>JAWLSL010000041.1:0-163102 GCA_033980235.1 Diadema setosum
TTCGTCACCTCAGCCACTGTGGAAAGCATCTGCAGAGAACTGATTACATCTCTTCTGCCTTCATATAAACTTGCTGTCAGGTTGCTATGCCTATACAAGAAATCCTTCCAGTGTTGTCAGCATCAGTGAACGCACAGAAGGCTTACCCAGTGGCTCTCCATAATATAGGCTCTATATCCATAACCCAGAGGTCATGATATAAACGTGCTCTTCAGCATGAGCTCAAAGTTGCATACATTGTAGACTTATGGTTACACTTGGAACATAGACAGTTTTCCTAATATGCCACAGTATGTGTGCACCAAAACTTTTAGATATAATCAGAAATACAAGAATATCCCTCGTGTAGGAAGGGGAATAGGGAATAGGGCTTATCCCCTCCACCTTCTCTGATTGACAAAATTTCCAGATATTCCAACAAAAGTGTGCACCAGATTGTTCAGATACCAGTTCTAAAACTGAAAAAAAAGTTCCCTCGTAATATGGGAGACGTATCGTGCCACCCTCCATTGCTTGCTCCCCTCTATAGACTTGGTATACTTGGGAAATACAAATTCCGAATTTTCCACAAAAAAAAAGTGTGCTTCAGAGCACTTAATATCAATTCTAATAAAGCAAAATCTCCGTCTTGTGTTCCCCCTCCCACACCCTCCCCCTAAGCTCTACCTCACTAGACTTGTACATAATAACACAAAGATGGTGCATACTCGGAATAAGAGCGAAATTCCATGATTTTAACACTTCCCTGAAAAAAGTCCTATTTATTTCTTCAATCATTATTTTTTTTTTTGGGGGGGGGGGGTAGGGGCTGAAAAAAAATTCGAAGTATTGCACCAAAAGTTTGCACCATATCGCTGAATTTCAGGTCTGAAATGCAAAATCACCTTCGTGAGGGAGGAGAAATGCCCCTTATCTACACCCTCTTGTGCTTGCTTTTTCTGTTTGAATTGCTTAACAGACAGCGTTCACGATAACTATTCATCGTAAAAAATTAATACAATGGATTAATTCAAATAATACCATTTTATAGGCAAATCGTTCATTGTAATCTACATCAAAATATTCTGCTACCTTAAACACGTGAGACTGTTTCAAGTCGATAAACACCCAAATATGCATCAAATTGCACCATGTACAACATCAAAATGCAAAAAGTTTTCACCGTGAAAGGGGACACCCTCCTCCCAACCGCCCCCCCCCCCCCAACGCTCGCTCCGCTCGCTCGGGCTCTGTCGCGTTCACTATCTTCAGTGTAAGAATTATACAAGAAGTTTATTTAAATGATGCTACTTTATAGGCAAAATTGTTCAATAATATACATATAAAATGTACCGCTACCTTAAACATGTGGGACTGCTTCAAGTCGATAAAATACGCAAAAATGCATAAAATTGCACCTTACAACATCAATATGCAAAAAGTTCTCACCGTGGGAGGGGGAAACCCCTTCCCACACCTTCCCCCTCACTCGTTTCGCTCCCTCGCATCAAGCCGCTCCCCCTAAGATCAAATCCTGGCTACTCCGGTGATAGGCCCCACTATTTAGTAGGCCTTCACAGTGATGTCGCACAGGCGGAGCAAGAGCTGAAATACCACAATGTCGTCATTGAATTATCTATGAATATTAATTTGTTTTTCTGACTTGTTTTTTGATAGGAAAATATCCCAAATTTCACCAAAAGTGTGCACCAGCTCGCTGAATTTCAGGTCTGAAAATGCAAATCACCTTCGTGAGGGAGGAGAAATGCCCCTTATCTACACCCTCTTGTGCTTGCTTTTCTGTTTGAATTGCTCAACAGACAGCGTTCATGATAACTATTCATCGTAAAAAATTAATACAATGGATTTATTCAAATAATACCATTTTATAGGCAAATCGTTCATTGTAATCTACATCAAAATATTTTGCTACCTTAAACACGTGAGACTGTTTCAAGTCGATAAAACACCCAAATATGCATCAAATTGCACCATGTACAACATCAAAATGCAAAAAGTTTTCACCGTGGAAGGGGGACACCCTCCTCCCAACCGCGCCTCCCCCCCCCCCACAACGCTCGCTCCGCTCGCTCGGGCTCTGTCGCGTTCATTATCTTCAGTGTAAGAATTAATACAAGAAGTTTATTTAAATGATGCTACTTTATAGTCGAAATTGTTCAATAATAATATATATAAAATGTACCGCTACCTTAAACATGTGGGACTGCTTCAAGTCGATAAAATACGCAAAAATGCATAAAATTGCACCATTTACAACATCAATATGCAAAAAGTTCTCACGTGGGAGGGGGAAACCCCCTTCCCACACCCTCCCCCTCACTCGTTTCGCTCCCTCGCATCAAGCCGCTCCCCCCTAACATCAAATCCCGGCTGCTCCGGTGATAGGCCCACTATTTAGTAGGCCTTCACAGTGATGTCGCACAGGCGGAGCAAGAGCTGAAATACCACAATGTAGTCATTAAATTATCTATGAATATTTCTTTTTCTGACTTGTTTTTGATAGGAAAAAAATCCAAATTTCACCAAAAGTGTGCACCAGCTCGCTGAATTTCAGGTCTGAAAATGCAAAATCTTCCTCGGATACCCCCCTCCCACACCCTCCCCCCACTAGGTCGCTCCGCTCCCTCGCACAGATATTCCAACTCCCAAGTCCCTCCCCTACCCACCATCATTAAACGGAACGATTCCCCTGGGATGATTGCTTCATTGACTTATATCAAGAAAATTGAAGAATACAATTAATAGCTACATGAAAATATCTACTACGTTATTACATGCAAAGAAATGGATATCCATATTAAATACCATTTTACTGAACTTATTTGGGCATTATTCAGGGCTGCACTATGCGTTTTTCGAAATTTAATTGCTTTAATTGACTTCAATCAAGAAAATTGAGAAAGAAAGTAGCTATAAAAAGAACTGTTTTACTACATCATTACATACAAAGAAATGGATATCCATATTACCATTCTATTGATTTCATTTGCGCAGTATGAAGGGCAACGCTACTTTTTTGAAGGTGGGGAGGGGATGTTAAAATCGTCTTTCAAGCTAGAGAAAAACAAAAGAAAAGAGAAACAACTCAAGAAAGTTTTCATATTTTTGAGGTGTGATTTTCCGCTCAAAGTCGGCTGACAAACAAAAAACAAACAAAAACAAGAACAAAGTCCTGATATCTTTTGCTGCTACTTCCATCACACCTAATATATTTCATGCAAAAAAAAAATAGTGGGAATAGTGGCGATAAGACACACAGAAAGCATGTGTAGATCCTATTGAGAAGATTCATCAAGATTGATCTTAATAGTATCACACTTGTCACACCACATCCCGTGGGTCTGTAAGACACATGGAAGAAAAATTTTACCCAGTAATCGCTACAGAAACACTTACACCAAAAGTTGTCCTTACATCACCAGAAACTCATCTCAGTGCTGCCTACATCCATGGGTGGAAATCCCAGGGGGGTGGGGATGGGGATATATCCCCCCCCCCCTCCTGAAATGGAGGAGGGGGATGGCTTGTACAATCATCCCCCCCGAAATTTGAGAAAAAAAGTTTTGCACCATATCGCTGAATTTCAGGTCTGAAAATGCAAAATCACCTTCGTGAGGGAGGAGAAATGCCCCTTATCTACACCCTCTTGTGCTTGCTTTTTCTGTTTGAATTGCTTAACAGACAGCGTTCATGATAACTATTCATCGTAAAAATTAATACAATGGATTTATTCAAATAATACCATTTTATAGGCAAATCGTTCATTGTAATCTACATCAAAATATTCTGCTACCTTAAACACGTGAGACTGTTTCAAGTCGATAAAACACCCAAATATGCATCAAATTGCACTATGTACAACATCAAAATGCAAAAAGTTTTCACCGTGGAAGGGGGACACCCTCCTCCCAACCGCCCCCCCCCCCCCCCCACGCTCGCTCCGCTCGCTCGGGCTCTGTCGCGTTCATTATCTTCAGTGTGAGAATTAATACAAGAAGTTTATTTAAATGATGCCATTTTATAGGCAAAATTGTTCAATAATAATATATATAAAATGTACCGCTACCTTAAACATGTGGGACTGCTTCAAGTCGATAAAATACGCAAAAATGCATAAAATTGCACCATTTACAACATCAATATGCAAAAAGTTCTCACCGTAGGAGGGGGAAACCCCCTTCCCACCCCCCTCACTCGTTTCGCTCCCTCGCATCAAGCCGCTCCCCCTAACATCAAATCCTGGCTACTCCGGTGATAGGCCCCACTATTTAGTAGGCCTTCACAGTGATGTCGCACAGGCGGAGCAAGAGCTGAAATACCACAATGTAGTCATTAAATTATCTATGAATATTTCTTTTTCTGACTTGTTTTTTGATAGGAAAAAATCCCAAATTTCACCGAAAGTGTGCACCAGCTCGCTGAATTTCAGGTCTGAAAATGCAAAATCTTCCTCGGATACCCCCCTCCCACACCCTCCCCCCACTAGGTCGCTCCGCTCCCTCGCACAGATATTCCAACTCCAAGTCCCTCCCCTACCCACCATTATTAAAACGGAACGATGCCCCTGGGATGATTGCTTTATTGACTCATATCAAGAAAATTGAAGAATACAATTAATAGCTACAGGAAAATATCTACTACGTTATTACATGCAAAGAAATGGATATCCATATCAAATACCATTTTACTGAATTTATTTGGGCATTATTCAGGGCTGCACTATACGTTTTTCGAAAGGGGAGGGTGTCAAAGTTGCCTGTCAGTCAAGAAGAAAGAACATCAAAAGACAAGAGAAATAACAACAAAAAAGTCTTCATACTTTTAAGGTCTGATTTTTTGCCGAAAGTCGGCTGACAAGGAAACAAACAAACCAGCAAACAAAAATAAGAACAAAAAGTCTTCATATTTTTGCTGCCACTTCCCTCCCACTTTGCATGCAAAGGAGTGGGACATTCGATCCCTGTAAAGTGTTTATGTGTGTGTGTGTGGGGGGGGGGGGGGGGCAAACTTCTCCCCCCCCCCCCCCCGCAAAGGGCTGCGCCGGTCCGGTTGTGGGCTTGTAATCGTGGTGATGGTGATTATCGCCGATCACCCCCCCCCCCCCCCCACGGATTTACCCCATTGCCTACACCACCTCATGGTATTCACTTAAGACCTGGAACTTCCAAAACTGTGAACTCCTCCTGGTTTTATAGAGAAGAAAACTACATGAACAACCTTTAAGGTGTTACGTATAGTTCAGGGAACGGGGAGGGGGCTGCCTATTACAAAATTAGTAAGTATTGGCTAGACCTGCTATTCGAAATGTCTCAACACACTTGTAACTAAGAGCATTCGATGAGCGCAACCTAACAAACACTAATGCGCTATATTGCAGTCTTATTTTGCATTTTCCACATTCCAACGCTTGTTTAATTGGATATCCTTTTTCTTATTACTGTTTGCTTATCTAAACTTGTTTTTAAAAAAACTTTTTAACATGATCTCAGAGAGAAAAATAGAACAGACATGGATTGAAAAGTTTACTGAAGTGTTTGTTGTCTCTGGGGATTTTTTAAAACGGTTGCGCTGGTTGGGACCATGTTACCGATTCCTGAAAGTATGGATACCACCTACTACCGACTGCCGTGGAAAGATTGTGCAGGATTTTGCCATCCCATCTTCGTGCACCCAATTGATTTACAAATTGGTTTTCAGAGATCTCTTCGGTAACAAGTGCACGGTGCATTCTTCAATATTTACGCTTGCAACTCTTTATGTTATTGACGGGGCTTAATACCACAGAAAATGGCTGCAACGTCCATCCAGAGGAAATACATTATTTATTTTGTAAGCCTGCCGTGGGAGGGTGCATGGTTACGGAAATTTAAAGTATATCTTGTCAGAATGAGCTCGTATTTGTTATGGAGATTTTACTTAGCAGCCGCAAGTGAGCTTCTAATCTATTTTCGTTTTTTATAGGGGGATAAAATTATTGCAGTATTAAAATGATGACGCATATGAATTTCATGAGTTTCCAGCTGCTATACTGATTCACTGTGCTGTACGTGTGCTCCGAAAAAATGGAGGTGATCGGTAGTGTGTGACTGACACCAAGCGACTAACAACGTCACTGATAATAAAGTGAACTCTAAATGTCCATGATACATTATCAATTTTCTCTTTCAGGGATATGCTGTGCCTAATAAAGAGATTGCAATGCGACACTCCATACAGTAGGAATACAAAATGGTGCAGAAAACAGCGAATTCACCCAAGCACAAGATGAATGCATCTAGGCATGGCAATTATCGTAAAAGGACATGCACACACTCCGCGAAGAAATTAATGATTAAAACCATTCTATCAGCCGATGTGGCTCAACTCAAATGGCTTTTGCAACACATGAAAAAAAAAATAATGGGATAAAACTGAATTAGATAAGTTGGCAATTGTTACCCATGACAAAATAAAAAGCACCATTTGTATTTTCGTGCAAAGTCCGAGTACCATTTAGATGGTAAAATGTTACGAGCATGGAAACAGACACTTTCTCTTGTGTCAGGTCCGTCTATTAAAACAACAACAACAACAACAACAACAACAACAACAACAACAACAACAACAACAACAACAACAACAACAACAACAACAACAACAACAATGTGGAATAGATACAGTCCCTTCTCTTCCACCTGCACCTCCCTCCTACTATAATAGTCTGGGTGCCAAAGCCACTTTTTGGGCCTAACCTTGTTTTGTCTTTTGATGGTTTTACCCTATTTTGGGGGTGCGGAATCCGAATCTGGATGATGCAACTCTTGCATGCTTGAGGGTTTTGAGATATTCAAGATGGCCGCCAAAATGGCCGCCTGAACTGGAAATTCCCACGTATTTCCTTCTAAATGGTGATAAATTGAAAACAATTGATGGTTTTACCCTTTTTCGAGGATGCCGAATCCGAATCTGGATGATGCAACACTTGCATCCTTGAGGATTTTGAGATATTCAAGATGGCCGCCAAAATGGCCGCCTGAACTGGAAATTCCCACGTATTTCCTTCTAAGTGGTGTGAAATTGAAAATAATTGATAATCCTACAAGATTTGGAAGGTGCTGAATCCGAATCTGGATGATGCAACTCATGCATCCATGCAGTTTTTGAGATATACAAGATGGCCGCCAATTAAAACCTGAAATTCCCACGTATTTCCTTCTAAATGGGGAGAAATTGAAAACAATTGATGGTTCTACCCTATTTCTAGGGTGCTGAATCCGAGTCTGGATGATGCAAACCTTGCATCCCTTAAGGTATTGAGACATTCAAGATGGCCGCTAAAATGGCCGCCAATTAAAACCGGCAATTTCTATGTATTAGCTTTTAAATGGTGAGAAATAGAAAACAATTGATGGTTTCACCCCTATTTCGAGGGTGCTGAATCCGAATCTGGACGATGCACCTCGAGATAGTCAAGATGGCCGCCAAAATGGCCGCCAAAACGGAAACTCTTATGTATTTCCTTCTTATAAATGGTGAGAAATTGATAATTTGATAATAATTGATAATAATTGTACAGTATATACAGTGAAACCAGCTCTACCGGATATCTTTGAGTTGGTACGATACAAGTGTGCCAGCAATGAACCCTTCGAGACTACAGATGCGGTTGAATAATTGCAAGATTACACTGTTTCCTCTACATAAAATGGATAAGTTTTGAACACTAACAATCAATTGACAAGACATGTTCATCTATTGTGATAGTGATGTAGAGAAGTGAACTGAAATTACCCAGAATTACCTGTCTTTATAATCCATGAGCAGTTTTAATCTCTTCATCCATGAACACTCAAATTGGTTATTTGATTTATATTGGTGGTCTTAATGACATTGTTGAAGACACGAATGGGACATTTTTATAGTTATGCTTCAATTTCTTCGGCAATATGATGTAACATTATATATGTATATATATATATATATATATATATATATATATATATATGAAGAGTTTGTTTGCAGAAATCGATAAGTCCATATTTGCCAAATGGAGATATTTGCGATTAAAGGTCAAGAAAAATAAAGAGAATAATAAGAAATGTTTTGCTTCTTTTGACCATAACTTCAAAAATAAACCTTCATATGTAGTGAACAATATATCATTTAAAAGGTACTATTTTGTACTTTATGACAGAGATCGTACTTCAAAATCTTCAAAAATGGACTTATCGGTTTTTGCAAACAAACCCTTCATATATATGTATATACAATCTTTTACAAACACACATGAGGGGACGGACAAATCACAGGTAACGCGCCGTTAAAAAAATGAATAAAAAAAACAAACGACAACATAGAAGGTAATAGTTGATAATCCAGTACTTACGAATATCATAATCGCGCAGAGTGCTTTTGAAATCACCCTTACTGATATCTACTATAGTGGTCATGGATGCAACCATTTCCAATGACGTAATCAGAATATGCGACAAGTTTCTTAAGAATACGAGGCGAGACTCGTCAGAATACAAGACAAGTTTCAACACGAAATACCAAAACGCCATAATTCAATTTTACTCTATTGATAGCCGAAAAAAATTAACTTCACATCTGTGGAGCCATATTATTGGCGATCACAAGCATTATTTTATAAAAAAATTATGCATAAAGAAATTTTTAGTCGTATCTTTGTGTTTGTACGTTTCAGTATGATGTCAATATCTCTTCTTTTTTTCCAATACGTGTAAAAGTTCCGTTTGAGACATATCGGAATATCTCAGTATATTACAATACCATTGCAACAATCATTTTGGATGCCAATAACTTTTGGCTGATTTGACAAATTCGCTCAACTGAGTTGAATTTAAGAATACGAATTATTGCTTTTCACCCTGCATGGGTTAATCCCCCCGATTCGCGTTACAGCACAATACTTCACCACTTAAGTATAAGAAAATGTTAAGTAGTTTCCGTTCATACAGGACATCATATAGATGTCTAAAAACCTTCAAAAACCTTCAGCACCCTCGAAATAGGGTAAGACCATCAATTTATTTTAAAATTTTTACCATTAAGAAAAAATCTATTAACATTGGAAATTCTGCCACTTATTTTGGCTGTCATCTTGGACGTCTGAAAACCCTAAAGAATGGACGAATTTCAACAACCAAGTTTCGAGGGTGCTGAATACGGTGTAAAATTTTCCAATTTTTGACAGTTATTTTGGCGGTCATCTTGGACATCTCAAAACCCTAAAAAAGAATACGAAAGTTGCATGAAGCAGGTTCGGATTCAGCACCCTAGAAATAGAGTAAAACCGCCAAATGTTTTCAGTTTTACACCATTTAGAAGGTCATTTAGGGGCTGTTCTTTATTATCTCAAAACCCTCAAGGAAGTAAGTGCTGTATCCTGGAGCTTCAAATTCAGCAAACTCAAAATAGTGTAAAACCACCAGCTGTTTTATATTTCACACCATTTAGAAGGAAATAGGGGGCCTACATATAAATTTCCGTTTTTGGCGGTCATTTTTGGCGACCATCTTTATCATCTCAAAACCCTTAAGGATGCTAGAGTTGTATCCTGAGCTTCAGATTCAGCACACTCTAGTCCAGTCAAAATATGAAATGACCCCCAACTAATTGCAACAGAAACGATTCCACTTGCATTTGAACTGGAAGGGCAACTAAAATAACATATTAAAAGTTCCCTAAAATTCGAGTGGTGGATCAGTGTCTAATTTGCATAAATTCAAAATGGCCGCCATACAACCTATTTATGCCCATATCTCGGGATATATAACCCACAGAAAGTAAATTCCGTTGTCTAAACCTATGTTTTTTAGGTCAAGGAATACAATTTTGTTATCTGTAGCAACTTTCAAGCATCCCTTTATATAGTTTTTGCATATATTTGCATATAATTACATGCAAAATGGCCGCCAAATTGCCTTTGCAAGCCCGTATCTTCGTATACCATTAATGTAGTACACTCAGGAATAAGTCGCTATATATCTGGACATAAAACCCGCAGAAAATAGATTCTTGTGTCTAAACCTATGTTTTTTTAGGTCGGGGAATACAATTTTGATATAAGCAGTAAATTTCAAACTTCCCTTTATACATTTTTTGCATATATTTGCATTCAATTAAATGCAAAATGGCCGCCATAATGCCACTACATCTCATATTTCTATCTGTAAAAGGTACCTAGTGATGGTGTCTGTGGTCTTAATTTTACTGCTGAGAATCACTGATGTAGAATATGTTCCACTCAGGAATAAATACCTATATTTCACAAAAAATTTGCATATATTTATACATAAATCTATTCAAATTACTACCGAGAATATAATTTCAGATATACGAATATGAGCTGCAGAACGTTAATTGTACTGTAATGTATACATCCTAGATTTCAAGGGAAAATTGTTATGATACCATTCACAACCTTGATGATTATCCTTACACCTAGTGTTTATATTTTTGCATTGATTAAAAGTATTGTGTTACATTGTACTCACATTTTCTTGACATAAAGCCTCAGAACAGAAAACAACTGTAAGTAGCATCGAATAGAACATATCTTTATTTAACTGTAATCTCAACGTAGCTTCCAAAGTGTGCTCAATAGGTACACAAATATTAAAGTCTCAAATTATGTAGTAGGAATCGTTAAAATATTTCATGTATATTCGATGTATTATATTTTGTAATTTGCCCTCATGTTTACTGCTTATACTTGTGTCTATGTTGCAATTCATTATATATTCCTCTTTTTTTTTTTGCCAAAGGGGGAGGAGGGGGGGGCATGTCATCAAGTTCATGATTATCAATAAGCTACTCTACAAAAGTTTCATGAGTTCGGACATATCTCATATAGCTTTCAAAGTGTGCGATGATTTGTATCCATGTTTAGTCGATACTTTGTGTCTTTTGTTGCAAAACTTTTGGTAAAGGCATGTTTATCTATGTGCAACATATGACAGTGATAATTTGTATGGAAGTGGATTTTGTCATATTTTTGCGCGGTTTCACCAGGTGACCCAGTGACTTACTGAAAATGTAAAACATTGTGATTTACAGCCAGATTAAAAAAAAAAAGAAAAAAAGGAAATGCCTTAACATTTCTATCACTATTACTCTGGATTCATCAGTCAATTAATACAAACAGCATCCTTCTCATCGGCTTCAAGCTCGTACAACACGTATGAATTCTTATAAGTCTTACTTGTACCATTTTTCGCGTTGTACGTGTATCTCCAGCTTTATTAAAAGAAATGTTTCCTATTGCATTGAGGCTTCGCACTAATAGCATTTTCATCAACACACTGGCTTTTTTTTTTCGTTAATGCGAGCAGCATGAAGACTGAATTCAATTTGATGGCAAAAAAGCAGTCTTAAGTCAGATTAAAAACAAAACAAAATACATAACATCATTTTCTGCTCCTGTTCCAAAAGGTCCCTTCCCTCCACTTCAGCAGCAGCTTTTCTTCATGTTAAACAGTGGAAGGGAAATGACATACAATCATTGGAATTTGGACGATTTGAGGAAGATGTTTAATCAAAAATATGTTCTGATCACACAGACAAAGCTGCAGCTATTAAGGAACTCCTGAAGGAAGTCTGATGCAATTGCAAGACAGGCTTTTAGCGACTGGCAGTGTATAGTTGCAGGGCAAACAGATTTGACTGCACACAACCCATACCAGTGGCAGATGTGGGCCATTATATATCAGACACTTGTAATGTTGTGTTTCTTAAATATGTGAGGAGTCAGATGATGCTGTTCTAATTGGTGACTAGGAATAAGAAGTATTCTCAAAAGACATCGACACAGTTTACAACAAACGTGAGACTTGTCACGCTTCAGTATGAAATGGAGCCAAGATCCTGTTTGCTTTAAAGTTAATCAACTGCAATTTCACACTATCCTAGTCCAGAATTTGTGGTAAACGCATAGAACACTGTGAGTGTAAGCGAGTTTTGTGTGCTTGTTTTACACTTTTATCATTGATCTATATTTTCAGTGATCACATTACATACCTTGAGTATCTGTATTATCACAAGGTAGAAAATGAAAATAATGTACTGGAAACGAAAGAAAGTTTTCTTGAAATTAAGTGACTTTGATTCATGAGATTTTAAACTTATCTTAGCCAAAGGTTCAAGACAACAACAACAACAAAAAAAAAAGGTTCAAGCTAATATTGCAAATAGTCATCATTTATCTTCTGCCGTCCGGTCGTCAGTCATGCATACATTTTCAAAAATCATTTTCAGATTCTCTTTAAAAACCCCATGTAATGACAGATTTTCAACAAACTAAGCGATTAGCATCCCAAGGATGATAGACTTTCAAAGTGTTCAAATAGACACCATGTCCAAAAGGTCCCAGAACCCCGAAATTAAGGAATCTATCATTAAAAAAAAAAAAAAAAAAATCTCCCCTCACACACACACACAAAGTAGAACCAGGTGTAACAGAGCTAGGTATAATGTACAAGGTTGAATATCTTGGAGACTGCATGTAGTTTTAAGTTTACTTTCGCAATTTTATCTTCTTTTCGAAATATTACACATTATATATGTATATATATATATATATACATATCGTATATATATATATATATATATATATATATATATATATATATATGTATATATATGATACTTGTAGTCTGCGTGTTGGTGCCAGTACAGAAAAGATGACGAAGTAGAGTGGTAATGCATTTCAGTCCAACAGTGCTATTTAGCCAGATCAAATTTTCGACGATCTTTCTTCACAATTGTCATTGTCGACCCTGAGGAAGAGGAATGTATCCGTCGAAAATTTGATCTGAATAAATACCACTCTTGGACTAAAATGCATTACCACCCCACTTCGTGTTATATATAAATATATTATATATATATATATATATATATATATATATATATATATATATATATATAATATATTACGTGTGGGCACTATGTCCCCCTCTGAATTTAGAGTTGCTTCTTTTATAAAACTAGAAGAGCATTGAGTAAATACATCAGTGAGTGTATAAGCAAACTTTCAATATACTCATACTTGGGGCTAGAGCCAAATTGAAACCAATTTTCACACGTTCATCTTCACAAAAGGTGTGTTCGATTTGTTACCAAACTTGGCTAGTAGAATATTGGTAAAATGGGTACCACCTACCCCCCCCCCCCCCTAGACCACAGGATGCCCAAAGGCACCTAATATCTGATCTAGGTGCGGCAGCCTTGAGGCTGGGACCAAATTATTGGGGACCAATTTTGATTTTTTATCCTTTTTTTTTTAAAACACATGGTCAAATTAGTTTTCAACAGACTTAGTATTGTAAATGTGCATTTATCGCTAGTGTCATGTATATCACGAACATCATGACTCCCTGGGCCCTGGAAGTCCCTAAAGGCTTCCAGATATGGCCCTAGGGGTTCCCAAAGTCTTCAAATTTCCTCTCTCCCAAGTAATAGTTTGTAAGAATGCATGGAAGGTGAACTTGAGATACTCGGGTGAGGGGTGGACCCCTGGGTCCTTTATTCAGAAAGTGAGTGAGTGACATGGTACCCTGATATGACAAGAACATTCTGTAAACAAAATGTCCAAACTCATGAAACTTTTGTAGAGTAGCTTATGGATATAAACTACTCGTAATTTGAATAGATTTATGTATAAATACATTATGCAAATGTTTAGTAAAATATAGGTAATTATTCCTGATTGGAACGTATTCTATATCAGTGATTCTCAGCAGTAAAATTAAGACCACAGACACCGTCACAAGGTACCTTTTACAGATAGAGATATAAGCCTGTAGAGGCATGATGGCGGCCATTTTGCATTTGAATAAATGCAAATATATGCAAAAAAAAAATGTATAAAGGGAAGCTTGAAAGTTATTGTTTATATCATAATTCTATTCCCTGACCTAAAAAAAAAGGTTTAGACACCAGAATCTATTTCCTGCGGGTTTAATGTCCAGATATAGGGTCTTATTCCTGAGTGTATATCAATGATATACGAAGATACGGCTATCACAGGCAATATGGCGGCCATTTTGCATGTAATTATATGCAAGCATATGCAAAAACTATCAAAAGGATGCTTGAAAGTTGCTACAGATAACATAATTGTATTGCTTGACCTAAAAAACATAGGATTAGACACCGGAATTTACTTTCTGTGGGTTATATATCCCGAGATATAGGCACAAATAGGTTGTATGGCGGCCATTTTGAATTTATGCAAATTAGACACTGATCCACCACTCGAATTTTAGGGAACTTTTAATATGTTATTTTAATAGCTCTTTTGGTTCAAATGCAAGTGGAATCGTTTCTGTTGCAATTAGTTGTGGGTTAACCCCCTTTTTGTCGTATTTTGACTGGACTACTCAAAGTAAGATAAAAACCACCAATTACTTTCAGATTTTCACCATTTAGAAGGAAATACATGGGAACTTCCGTTTTGGGCAGCAATTTTAACGGCATATTGAATATCTCAAAATCTTCAACAATGCAGGAGTAATAGGGATAGAAATAGGGTAAAACCATCAATTGTTTTTAATTTCTCACCATTTAGAAGGAAATACATGGGAATTTCCGGTTTAAATTGGAAGCCATTTTGGCGGCCATGTGGAATATCTCAAAAACTTCATGATTGCAAGAGTTGCATCATCCAGATTCGGATTCAGCACCTTCCAAATAGAGAAGAATCATCAATTATTTTCAATTTCACACCATTTAGAAGGAAATACGTGGGAATTTCCGGTTTGGGCGGCCATTTTGGCGGCCATCTTGAATATCTCAAAATCCTCAAGGATGCAAGAGTTGCATCATCCAGATTCGGATTCAGCACCCTCGAAATAAGGTAAAACCATCAATTGTTTTTAATTTCTCACCATTTAGAAGGAAATACGTGGGAATTTCCGGTTTTAAGTGACGGCCATTTTGGCGGCCATCATGAATATCTCAAAAACTTCATGGATGCAAGAGTTGCATCATCCAGATTCGGATTCAGCACCTTCCAAAAAGAGAAGAATCATCAATTATTTTCAATTTCACATAATTTAGAAGGCAATACGTGGGAATTTCCGGTTTTGGCGGCCATTTTGGCGGCCATCTTAAATATCTCAAAATCCTCAAGGATGTAAGAGTTGCATCATCCAGATTCGGATTCAGCACCCTCGAAATAGGGTAAAGCCATCAATTGTTTTCAATATCTCAAAAAATTCATGGATGCATGAGTTGCATCATCCAGATTCGGATTCAGCACCTTCCAAATATCGTAGAATTATCAATTATTTTCAATTTCTCACCATTTAGAAGGAAATACGTGGGAATTTTCGGTTTTGGCGGCCATTTTGGCGGCCATCTTGAATATCTCAAAATCCTCAAGGATGCAAGAGCTGCATCATCCAGATTCGGATTTGGCACCCTGGAAATAGGGTAAAACCATCACTTTTTTTTCAATATCTCACCATTTAGAAGGAAATACGTGGGAAATTCCGGTTTTGGCGGCCATTTTGGCGGCCATCTTGAATATCTCAAAACCCTCAAGGATGCAAGAGCTGCATCATCCAGATTCGGATTCAGCACCCCCAAAATAGGTCAAAACCATCAAAAAACATTGGGTGGACGGTAAAACAAGGTTCAGCCTCTGGCACCCAGACTATAATAGGTTAATAGAAAACCCAAACCCAAAGAGAAACGTGGATTGAGTGAAAGCAGCAACTTTAGTAGGACAAATCAGTGAAAGTTTCAGGAAAATCGGACAATCGATACCAAAATATGAATTTGTACAAGTTTTGGTGTTGGAGCCGCTGGATGAGGAGACTACTTGAGGTTATGACATCATAACTGACCAACAATATAAAGAAAATATAAAGGGAATTCCACAAAAATACACTTTTTCAGTATAATGAAGGAGTACCTCACTAATAACTTTCAGAAAACTAGGTGAATAATTGCTACCCTTAACATATATATGTCAGTATCAAGTTCATGGAATGTGCAATTTTCACGAAGAATGAGTTTTTGTCGAATTTCCTTTATATTTTCTTTATGTTGCTATCCACATACACTTCATTATCTCTTGTAGTCTCCTCATCCACCCGTCCCAACACCAAAACTTAAAAAAAAGGTTCATAACTTTCGCATCGATTGTCTGATTTCATCAAACTTTCACTGATTTGTTATACTAATGTTGCTGCATTCATTCAATCCACATTTCTCTTTGGGTTTTTGTTTCCTTTAAACGGAACGATGCCCCTGGAGATGATTGCTTTAATTGACTTAAATCAAGAAAATTGAGAAAGACAATAGCTATAACATGATTTTTTTTACAATATCATTACATACAAAGAAATGGATATCCATATCATTTTATTGATTTCATTTGCGCAGTATGAAGGGCAACGCTACGTTTTTGAAGGTGGGGGTGTCAAAATCGTCTTTCAAGATAGAAGAAAAGCTAAAGAAAAGAGAAACAACGTAAAAAAAAAGGCTTCATATTTTTGAGGTGTGATTTTCCGCTGAAAGTCGGCTGACAAACCAAAACTAAACAAAAACAAGAACAAAGTCCTGATATCTTTTACTGCTACTTCCCTCACACCTAACATATTTCATGCAAAAAAAAAAATAGTGGGAATTGCAAACATCCGATCCCTGTAAAGTGTGTGTGTGTGTGTGGGGGGGGGGGGGCGGTCAGCCCTCCACCTGGCGCTGGCGCTCTCTCCTGGGCCCTCTTTACCATACAGCGAGAGGGCCTTGACATAATGCTATAAGTTGATTGGCGGATGTGGAGGAGCTCAGAAAGTGATTAAGGATGGCTTTATATGCAAGTGTAGCAGTCTAGAATTCAATTCTCTTAAAGATGGAAAGGCAAGGTAGATCATTCAGAAGGGGTGCCACGCTGGTGAACTTGGGCTTGTTATAAACACGGATCCTCAAGGATATACACGGAAATCCGGGGAGATCCGAGATAGTTCGGACCTCGATGAAATGTCGACGAGCGCTGATATGACTGTATACACGGTATCAACACGGCAGCTTCAAGGGTAAGGCAAGAAGAGCGCGGCGTCTACACGGACAAATACGGCATCTACACGGATCAACACGGCAGGTACACGACAACACGGATGTCTCCACGGATCACCCCGGATCTGATCATTGCTGATCCGGGGAGAGATCATTGTTGACGCCTCGGACATCCTTGGACATCCGGGTATTTCAGTGTAGATCCGGGGTCATCCGGGAGGCCAACACGGCAACTTTTGGAGGTCAAAAACATTCGGCGTCATCCGGGGATTGCCGTGTTGACAGAGCAATCCGGCCCTATCCGTGCAGCTTCCGTGTTGATACCGTGTGTACAGTCATATCAACGCTCATCGACACTCCATCGAGGTCGAAATTATCCCTGATTTCCCCGGATCTCCCCGGATCACCATTTAGATCCTTGAGGATCCGTGAGGATCCGTGTTTTATATGTGACTGGGGCCTAATCTAGCTGCATGATTTTGGAGAAGTTGTAAGCAATGGATATTTTGTGATGTAGTGACATATGATGAACTATTACAGTTATCTAAGTCTGGAGAGTACACGAGCTCTCACGCGTCATGTGCAGAAGACATTGTAAGTATTGGAGATTAGGTTTAAAGTTGCCATTGCCAAAGTATTTGCTAAAACCTTAATGTCCAAAACACACACACACACACACACACACACACACACAAAAACAACAACAACGAAGAGATTAACCTGGCAGCCAGACATTCACTCTATGAATAGAGACTGCAATATCAATATCGATTGCTGCAACTTTTATTTTGGGATATTTGCATAAGGAATAGCCATTGTGCTTACATTTTTTATTCGATTTAAAAAAAAAAAAACTAAATGTGAAATTGGTTTGATGTATTTTTTATTATTTCTTTAGATGTTGGCTGAGACAAGACACAACATTTGAGGTAAGATCAAGAGACAAATATCAAAATATGATATTAAAACATGACTTCATAAAGTGTCAATCTTGTTGGTTATTTTCCCCCTCAGAAAACTTGGTGATGAATGGTCCATGGAGCAGGAAGTGACAGATAGCATTGAGGCATTCACATACCTAATATGATTATGGCCTGGCTCGGGAGTCGAGTCTCTTAATGTCGTCCTAAAAAAGGGGGAAAACAGACAGACAAACAAACAAATCAAAGCCTTCAAAAACATAACCTCCTCGGGGGAGGCAACAATACTACATATCCCGGTCACAATTGTTGATGGCATTGTGAGAGCCACACGTGCTTTGGCAAGTCACTCAACGATAGCCCATGAGCTTACGCATTCTCATAAGCATCAAAATCAACAAATGAGATGCCACTGCCCATATCATTGGAGCCTCTCTACCTTCGTGTGTTAAATGCATTCGGAGTGGTCTGTGTTTCTCAGTGCATTGTTTTCTGTTATTCAATCAGCTTTACCAATGTGATGCCACTGCCCCTATCATTGGATCTTTCTCTCCCTACGCATTTGAAAGGCAGTCGGTGAGGCTAGTATAGTCCCAGTGCGCCATTTACGGTTATCCAGTTAGCTTACATATGAAATACTACCGCCCTGTCATTGGATCCTCTATAACTTCGCGTGTTGAATGCATTTGGCGTAGCTTGTACTTCTCAGTGCACCTTGCACCGTTTACCATGTTTACGGTCATTCAGTCAACGTTAATGCGATCTTACTCTGCATTTTAAAAAGAACTGCTAGACGTCCAGATTTTGATGAGATGGATGTCTTCGGAGTTGTTCGAGTGCATTAAGTGTTTGCTCGAGTTTCAAGCTCGGATGACAGTTCAATAGCAGGCATATGTTCTGTATTCTTTGTCATTAGGGATATTATGCAGGCAAAAAGAGGATTGGATGTCCAAAAAATGTGAGTATACAATTGACTTTATGGTACAACATTCTTCTATCTAAAATATATTTGAAACTGTTAAACATTTATGCGCATGTGTATTTCTGGGAACATAAGATGGTGATAGTGACATGTGTGTGCAATTTCTGTGCAATTTCTGTGCAATTTCTGGTCTGTAATAGTCATATTATGATTATTTGTTATATTAAGATTATTATAAATTTAATGTGGTTACTACCTACTGGATGATAGGATGTTAATAGGTATACTCATTATATTATTAATATGCATTATTAATATACCCTAATTTACGTTAAAATGTATTCGACCAGTTTCGATGAAAACCTCCAAAAGCAGCGCAATATCTATTTCTGGATTAGGAATTTTAGCATTTACTGCTCTGTCAATTGCTTTATAACCTCATATACTTTCTACATACGGTGTTCATAGCCATGACGATTTTTATTCTTGCTGATTACCATTCATAGACATACCTTTCACATGAAATGTATTCGACCAGTTTCGACAAAAAAAAAAAAAATCGTTCATTTTGTCAGATATACTTTATGCAGATGATACTGAAGAGTTCCTCCCATTTAAAATGCAGCTATTGTACTTTTGTATGTGTAGGTAAGACATGTGAACACAACGTGACACAAATAATAATAACCGTAAATAAGGGAATAATCGCACAGTGATGATTTGATGAGTTGTATTCCACGGGAAGGTGAAAGTAAAAATGAAATTTTGAGAAAGAGAGAGACATAAAGGAGAAAGAGAGAATCCGCGAATCCAATGTTTGGAGAGCAAGATAATGTCAAGTGAGTTGGTGCGTTTGCAACTTGAAGTATCCTGCTTTCACGTCAAAAGCTGTCAAGAAGTGATCGTTAGATTATCGTGAATCATTGTTGAATTTTTTGACAAAGTGTTCCTGAGAGAACTTGTTACAGGCGTGGGCAACGTCTTCCAGATGAGGAGTGGATGAGGGAGGAAATTGGTCAAAAATGATGTCCATTTTGCGTTGCTATGGTGACGGAAGGAGTGGTCAGAGGTGAAATTACATTTTTCGCTAAAAATTTAAGGCATACGAGTGTTCGCAACAGAGTGGACAAGAGCGGTCATAAAATTGTTCTTATTTTTAATGTGATTACGAGCGAATATGATATAACGAGATGCAAAGGGGTTCTTTGTTGTGGGGAGGAATTTTGCTGCGTTTGCACTGTTCGTTGGCCCATGAACGAACGTCACGATTGATGCCCTTCCAAAGAAATCTGTCGGTGACTATTTTCAAGAGTTGCTCTTCCCTGTGGATGAGATGATGAAGGGATTTCAAGACCGCCTTACGATGAGGAACTGGGATGTATGGAGAAGGAAATGCTTTTACGCAGGCCCCATCATATTTTTTCGCATTATGACCACAGTCTAATTCGCATGCATACAGACCTCGTGTTTATACCAAATCAAACTTCTGTACATTCTGATGAAGTCTCATCTAAATTATGTTTTGTATAATTTTCGTATTTATATACTTTATTGTGATATATGTGAGAAATATGAAAATAACTTGAAATGAAAATGAAATGAAAATGAAATAAGTTGACAAATCACATAATATCCTAAGGTCCGATGAAGGGGATCGGTACTGTCAGTTTTAAGTGGTTTAATTTCCTCATCGTCATCTTGGGCAAGGGCAATGACGTCGAAGTCGATGGGAGGGGGTAGAGTTCGTATTGTTGATGTTGCGCTCGATATATTTCAAATAATTGAATTTAGTCAATTGATAATGTGTGCTTTTACATTCTACTGATTCCTAGAGGAGTTATAAGCTCAACTCCTTTTATAGTGATAAGTACTGGCACGTTCGTAAATTGTACATGGCCATCTGTTTATCTGTTCAGTTCGTCTGTTCATCTACTACTCTCTTACTTTGGACTTCTATAATGTGGTATTGTCAGGACAATCAGGTAAACAGGGGCTATCATATCTCTGGCAGCAATGCCATACTGGGATCACAACGTATTTATTTGAAACTTTGCTGAAGAGATAGTGCCCTTGCTCATGTCATTACTTTGCACGCGTTCATGTATCCCATATCATCCATATTTATACTCACACTATGTTATAGATTTATTGATTCATGTCTGATCCGTGAAGCTTTGGCTAGTATCTATCTGTATAAGTTATGCATATAAGTAATCATTTGATCACACATTCCTTTGGTGCTGCTATTCAAAAAGTGAGAAAATATTATTGTGTTGAGCATCTTATCTCAGCATTTTAGATACGGGTCAACTCGGGGCTATAATGAGCTGACATAATGGTTCGAGTCAAAGTTTGCACTGACAACTTGCTCCTTCTCAGTAGAGGCTCGCATTCACTGAGTTGTTATTCCCTGCCGCGGTCTGAGACATCGTTGTGAAACGAAACGATCAGTCCAGACATGTAGAATTAAGGAGGAAAGCCTTTGGCAAAACTGAATCATGTAAACGATGGTTATTATGTTTATCAGTTTCCTTTAAACGGGGCTACAATTTGTGACGGGGCGACTATTTGTGTCGCCACACACAACTCTATGTTCATAAGTCATGCATGGCTGAGGAGAAACAATAGACAGTAGTGGTACCAATTTTCATTTGCACTCACAAAAGGCAACTTTGAGAGAGTTTTTCAAGCCTTTTCGGAAATAAGATTATTTTGAAGAGAAAAAACCCCACAGCTTAGATATCCGTCTGTTCCTTTCATATGACATCTCAATGCTTCAGTTTTACCCAGATAGATGTATAGTTAAGAATTCATTGCCTTTCCTAACTTGGCAGATGACAATGCCTTCATGTTTCAATGGGTTTACACAAACATGAGGCGGGGAGGGTGGATGTTACAAGCGTTTGGGTTGTGAATATGATCGTAAATTAATCTGAACTTGCCTAACTATGCAACTTACTATACAGAGCAAAGAACGTTCAAAAGCGGAATGTTGGAGGGGGGGGGGGTGGTAAAGAGCACACACACACACACACACACACACACAACCCCCGATTCTGCCCTGCGCTCGTATTCCTTTGAAATATTAGAAATGCAAGTTTAGTAAGTTAAAGTCAGTGATAAAAAAGTGATAAACTCTATTTCTGCTTCGCCTCCCCTTCAAAAACTTCGAAACCCGATCACAGATTAGGGATGAACCACACTTGAGGGAAATGTAGCGAGGAATGAAAAAAAAAAAAAAACCTACGGGAAGTTTGAAGTACAAAATCATCAGAATTTGTATGATTGTTGCAACATTGATTTCCCATAGCCTCTGGACTCCATGAAACCTGAGAATACCGACGATATTAGTCTTCAACTATTGGTTAGGTCTTATAGATAAGTTCAAATAAAAATGACAACAAACGGCTTTTCGTCCCAACGTAGCAAATAAAGTAAATATCCCCAGAACAACACTCGTTGTAGCACTGCCGTTGTTTTGTGTGAATTAAATTGCGCAGATGAGCCCTATGTATAGAAATGTAAAGTTGGAGGAGCTGAATGCTTGCTTTTCGACTATCGATGGAATCGGTAAAATTGAAGCATGTTTTCATGCATGGATGTCTCGGGCACGCGTTATTCATATTCGACGCAGAAGGTCTCATATAAAAGACGAAAATAACGATGTTTGGGTTATGAAATTTGTTTTTTGAAAACAAAGCTGAAAAAGCCTGAAAAATCGTTCAAAAAGACAATTTGCGCGCGCAGTTGGAAATTGAGTAGCACTACTGTTCATTGCTCTTATTCAGTCATGAATAAATTATGCATATTGAGTTGTGCATCAAATGAAAGAATAGATTGTATTTTTCCATCCAATACATGTCATACAGAAAATGTATGATATTGATGGTAAAACGTTGCAAAGAAACTCGGTTGCGTTTTTTTTTTTCTAGCACAAGCTGCATAAATTTCCTCTACAGAGAGTTGTCTGTACACATATTTCGATTAGCTGCCATGCATGGTAGTAAGTAACCGCTTTTTGCTAGAGAGAATAACGTGTATAATGGTGGATGTATTAAATTGAAAGCGGTTCACCATTTTGTTCGTGCAATATAATGTTTATGAATGTCTCTTCTCTGCAGACCGAAAGGTGTAATTGGTTACCTTGACGATGGCCGTTGGTGCGTGTCACACTGCGGCGTGCATGCAATTCCCAGAAAATGCTTGCACTGCGTGTCGACATGTGTTAGTATATTTTCCACCAAAGATCATTTCCCACCCAAAGGCCCGAATTCACGACGGTGGTACAAATGAAACCATGGTTTAAACCATGGACAAAAATCATGGAGTGCCAAGTGTCCCACGAATATTTTGTTACGAAATTAGTCATTTCGTCTACAAAATGACCGTTTCGTTAACGAAATTATCATTTCGTGGACGAAATGTTCATTTAGTTACAAAATATTGTCATTTCGTTACAAAATAATCATTTCATCGACGAAATGACTGATTTCGTAACGAAATATTTCATGGGACACTTGGCGCTCCATGGATTTTGTCCATGGTTTAAACCGGGGTTTAATTTGTACCACCTTCGTGAATTCGGGCCAATAGGTCTCAGTGCTACACATGTGCTGCAAATAAATCTGCATATAGTACGGGCTACTATGTCGAAAATAATATTGGATCCCGTGAGATTTTCGTGCCAAAATTGAATTTTTTAGCTAACGTGGTTAATTGAGGGGTGCTGAATAAAAAAAAAAAAAAAAAAAAAAAAAAAAAAAAAAAAAAAAAAACTTTGGTTCCACTTTTTTTTTTCGACCACGTCTTCAGCCGCCATTTTGAATTTCAAAATGGCCGCTACAGCAAACTGTATTTTGACCCAGTTCTCATAATGTGAGCATCATAGAAGGTTCAAATTTGATGCAAAAAGCATGTTTATGATGTCTGACATTCTGATAACCCATTTCCTGATATTGTAGATTGTTTTCATACAAATTGAGGGCTGCCATCTTGAAATTCAAAATGGCCGCCATAGCTTAATGTATTTTTACCTATATCTCAGGTTGTAAGCATTATGGAAAGTATAAATTTGGGGCAAAAAGCATGCTTATGATATGAGACATGCTAATATACACATTTTTGTTTTAAATGATGGATCATTTTGGTTGGCGGCCATCTTGAAATTCAAAAAGACCACCATAACAAATATAATTGGGCCTATATCTCATATCGTATGCAGTGTGTAAGGTTCTAACTTGGGGCAAAGAGCATGCGTATGCTATCTGACTTTCTGAAACATTTTTTTCTGAAATGATGGTCCATTTCGATATTATAGCTGGCCATCTTGAAATTCAAAATGACCACCATACTAGAATGTATATTTTGACCCATATTTCATGTTGTAAACAATACAGAAAGTTCACATAAATTTCGGGCATAAACTGGGCTCACGATGTTGAACATTCAGACGCACTTTGATCTCCTCCTTAAAATTGTAGATCATTTTTGAGGCTGCCATTTTATCATTCAAAATGGCTGCTTTTCAGCTAATATCTGTGGTTACAAGCAACTTTCAGATATATAAATGTTTATGGTGGTGTACATTGTACATTCTTTTACATGTGCATTCTTTTACAAATACAGACACATACACATAATTATATACATTCTGTAATAATGGATTATTCGCTTTGGCTGCCACTCTTGAAATTCAAGATGGATTTTGACCCATATTTGGTGATGTAGAATCTATACCCTGCAAACTCGAACATGCTGGAGAACTTTCATATAGGAACTATATATAAGTCAATTACTTCAATAAATAGTGTCATTATTGCATAGGCGGGACTGCTTCCTGTAGGTACACTGCCAAGTTGAAATGCAAAATGGCTGCCATGGGAAACATTCCTTTAAGAGCATTGCATTTGGGTAAAACTTGTGAATAGGAAATCATGTGATTCTGGTGTCAAAGCAAATGACTTTCAAAAGTGCCTCAATAACTGTGTCTGAGTGAACTAGATGCCCCCATTTAGACGACTTGGTTGTAGAGTTTAAATGAAACAATACACTGTATTAGCCGTTTACTAGAAAATTTATCGGAAATTTACTTAGTTAATTCTTCTAGGCTCATTCCCTGCATGTGTTTTTAAAGTCACAGCACTTGTGTAGGGCTGTACACACTGAAGAATTGGTTCTAAATTCTTGAGAAACAATGACTTCTGCATTTCTTGCCATATGAACATAAAATGAATTCTGTGGCTACCGTTGGTGTAGGAAGCTCAAAGCATTTAATTGCACAGTTTATGTATATCCACTGGAAATAACTACAATGTACCATATTCCCCTGTGAGTAGAGGCACAAAATAGGTTGTGAAGGTTTACGAAGTTTGTTCTTTGAATGTGTTGTGTCAAAACTCTACGAGAGCAAAGTGGGAGATTGTCCAGGTTGAAGTCATCCACGCCCAACTTTCTTGAAGGCATGGACTGTGTCATTGCACATTCTGCATGATTCAAGGCTTAGATAATTCTTCATCCATCTGCTCTTTGAGACATCCTCAAATTGTCAACTTCAGCCTGGCTCAGTTTTGTGGGTTTCTAAGGCATGGGTATGAAACATGAACCTGTTTGAGAGAATGAGGAGAAGGCCATAGAAATGTGAGATGAAGAGTGATTGTGGAATTACTTAGAACAGTAGAACTTATAACTTCCTATCATTGCATCGTCCAGTGATGACTGGATAATGACAGGTCTATCAGACTGTTGTACTGGTAGAAGTGTTATAAGAAGGTAGTAGTCCTCTTAAGCTTAATGACTTTTGATCCAATCTTACACGGTGTATTTCAATTGCAAGAGCTGAATGTCTGGCATTTCTATTATTATCATAGACATATTTTTTTTTCTTTTGGTTGATATATATTTTGAAATTCTTTCAGATACAAATTCTTAGTACGAAACATGAAAACTTCTCTTTTCATCTTTTTACAGAATATCCTCCTTGAATGTGTCCGATACCTGACTGCCAAACACCACATTCACCAGTTTGCAGTGACATTTTTTGAGATTACCCTCGAGTGATGGTGCTCTAAATTGTTGAGCAATTCTGATGCATCCAAAGTGCCACAGAACTGAGCTATTATTGTTCCTTTGTGTTTTAGAATCATTGGCGGTACAGCAGTATAAAGCATCTTGGAAGTCTCGATAGTTGAGGATGACCCACACAAGGGCAATCAGAAGAAAACTTACGCACTGGCATTTTTTATTCATTCTGTGTTATTCCAGAAATACATCCAGCAATTATGAGCTCCCTGATGAGTTGTTTCATTTTGTGGTCAACAAACAAGCTTGAATGGGATGTCTGGTAGGGTGACCATGGTATTTCTTGCAATTGCGAGACTTTTCCCTGTTTGTTTTCATTCTCTCGAGGCAGCATCAAGTTTTTGAGATCATCTTTAATCGTATCAGTGCTTGCTTTTGTACATAATATTCAAAAACTGGGATTAAATATAACTATTAACGAAGTTCCACGACAGCAAATAATGTTTTGCCTTAGAGGCAAAAACAAATCACATGTACGCGAACCACATACCGGCTTGGCTATTATATGGTGTGGGATGTAACGCTTACACGCTTGCCAACACTTATGGGAAGTGGTATGGGACCCCTCCCCCCCCCCCCCCCCTTCACGCAGTTTTTGCCTCTCGAGATTGCTTGATGACGTCATTGGAACCTCGTCCTTACAGTCTGAATTTATGGCGGCCATTTTGAATGAACAGATGGCTGTTCTGCATGACATGAAAATGAATTCGGTCTAACTAGGACAATTTTGGCAAATTCATCTAAGGCGTTTACCAAAGTATTGAATGTTTTTCTATGGCCACCATCTTGAATTTCAAGATGGTGGCCTATCTAATGGTCCACAATAGGAAACAGCTATACTGGAACGTTGAAAACCACAAGCATGTGCATTACTGAAAATGTGATGCTCCTACAATAATTGCAACATGAGATATGGGTAAAAAAGCTTTGGCGGCCATTTTGAATTTCAAGATGGCAGCCTATAAATTGTATCAGAACAATCCACAATATCAGAAAATGATATATCAGAGTGTCTGACATCACAACTATGCATTCTGCACCAAATTTGAAGCTTCTACCATGCTCATTGAATGAGATATGGTTGAAAATACTGTTTGCTATGGCAGCCATTTTGAAATTCAAGATGGCAGCCTACAAATTGTATCAAAACAATCCACAATATCAGAAAAAGATAAACCAGATTGTCTCACATCACAACCATGCATTTTGCACCAATAATATGAAGTTTCTACAATGCTCACTTAATGAGATATGGATAGAAATATAATTTGCAATGACGGCCATTTTGAAATTCAAAATGGCGGCTGAAGACGTGGTCAGAAAAAAATGGAACTAAAGTTTTTTTGGATTCAGCACCCCAAAATTGACAAGTTAGCCAAAGAAAAAAAAAATCAATTTTGGCACAAAAATCTCACAGGATTACATAGTAGCCTCTACTAATACGTTACTCTGCATCACAAAATCAACTATGGGTCGCCGGACACGGATTTTAGTTAAGAGCAGATTCAGACAGAGCAGATATGTATAAGTCCATTAAAAAAGAAAAATGGGCACTCCTAATCTATCTAAATTTTGTAAAGAAAGCACATTCCCACTCAGGAAAAGTATGTACTAAGAAAAGAGGCTTTGACGTAAAGTAGGGTCTATTCTAACTGCGACCAGCAGCCCCATACGCACAGCGTAATGGGGGTGCGGACTGTAGCATTTAGGATCATGACAGGGTAGTATCGCGGATAGATATCAACTTAAAATAGAAAAATGTCTTCAATTTAAAGATTTACAAATGAAGTTGAAGTATTGACAACAGGTAACGTGCAACGTCTGGTTCTGCCAATAGTCCCTTTCTGTTCGAATTGATAACTTAATGTGACTCGGTCGAGAGGAACCTTGGAGAGCTACACTGAATTGACGGCAAGCGCATGCGCACACGACATCTTATCCGGTCGATGGATTTGAAATTTGTGCACATGTGATGTGTGCGCATGCGCTGGCCGTCAATTCAGTGGGGGATTTCAAGTTCGGTGCTAGTGCTAGTGCTAGTGTTAGCCCTCAAATAACAGCCTAAAGGCCCCCTCACACCTGAGCGAATTGCCTGAAATATGACTTGCTATCCGCTGGCAAAAGGCATTTTTTGAAAAATCATTTTCAATGGTAATTGATAGTAGATCATATGTACCCTTCGTGTTTGGGTTCGTACACCTTTTGAACTAACACTTGCGATTATTCAAATTCGCACGGGATTTTTGAACATGTTTGAAATTTCCCGATAAATTGAAAAATCGTCTGTCATTTGCTTGAATTTGCATTTCTTATTTAGTCTGCCGCAGCGGCAATCGTTTGTTTATCGTTCGTGTGCTATTGTCACGCATAGTCCCTCATTGCGCTTTTGCCAAGGTGGACCGATCTCGAAAGAACCCTAAACGAAGCAACACGATGACTAGATTTGACTTGCGCATAGAAACGAAGATAACTATGACAAACGTGTTTTCGCTTGCCATCTTCTATGCGAAGGGAAACCAAGATTGACTTTTATTAGATTTGAATAGCGATGCATACACGAAGGCAAGTGATACGAATACAAGCGAATGACCTGACGAAAAAAAAAATTGCGAATGCTCAGTTGCTCTCTGTGACCAGCCACTCACCACGCTACTCATATATAAACATTCCACCCGAAAGTTTCAAAGCTTGTTCAGGAAAATGGCAGATGCAGCCCGCCTCAGAGTCCAGTATTCACTGACAATGGCTCAGAATGAAGTTATACATCAGCAGCTGAACCTACACCAGTTCATCAGAGGCCGCTTCAGATGGAGACGAGGCTTCAGACGACGTCGTATCTGGAGAAGGACGTGGCTGAACACTGCCAGAAGAAGGGCTTTTGGAATCTACGCCCAGCTGTTGCTGGAGCTCCGAAGAGAAGACCCTTGGACTTTAAAGAAATTTCTCTGCAAGCCCCCTGAACTCTACGATGAAGTCCTGGAGAGGGTCAGAGCAAGAATCAGGAGGCAGTACACCTGGTACAGGGAGCCGATGGAAGAAGGTCTCAAGTTGGCAGCTACTCTCCGTCATCTTGTGTCTGGCACCAAGTACTCCGACATGCAGTATGGGTGGAGGGTGCCTGAAAACACCCTATCTGTAGTGGTCATGGAAGTGTGTCGGGCCATATATGACGAGTATGCAGATGAAGTCATGGCAGCCTCTTCAACCCCTGATGGATGGAGACAACTTGCTGGTGGATTCTACAACCGGTGGAATATTCCCCACTGTGTGGCAGCTATTGATGGCAAGCATGTGGCCATCAGAAAGCCTCCTCTGTCTGGCTCGCTCTACTACAACTACAAGGGCTTTTTTAGTCCTTTTTTAATCCTGTTGGCTATAGTGGACAGTGACTACAAATTTGTCTGGTGCGATGTTGATGGTAGGTATGATACAAAAGGGAAAAGGGGGTAGGTAGAGTCAATTTAGGGGTACGTCAGATTTGTTATCACCTCACCTCTATTGTTACTGTTTCAATATTTATTTTTTTGCTAAAATGATAGCAGTTGGGGCAATTCATCTCAGTTTTTGCTTGATATCCTTTTTCTTCTTCAATGTTGGATATTTAATTCACACAAATGATCTTTTGTTTCGAAGCAAAGATCTGAAATTGATTGATTTGTTTCATTATAATGTTGGTATTTTTATGTATAGATTTTCAATTGATGAGCTTCCTGACATTTTTGCACATATATGTTCATAACAAATAACTCTCTTCATACCTACTCAACTCGTCATCGTGATGACTATCACCTTCCACGTACTCGCACAATTTTTGCGAAAAAAAAACACATTTATTTCTTTATTTGTTTATTTATTCAGTTTTCTTTACCCAGGGTAGCCCCATCAGTGGTTTACACACTGTTATCCTAGGGGGCCCTGCAACAGAATGACAAAATATAACAGTTCAACAAACACAAAATAACAAATCAAGGACATTCTTTTTTACATCATGACATCAACACAATATCAATACTTTGTATAAATAAAGAAATGCAAAATTAATCCTTGGCGATAATAATACACAACCTCATATTATTTGAGAAAAAAATAATACCTTAACATGGAATACCCGAATTCTACCCCAAGTGAGATATGTGTGCTGTTACGAACGCTTTAAGAGAGGTGTCGTTTCGGACTTCAGCGGGGAGCTGATTCCAAATACATGATGCATAGTGTGAAAACGATTTTTTTTTTCTTGCCTGAGTTTTAACTTGTGGAATTATGAGACCATTATTACTTGTGTTTCGTGTACGATATGAATGTATGTTACCAAAGGGGCGGAATGAGTTCTTGCACATGTTCGGGCATGTTGCCATGAGGTGTCTTAAAGACTGCTGTACAAGTGTTCAAACGCCACCTCTCTTCAAGCGTCATCCAACGTAACCTTCCAAGCACCTGGTTGGTTGGCACTGTGTGATCAACTCTCCTTACCACTCTGGCAGCTTTCTTGTGTCGTTTGATAAGCACATCTTTAAGGGTTTGTCAGCAGTTTGACCATGCATAAGAACAATTATCAAAATACGGTGGGATTAATGAGGTTGCCAGGATTCTAGCGCTACTTTCGGTTAGGTACTTCCGCAGGCGTCTCAGCAATGCGAGTCGTGTGGCATTCTTTTTTACAACATTCTTCAGCTTGCTTTTGCCATCTTTAATGTTTGCAGTGCAGTCTTTCGTGCGTTCCCTCTGCCTTTGCCTCTTCCTTTCATGTTGCCTGGGTGATTTTTTCTGGTCGCACTGAAATCTGGACGGACCTGGTCGCTTTCATACTCCCCGAGGAGCGCACACACACACACGTACGATAACGCCTGATCTATATTCTTTCGTCTTCGTTTCCAATCGCACGCCATATCAAACCATTGCTCATTTTTCGTTCGTCTTATCGGGTCATATCAACCCTTCGCTCGCCTTTACTCTTAGAAGTGATCCGAAAAATCGTTATCCTTCGCATGTCATATTTGCCCTTCGCTTACCGTTCGTTAATCATATTTGACTTTAATTAATAATCGGATGATTTGAAGGCAATTTTATTTGAAATCGTTGTATTCGCGCGCATTTCGTGCGTTTTTCCCATTCGTCCCCCTTCGTCCCTCTACATTCGCTCAGGTGTGAGGGGGCTTTTAAATAGAGCTCCAACACCGACGGTCAGATTAACGAGGCGATACCGATCAAAATTATCGATCACCAGCACTAGGTGTTGGAATCGCACCACCGCGAAGTCCGCGCCGGGAATAGCGCGACGAAAAAAAGTGATGACGCATAGTTAGAGTCAAATATAAAAAGATGTAGCCGTGACTGCTTAGTTTTAGACATGTAACAAGGAAGACTGATTGATATTGCACAAATTTCATCCCTTCTTTAAAGCACAATTGTCCTAATTTTTGCTTTTAGGTTCAGATTTATAAAACCATGTCAAGAGTGTTCGTGTACGTTACGTGGGTGACTACTTCATTTTAGCATAGACTTTGCACGTAAAACGTGCGTCTATTATGAACGTGAATATGAGTCTCGCACGGCAACGCTAACACCAGCACCGAACTTGAAATGACGAAAGTGATAATCCCTAGGGGCTAATGTTAGTCAATGGGGAAAAAGCAGGTAGATCGCTAACACAAACGGGGGATCTCGGTCTCGGTTCAGCAGACAACATTCAACACCGATCCCAGCACCAGCAATCGGAAAAACGTCATAATTTTGAGGTCAACTCCCAACACCGACGAGGTTTCAAGTTCGGTTTTATCGTCGGTACTAGTGCTGAGATAGCACTAGCACTAGCACCGAACTTGAAATCACCCAGTGTAGCTTCTCTCATGTTCCTCTCGACCGAGTCACATTAAGTCATCAATTCGAACAGAAAGGGACTATTGACAGAACTAAACGTTGCACGTTACCTGTTGCCAATATTTCAAATTCACTTGTAAGTCTTCAAATTGAAGACATTTTTTTTCGATTTTAAGTTGATATCAATATCCGTGATACTACCCTGTCATGATCCTGAATGCAACATTCCGCAGCCCCATTACGCCATGCGTATGGGGCTGCTGGTCGCAGTTAGGTCTATTCAAGCGCTTAGTCTTAGCAAGCAGTGGTCTGTGCAGAGAATGGGAAAAGAAAGTCAGGACGTAAAACTTCATAGCAACAACAATGAAGAAAATTTTAATCATGCCGTCAATCTCTCGTTTGAGGCGAGACCCCAGCCGAATTTTTCCAAAGTGGGGTGCTTTTATTTGTCGTTTGAGAGTTGGGAGTCGAAGTACTTGTCCATTGCAAATAAACTTTCTGCTCGGCGTGACAAACCTGGAGGCCAAGCCAGGGTTTGATGACTCCAGCAGCTGTCGTATTACGTAAGAGCATGATAAGGATATCTGCCTGTGGCAGACCATTCAAAGTGAACTCAATTTTCTCTATCCTTTTTAAAGTTTTCAATTTTATATTCTATTGAGAAATTCTATGGTCATCCATTTTACATTTCGAACGAAAAAAAATTGACCCGTAAATAACGAAAATACAGGAATAAGAAGGAGAGCATTACCAGTTTGCCGGTGCTGACAATGTGCTATTTGGCAGTGAGTTACAAAGGGGAGGTGAGACTACCACCCTGGTTACAACAGCCTGCTGACTGGATCATTGAGAAAGCAGCTGTCGTATTACGTAAGAGCATGATAAGGATATCTGCCTGTGGCAGACCATTCAAAGTGAACTCAATTTTCTCTATCCTTTCTAAAGTTTTCAATTTTATATTCTATTGAGAAATTCTATGGCCATCCATTTTACATTTCGAACGAACAAAATTGACCCGTAAATGATGAAAATACATGAATAAGAAGGAGAGCATTGCCAGTTTGCCGGTGCTGACAATGTGCTATTTGGCAGTGAGTTACAACGGGGAGGTGATACTACTACCTCCCTGGTTACAATCAGCCTGCTGAGAAAGAGAGAGAGAGGGAGAGAGAGAGAGAGAGAGGGGGGAGAGATGGGGGAGGGAGAAGGGGAGAGACAAAATGGAATGACAATAGTTCCAGTCACTGCAGTACAGGCATGCTCTGTCTGCATACGCTGAATGTCTACACTCACACACACACACGTACACACACACACACACACGCACCATGGAGCTACATAGCCCATGCCAAAACCAAAACAATCTCCTCCTCTCGCGGTGCCCCCCCCCCCTCCCCCTCCTGTGGTGCTGTGGCGATAACTGATGCTTAGATTAGGCCAGGGTCAAGAAACAGGTGTTTTATATCTTTGACTTTAAGTCATTGATTGCCAAGATATGCACTGGCATTATTTACTGGGGTGTAGCCTCTTCAAACGAGAGATTTGCGTCATGATTGTCAAATTAAGCTGATCAAGCATATTCTATCAAAACATTTTATCTACGACTAATTCTAATTTTCAAATCAGTAATTGCATTCGTCCAAAAGTTGATAGGGTTGAAAATGAAGAGAGTGTGAATTTTTCAAACAAACAAAAAGGGGCCATATTAAAGACATAGCTAATCACACTCTATTCTACAACAACCCAACCCCCCCTACAAAAAAAAAAATCTTAAAAAAGATAAAAACGCAAAATATTATTATCCAAAAACTTTGGAATAATTTAAAAGAGGAACTGATCTTTCAAAAATTATTAGAAGAAAAAAGATTTCAAGATGGGCAAGGATAACCCCTTCACCTTGTCACGATGTGGTTGGGTATAAATCGTTCATGTGAAAGTTCTCCTGATAATGTCATCAGCCCTTTTACACAAAATACAAGTTCATGAGAGTTTACACTATACAGGAAGAAAGGGGGCAGTCAACCCTCTTGCCTTTACTACATCAGGGCCAGGGGTGAAACAAAGGGTAACTCACACTAAGTGGAGACCGCTACCACAAGCTAGAGTTGTTTTGCCAACTGTTCATCACTCGGAGGACAGCCCAGAAAAGCCAGATATTAAGGAATTGGTACTCACACCCAGGATGTAGTGATCAACTAACGCCCACTAAACGGTTGATAAACAGTTAAATAAAGAGGCCAGCCTGTACGAATGCACGATTGTGTTTAGGTTTGTGTTCTGGGTTTCTTTTAACATTTTATGGTCCTTATTAAACCTGCAACATGGCCAGCTGTCCGATAACTTGGTCACTCCTACAAGACCAACCCACACAGTTCATTTTCTCTGTTCATATTCAACGCACAGCTCGTAGCAACAAACCATGTTTTGAAAATGAAGGGAGAAAATGGATATTGGGTGAACCTTTGTGGGAGTGACGAAGTTATCAACAACATGGCCATGTTGAAAGGTATGGACCATGAAAGATTAGAAGAAAGCCTGAATGCAAGCCTGCATTCATGCAGGCTGGCCTGTTACTTGACCACTTTCGTTAAACTGATCTCATCCATCCAGTGAGACATTCATCGCTGCTTCATGTGACACTCAAACTTGGAAAAAGGCACTTTGTTATTGTTGTCTTTAAAGTTCATGTGCTCAGTCATGCATGACATTTGACAACATAATTTAGTACCGATGGAAAGAAAAAGAGTTCATCTTTTTTTTTCACAATTAAAACTGAGCTCTCCATAGTTGAGAATTATGAAATAGTAGCACTCCAAAGTTGGATTACCTCTTCTTTTTTTTTTACGCACTGTATAATACTTAACGGTAGTTAATGTAATATTCCCTTCTTTTGAAATCGTGTTAAAAAAATACCTGAAATTATATGAGAAAGTCACTCAATTGGCCAGTTTCTATAGAAAGTTTTGTGAACCATTTCACCCACTTCTACAATAAGATAACCTATTCAATAAATCCATTGATATACACGTATTGGTCACAAATAGGCAAATGTAGTTAAGAAGTAAGTTTTGGAAAACAAAACGGGAAGCAAACCCAAGACAGTTAAAAGGCGGTGCAGCGATGGACGGCGCCCTGTAACATAATGGTGATGGAGAGCGCGGGCACATGGAATTTCATGCCCTTAGTGAAGAAAGGAAATCTTAAGGCTTTAATCTGAAGAGAAATGTGGTCGCTCCTTTTGTAAGAACATTTAATGGTAAGCTGATATAATAAACTATTTTACTGGTTTCAGTTTTTTTTTTTCAGATATATTTTCAACTCTATACCTTCAAATAGAATTGAAATCACAGTTTATATACAATACCTTTTGGGGTGAAACGGAACTTTCAAGTGGATATTCTCCTTAGAGTGAAAAGACTCCAAGTGACTCCAAATTTTGTCCAGTTGAATAAGGACCGTTGATTCATTAAAACCTCTTTTCTTCTGCTATTGGAAATTGAATTGTCTTGATGGCTAGATCCTAGACATTGTTTAGTGCAGGATTTAAAGCAGTAGTCAAGATTAGTTTTGCTTCATGAATAATTGTTGTATTTTGTACGTACCTTGTGAAGGGGCAGTTGTGACGGTTATGTCATGTAATCTAACTGAGTACTATTTGGTTTTGCTTTGCTGCTAGATGTGAGTTTAATTCCTACTTTAACTGCATGATAGGGACAGGCGAATTACGCAATTATTTCAGTGGGGTATTACTGTGCATGGTCTCAATGCTTCCATATTTTGTGGTATATAGTTACTTCATGTAACTAGTGATCGTGGATAATAGCGTTCACAAGAGGGGCTAATAGTCAGCAGATTCTGGTCTGCTGTTAAAGCTGGTTTTGGGCAATTCCGCAAAAAAAATTACCTTTCCTAAAAATCCTAAATCTGCAATAATTTGAAAAATACATCAGCTACAGGGACAAGTTTGGTATCAAATGCTAGAACTTGTCAAGTTCTTTCATTTGAGTGGTATTTTGATACAATTGAATGTATTTAGGCATTCCTTTATTTAAAAAAAAAAAAACATTTTTGGGCAAAATTTGTCATAATTTTTGTAAAAACACACAATCTTTGACTCTCATTACTCCATATTCAAAAACACTTCAGCCTTTGTTTCAAAGTAGTTTATGGTTAAGAATGACCCCCAAAACATTAATATTAGCCTAGTCTGAGATACGAACTGTGCTAAAGTATGAATATTGGGACTTTGTAATGTCGGTAACGCTAAAAATGTAATGTTCGTAACGCTACATTTGTGAACCTGTAGAGTAAATGTGCTGAATGTGTTGTACTCAATTATCAAGCTACAACCTTAACAGGACCTGAACATTCGTTTCAGAAAATTCCTTTTACTTAATGCTATGATTCATAAATTTCTTAAAATTTCCGAATGGAGGTGAATAAGCATGTCGAAAAAATGTAATGTCCGTAATGGCAAGCATTTTGTGTAATATCTATCAAATGATTTATAATAGCTGATCAAAACTCAGACTGATAATATTTCAGGATGATTGGGTTAGAATAAACCATGAATGGATTCAGAATGATTATGCTGAGTTGTTGAAAGAAGCCAACAAAGTCACAAAAAAATTCTCTAAATGTAATGTCCGTAACGCTTTAACTGCCCTTTTGCACTTCAATGTCAATGCGTGTACATAACGAGTACGAGGAGTCCCACGGATGTTGCATTGTGTGGATAAGTTTGCATTGGTTGCTATGGGCAACATTGTGCTGTTGTTGGATTGCACTTATTGTAATCACTATAAAAGGTTTTCAATGTTGTTCTGTGGGGAAGTTTATGATTGCAAGTTATACTCCTATTTGACAATGAAAGTGCTGTGGATGGAGATGTCGCTGGCTGGTGGTGCGACTATAGGTCTAGTGATGCCTGCATTTGAGAAGTGTTGTGCAGATTACAGTTGACAACAGTCAGACAGTATTGCTCTGGTGAGCTAAAAACGAAAATCACAACATACAAGAATTGCAGTCAGAATTCACCCAATTTTGAAATCTTCTATATGCCTCTAACATTTCCTCTTTGCCTACCCTTCCTCTCTCCGTACACGTTGTGTTTATTAAATATATTATGCTTGCTATTTCTTTTTTTTTCTTGTCGGTTTCAGAGATACCTTCCTGAATTTTATCCCTATGCTGTTAAAAAAAAATGCTCTGATCTTTTCGATGACTTTGTCGAGCTAATATCTCTTGTAACAGGTGCACATTTAGAGGAATGATTTATTGCCTAAATCAAGTAGTGGTAACATTTGAAGTAATTATTTTCTGAAATTATTTATTCTTTACAGATAACTGCGCTGGAATGGAACTTAAAAGCATGCCACTGTACATCGTTTGTGCGTTGCTGCTCGTCTATTTAGGTAACACGTCTGATATTGTCACACTTTAATTATTCTGGTAACATACTCTAACCTAATGTTGTGTTTATTCAATAAAAGGTATACAGTTATTATTGTCTGCAGAAATTATCATAGATGTGACCGTGCATCACAAAACCAACCAAAAGTCACACCCCTTGATTTGACGTGAGGAGTAAAAAAAAAAAAGTGAAATGGTTCAAACGAGTTTGAGTTTGAGTTTTCAAGATATCTGAAAGAGCAATCCTTCTTCTACATTATTTTTAAATTTTTGCCCAGAGCGCTCATCATAAATTGTCGCCAGACGACAATTTTTGACGGGGCGACAATTTATGTCGCAACATTTGTCTATTATTGGGATTATGCTTTGGTTGCTGCAACCTCCTAATTTATTTGTAATTCGGGAAAGTGTTTTGGTATCATTTCTGCTGCATCTTGTGCTTCTCGCTCCTTCTTCAAAAGCCGATTTTTGGGGGGTGTTTTTTGTATTCTTTTTTTTTTTTACTTTCTTGTCCTTTACAAGAACAAAGTACCGCTGTGTTTGAAACGCTCTGACTTCTTCTAAGCCAGGCTGGTTCTTAACTCTCTTTCTTTCATCTATAAGTTGCCATGTTTCGTGGCTAATCCATTGCACACGTCGTATACCCCTCCGTTTACCAATAACGTCATAGGCTGTTTTGTGGACACACTGTATAGTCCTTTCCCATTCTTCATCAATGCTGTCGAATGCTCTAAAACTGCAATCCTGTCTTTCAGTTCTAACTGAAATTTCTTAGCTGTAGTTCAATCTTTCAGGTTTTCAACAACGATCGGCCTGTCTGCTCCCTTCTCTACCTTGCGTTTGAGTTTCAGACGGATTGTCTCAGTCAGAAGGTATTGATCTGATCCGATGTCTGCCCCTCTTTTGACTCGTACATCTAGCAGCGATGGTTTCTACCTCTTGCTGATGCAAATTTTATATATTTTCATTACACGTCCATCCTCCCAGTGACAGCTATGTCTTCTTGGGGATGATTTTGTGTTGGAAGAAAGTGTTCCCTATGCTTAACCCGTTTGTACTGCAAAAGGAGATTAATCTTTCCCCATTGTCGCTGTGGGCTGGCGCAGCTATTCCATGAGGTCCAATCGTCTGTTCGAGACCTCTTCTTTCCTGTCCTCTTTTCGTTGAAATATTCCATCAGTATTTAGATGTCATAGTTTTGGATACTTTCAATTAGGTCCCGAAGAGTACTATAGAATTTATCTTTCTCGTCATCATCTGCATTTTCTGTGGGCGCATATGCCTGGATAATAGTAGTTCTCCCATGTCTGCTGCATAATCTTGCTGTAATAATTCTATGGTTTACACGTAGATGGTTTTTCCTGCATCCTTTATGATGCCTACATCGTGTGTATGCAAGCTGTCATGACCAGAGTATATAGAATTGTTTTGCTTCATTTACTAACATTTTTTCCCATAGTCCACTTTATTTCACTGATGCCTAGTATTTCTAGGTTATAGTTGTCCATCTCGTGAATTACTTGGTCAAGTTTCTCACATTGAAGTAAAGTTCTTGCGTTCCAGGTTCCAAATTCTGTAGTCTTTTTTGGCAGAGAGAATTAAGCATTTCGAAGAGCTGACTTCCTTTCGGCTTTGGTCAGCCTCTGTCACTGGCACTCGTTGGATTGTGCTGTCATCTCTTTGCTGGTTATTCGTAGTTGTGATAGCAATTTCTGTTGTTGTTTCTGTAGCGTTTGTAGTTTTTACGAGGTCGGGTTGCTGGCCCAACGCTCAACCCTCCTCCTTTTTCATCCTGGGCTTGGGACCAGGCAACGGCGGAGTTTAAACTTGATTAAAACCCTTGAAAATTGTTATGTATAAATGGAAGGTATGTAAAGGGTTTTAAATACCTCGTAGACCCTACTGTAACTTGTAACTAAATGCACTAATTCTAAGATATGTGACCGTGCACCTCAAAACAAACATAAAGTCGCACACATTGATTTTGCATAAGGACTGAAAATAAGTGAAATTGATTAACCTAGCCGAACTTGACTTTTTCATATTTTCTGAAAGAGCGGGTCTTCTTTTACATTATGTTAAAATTTGGTATCATAAAACGGGCAGGAAAGTGTTTTTTTTTTTTTTTTTGGTTTTTTTTTGCAGTTTATCTCGAACATTTTTGGTAGAATAGTGTGATTAGGTGTGTCTTTAGAATCCCTTTTTCATTTCTGAAAAACCTTGTCCACACTCTTCATTTTCAACTCTAATAACGTTTGAAAGGATAGTGCTACTGCTTTTAAAGTTGGCATTAATTATGGACAGAATGTGTTTATGAGGCATGCTTAATTTCAGTTTAATCTGATAATCCCTTCATTGTTGTTACTCTGGTGGTTTACTTCCTTTTTTTTGCCCCATTCATGGCACAGCCAGCACGGTTCGGTAAAGATTAAGCGCTTGAATAGACACTGTACGTCAGAGCATCTTTTCTCATTTCACACTTTTCCTGAGTTTGTGCTTTCTTTCCAATATTTAAATAGGTTAGGACAGCCCATTTGATTTGAGTTATACATCATTTTAAAGCTTAAAGTCTGCTCTTTTAGAATATGGCCTTAACTAAAAATTCATGTCTAGCGACTTTTTGTTTGTTTTGAGGTGCAGGATCACATATTTGATATCAAGGGAGGCATAACATGATTTTTCATGACACCACATATTCATGAAATTGTTATATTGAACGTAAGGTATAGACCGGTTCGAGCGACTGTTCATGAAAGTGCACCCTCTTAAGGTGACGCCATAACTGGGGGGCCATCCAGGCCGGGTCGGAAAGCGCCGTGCCGTGCGTGGCAAGTGTGCCAGCGGCAACCAGTGCTTTTACCATCCGGCGCCAGCCGGCCAGCTATCTCTGGCAGCGATCGACGAGTCTGGCTTTGTGACAATTGCATTTTTTTTTTCGCTAATTGTAGAATTCGCGGTCCAACAGTGATTAGCGAAATTCATGAAAAGTAGACAACTTATACCGTGTATGAGCGAATGAGTAGGTGACATACGGCTGTAGCCAAAACTTGAATTTAAAGGTAAATATCGGTAAGATCCGTGAGTATTTGTAGACTCTATTTCTATGGCGATGACTTGGGTACTTGCGTGTAAGCCCCACATATTCACATTTGTGTAGGAGAATGAAAACCACTGGGGAGAACTATGGCTAGCCGCAGGCAGACGTCTTGCGAGTAAGCCTAGACTGTTGAGAAATTACCTGATATAATTAAATGCAAATAAGGCAAGAGTATCAGACTAGACCTATTGATTCTAGAACCCTACATCCTTTATTATTATCGGTTGCCGCTAACTTCAGGCAAGCGTAAGTAAACCAAACGGAATAAAGATCTAGGCGTTTCTAAAGCGTATGAAGTAAATTAAGGTCGCCTGATGTAAATAACCAAAACTTCTACTGTTCTAGGTCTAAGTAACATTGCAAAACATTGTGTTAACTCCTAATATTATAATCTACAAAAATGATTTTCAGATTAAACTTTCTTATATACCTAAATATGATTATGATGTGGATGTTTGCCCCATCCATGGTTTAATATTCATAAGTATTAATGATTATAAAAAATCCAGAGTTTCAGGCCAAAATTGAATAGCTAGATACCTAGGCATGCTTTTTTTTCCCTCAAAACATAACATTGTATTTTCCCGTATGTATTAAAAAATGTATTTCTATAAGTTTGATGTCTCATGGCTTATCCTTCACACTTTTTCGTGTATATGCTAATGATGGATTTTCTGATTTTATACCTTGTGTTATTTTTTTTTTTGAAGAAAAATACGAGAATGAAATAAATGAATTAAATTAAATTGCATTGAATTGAATTGAATGGGTAATGCAATGCTGAACATTGAAGAAGTGAAATAATATAAGAATTTTATTGCATCTTGAAACATTTATTTTGCCTGTAGTGTAGGCTGTAAATGTTTGTCATAGTATAGCCAGGAAGTGTATCTAAACTTTGGAAAGTAGTGCACCAAGCATAACAGAGCAGTGAATTATCAGAATTTTTGATCTTACCTTGTCTTCTAAGATGAACAACATATTTTACGGATATGCAGTGAGAGCGTAAATAGAGGATCTAGTAGGCATAGGCCTAACTGTTTCGAAATCTGTGTTGTGCATTCTTTGTACCGTTTGTGTTTTACTTGTCTCTATTCATCATGCGTCAGTGGTGAATGAATTTCACAAACTGCCATGCAGCTTCCATTTCCGTTTTTTCTGTGTGCACCTAACAGCTGCACGATATGTTTTTCAGATCCTTCCTACGAAGTTTTCATTGTAGAACAATATGTCTGAATCATTCAATTTGTCCACAAGAAAGGCATTAAAAGCCGCTGAAAGATTTTCGCACACTGAGTAAACAATCGCAATATCAGCGAGACGGCTAACTATGCGCGGTTGGTGCGCTAGGCTGCTGAGCCGACTGGATACGCCAGTGCAACTCGCGTAGCTCACTCGCTGGAAGCCCCGTTGCCCCCCAGCTATGGCGACTGATATAGCGCCGCTAGCGGTGGTAGGTGCACAGGTCATCGAAATCGAATTGGTCTATACACCCCCTTTTTTATTGGATAGATAAGTTAAGAGGAAGGATAGAACAAAGAATGTACCAGTTCAGCCGTAAATATTATCACTGGAGTCTTTCCTATTGATGTGGGGAACGAAAGTCCTCCCTGCAACTGGGATCTTTTCTGTGTAGTCAAAGACCGACTATCTCCAAAACACAGCGGATTGTTAATAGGCCTTTCATTCAGTCAGCTCATTTGACTATAATAAAAATGAGTTTTATTATACTGCTTTCAATGGTAAAGTGATGGTTACAAGTGATTATAACAGTACAAAATTCAATAGATTTCCAATTCACTCAATTCCTGGGTTGCTTTAGGCTGGTGACGGGGCCCTGCCTGAAGTAGCGGATATTCCATCTCTACGATTCTTAACTTCAGTTGTGCGCCAGTCGGAACCTCAAACTTTGCTCCTTGTCGGAACCCTAACGGCGTCCCGTCTCGGAAACTCTAACACCCTGTTAATTCAATAAGATAACATTTCACTCTAAAAAATTCCGAGTCAGAACTGACCCGGAACTGGGTCCGTTGGGGTCACACACCGTTCCGGGTAAAAAATAACTGGGCATTTGGTCATGAAGACCCCGAATTAGGTCACCCTGACCCAATTCATGACTCTGAATGGGTCATATCTGACCCCATTCCTTGTCATTTCTGACCCGGAACGGTGTGTGACCCCAACGAACCCAGTTCCGGGTCAGTTCTGACTCGGAATTTTTTAGAGTGTTGCTTTATAATTTTTTTTTTCGTATTCTGGATTCCATAAATGCCATTGACGAGAATATAATTATAATTTAATACTATTTACGACACGTATTGTCCATAAAAATAATGTCACAATGCTTTGTAATCTATCGACATTGACTATGGGAAGATTAATCCGTCCATTAAAATCGAAGATTATCTTGGGTCCATACTATTTCTACAATGCAAATACAATTCGGTTTTATATACTGACGTAACACATTACAATTCCATATTGGGAATTACATGTAACAGTTAGAAAATTATAAGGCAAAAACAACGTTTAATTAAATGGTCATGTACACAACAGTTGTACGTGTTAAACTTAAATCCTCCCGATGAGTGATTCCCGTCTGGACGATCAAGCTGTCCGAGTCGACATGCTCTCGATTCATAATGATTCCAACATTCTGCTACATTCAACTTCCCAATTTTGAATGGTGTATAGCCTAATCCTGAGTGTTAACCCTATAAAGCCCAAGCTATTTTGACCCCTTCCAGGCCCAAGGGGGTGGGGGGGGGGGGGGGCACATTATGCATCACCCCCCCCCCCCCCCAAAAAAAAAGAAATCCTTATTTGTGACCCTCCACCTCAAAACAACAAAAAGTCGCCAGACATGAATTTTTAGTTAAGACCATATTCTGAAAGAGCAGACTTTCAGCTTTAAAATGATGTATAACTCAAATCAAATGGACTCTCCTAACCTATATAAATATTGGAAAGAAAGCACAAACTCAAGAAAAGTGTGAACTGAGAAAGGAGGCTCTGAAGTACAGTGTCTATTCAAGCGCTTAATCTTTACCAAACCGTGCTGGCTGTGCGATGAATGGGACAAAAACAGGCAGTAAACCATCAGAGTAACAACAATGAAGGGATTTTCAGATTACACTGAAATTAAGCATGCCTCATTAACACATTTTGTCCATAATCAATCCCAACTTTCAAAGCAGTAGCACTATCCTTTCAAAAGTTATTAGAGTTGAAAGTGAAGAGTGTGGACAAGGTTTTTCAGAAATGAAAAAGGGATTCTAAAGACACACCTAATCACACTATTCTACCAAAAATGGTCGAGATAAACTGCTAAAAAAAAACACACCTTTCTGCCCATTTTATGATACCAAATTTTAGCATAATGTAAAAGAAGACCCGCTCTTTCAGAAAAATATGGAAAAGTCAAGATTGGCTAGGTTGATCCATTTCACTTGTTTTCAGTCCTCACGCAAAATCAGTGTGTGCGACTTTATGTTCGTTTTGAGGTGCACTGTCACATTCGATAAAGCTGATGCAAGCTCATGCCTTTAAAATCGCACTACTTGCATAACAATTCAAGTGATATCAGTATAGCACAACAGGGTTGAGTAATCGAGACATAGTAGTACGTCATAAATGAAGAGTTCGGTTTCAAAAGGTACTACATCTATAATTTCAAGTTCTGAGAAAAACGCGATTTTTTGATTATCATATTTAGCAAGCTCAGACTGGAAATATATTCCCCCCTATAATACTGCTAAATAATACAACACTAAAACCACTCTCTAAGAAGATCCAGGTCCATATATTTATTTTCAATGAATTAATCATTTGTATATTTTTGTGGATGTAGTACCTTTTGCAACCGAAAGTGGATGTAGTATCTTTTGAAACCGAAATTTCACATGCCAGAGATATATTCAGTGTGATGTTATGACATGTTTCGCGGATTTATTATTTTTTTTTCAGGAATGGTGTTGATGGGGATGGGGATACGAGGTCAAGGGGGCCTAGGTATAATTGACAATGCCCTGCCCTATTTAGCAGCAAGAATAACAAACCAATGTGCATCGCTAATGCCAAACTTCTCCCTCGCTCATCATTATTTTGAATGAATGACTGTCATTGGTCATAAGCATGGGGGGGGGGGGGAAATCCATCATGCTTGAATGTTTATAGATTGGGAGGGGTCACAATATCTCACCAGGTGATTTCTCTCTTCCCTTTTCTCCTTTTGTTTTTCTCTCACGAGCTCTATCTCATGATTTCTTATCTTTTTCCTCTTTGTATTAAATTTTTGGCTATTTTTCCTTCTGTGAATTCTCCCTTCACGTGTCTCAAGAATACTGTCAATATTCATTATCGTTTCTTCAGTTTTTTCCAATGTAACTTCTAAGGAAAAAGGTGGAAAAGCAGCATCTGAATATGCTGTATTTTCTCAATGCTGTAATTAAATTCATTACATGAATTTCATTCTTGTATGTCCTTTACCAGGTAAGATAAATCTTATAATCTAATAGCTGATAAAAATCAAGACCGTCGATGAGTAATAATATTATGACCACCTATACTAAACACACATTAGGTATTACCTTCATGATGTATAGGTAAAAGGTGTCATTTACAAGAATGAATATAAATCTAGTGCTCAAAGCTGTATGTCACTATGTACTTTCAAGCCCTGGTTCTTAACATCATGCACGTATAGAATAGCACAGCATACCAAAGACTGGTAGAGCACTGTTTTTAGGGATGTCAGATTTTCATGCCATCGCATACATTTAAAAAAAGTAATTTTACTTTCAGATTAGTTGTCAAACACTATTTAGCTGTGAAGCTATTCATGTGAGAAATAGACTTTACTTACAAAGTGTCTTTACTTTACTCTGGGGACAATTTATGGCTCAAACTATCCCCTCCCCTCCAAGGAAAAACCGCAGTATCTACATTCAGCTCTATTTCTCAACAACCGAGATATTCACCATTTTATATTTTTGCCAAAGCCCCTGGAAAATATATTTTTTGAAAAATTCCTTCATTGTGGAATTTTAGTCTATCTAGCTACCAATTTTCCTGGAAAATATCATTTTGTGTTTTCGTTTTGTTTTTAAGTTATTGATGAAAATGTAGATACTTTGGGGAACCCCCCAGCAATTTTACTGATTTCCCCAAGGAAAAACGCGGAATGACTAGGATTGATTTTACTTATTATCATTGTTCATTAACCCGTTCCTTCCGCAATTCTCTGAGTGCCTTTAATGCCCCCAAACGAGATTCTTTTCGCCCGTCGACAGAGAGGTACACAGGTGGTAATCCAGCCGTGTGAAGGCAGTCAAGCGGTTCATTGTGTCCCCCTTTCTACGGTCAACTACATGTGCCCGTAAACAATGGAAATATCGATCGGGTGCGAGGTATGAATAGAGCATGCGCTGATGAGATCTCAGAATCTTTTGTTCTACCCAAAACCAGGTACTTGAATGAGGTGACTGGGGTCAGCGAACCCGCATTTCTAACTGATCTCAGCCTTGATCATTATGTACATGTTCGTACGAGTTTACAGAAGAACAAGCAAAAAACTAAATCAGGAAAAGGTACATAATACTGTAAAACCCCTTTTTTTAAACAGCAGGAGAACAAATCCTGATAGAATAAACTCTGATCTTTTTATCAAACCCACTTTTCTGAGCATTTTAACAGAAAGAAACATGAATTTAGGCCACTGAAGCAGGCACCATTGTCTTCATTTTGAGAACCTGGTAAACCAGGTTCCCGTATATCAGTTGCTCCCACGGGAACCTGGTAAACCAGGTTCCCGAAAGGAATGGGTTAATCAACCTAGAATACATGTTTATACATTCAAAATGTATATTGAAAATAAATATGCATTTGAATTAATGGAGGGCGCCCTTTTTGAGCAAGGACGCCTTCTCTTGTCAAGTAATACATTTCCTTAAAATGAACAAGAAATTACACAAAAATAACTACGTGAAGGCTAAATACACTATTTTTTTTTAATGTCTCCGCCCCGTTAGGGCACCAGAGGCATTGTGTTTTCTAGTTGTCTGTCCAGCCATCCGTCTGTATGTTCGTCCATACGTCCGAACATCTATCTGTCCGTCAGTTTTTTCCGTCCGTCCGTCCATACGAGATTCTTGTAAACATGATGTCTCAAGAAGCCCTTGGTAGATTTTCACCAAACTTGGCACAGAGATGCTCTACCAGGAATAAATGAACTTATTAGATTTTGGCCAAGACCCACCCAAGTTCAAAGGTCAAAGTCAGCGAACTTTGTCAACAAAGGGGTATTTTCACACCGTAAACATATCATTTTCATCCAACTTGATCTAGACCTAAATATATTTTAGTCTAGACTAGATAGATCTAGATTCTAGTAGTACTAGTAGCCTATGAAAGCATACCAATCAGATTACAGCGCACAGGGAGTAGTGTAGACATGTCCGAAGACCAGGGATGAGGGGGGGGGGGGGGGAATCCTAGGGTATATGTCCAGGTTCTTCTCCCATAATTATGTATGCATGTATGCATCATTGTACAAGTATGATGCACCATCCTCAACCTTGAGCCCTGTGGGATGCATCCTCCATCCCCCCTTTTATGCCCTGATTACAGAGCAGGCTCCATAACATTAACAAATAACAGATCGTTCTAGGAACGTTTTACTTTTTCAGATTGCAGCTCAAACCTAAAAAGTAAACCATTCCCAGACCGATCTAGCTGTACGTGTTTAATATGAAGTTTGCCAGGGCTGTAATGTGATGCTACATGGCCTAGCCGCTAACTAGTATCACTATCTAGATCTAGAGCTGTACAGTCTAGGCTAGAGTCTAGACCAAAATAAATGTAAATTGGATGTCTGGACCTAGATCGATCTAGACTAGTTTTTATATATGTGACCCGCTACAACAAAATGATCGTAAAGTCGGGCGAGGTCGATTATTTGAAAATTGCATGACATAATTCCGTAATCTTTCTGCTTTAAATTGATATATAACACATCTTATGAAAATAATCGGCTGCTGAGATATCAATGTTTAAAAGAGAGCATGTCGAGACGTCTGGGAAATCACTGTTTCGAGAACAGCGCCCTAAAAGTTTCCCTTGCGACGCAATCACCACCAAGGGACACGCTAGTCAGTTTTCAGCTCCGGACAATAGAAGGTAAGCCCTATATAGCAACCCCCGAAATGCTCATTCAAGCACAGCGTCGGCGGTCTCCTCACCGACCAATCAGTGACCAGGATGCCAGGAGAAGCGGCTGGGCATAGCGCACCCCGCCTGATCGCATCAGTCAACTGGACAGTGTGCGAGCGTCACGCTTCGGTTAGCGGCAAGCAGCTAACTGACCAATGAGATCACTCTGGTCATTGTTAGGGGCGGAGCCTATCTGTGGCGCTCAATCCAAATTATCGAACCAGTTTCTGCTTCGTTGAAACGCCAAAAAACATGGCCCAGAAAAACGCTATTTTTTTGGTCTTTCCTTTCATCTTTTTGCTTCAAAATTTCGACAGATGATACAAGACATGTCAGACTCCAATAATATGTCAAAATCAGAAAATCATAAGTTTTGACCAATTTTGACGCTCTGACTTCAAACTCGATTTTCACGGCTTCGACCGTGCGCGACTTTAGGACCCTTTTGTTGTAGCGGGTCACATATCGTTTATTCTAGGCTGGCTACGTACCAGGCTACACTAGTCTACAGCCTCAGGCTATACATGCCCGATACTGACAGAAGAAAAAATAGCCTAACTGTTAGATCGTTTAGTCTACACGAGACAGGACTTTTTAATTAGAAAAAAATATATATACGTCTAGGTCTAGATCGAAGTTACATCCGCGCTCTAGGCCTATTCCTTCTAGATCGAACCAAAGTTGTTTATGTCATGTAAATTTGTAATGTAACTTGTTTACTTGTAAGTTGTAGCATGCAGCATGGGATCATGCATGCATTTTACGCAACCCAGTCTCACTAGGGTCTAGATAAGAATTAAAATACAACTTAGGACCTACTTAACTCTCTCTATTCTGTCCATTTAACTATTTTCACATAATCTATTGTCAGCTATTTAATTTTAAGACAGTATGGTATGGAGTAGATAATTGAACATTGACACTAGACTTAGGATTCTAAGTTTGAGTGTTAGATGTCTTAGTTTTATAAACAGGCCTGCCCTAGGCCTATTCTAATCCTAGATCTTATCAAAAGAGGAGCACTCCTTAAAATCATAGGTGCATCGAGATTCAATTTGTTCTTTGTGCCTTAAAATTTGCATGCGTCACTCTTAAGTTATTTAAGTTTAAGTTAGACTACATGATACATCTGTCGAACTTAAGAATCAGAGGCCATACTAGGCATAGATCTAATCTAAGTCTAGTCTAACGTTAGTGAAGTAGGAAGCAAGATGTTACTGCTTTTTATGCTAATAACAGTGCATTATATTTCTTGTAACTTACAGGGAGGAAGAAGCAGCAACAATGTACCAAAAAAATACGGAATACGGACCCTGAAAATTCTGATTAAGTCTAACGTAAGAAAAGAGATGCAAGACTCTAACGTTACTGTCTAACAGTTAGACAAGTCTACTTACTTTAGACTTACCGTTAGATCTATCTATAAACTGACGTTTATCCAACACAACACAATAGATCTAAATTGCCTTTCGCCGAAACTTTCGGATTCGGAGCCTGAGGAATTTTGACTAGGGTCTAGGCCTAACAAAGTTACTTCACAACAAGTTCTAATATTGTTGTAGTAACGGTAGTACTTACCGGCACTACTGGTGAGTTGCAACTGTAACTTGTCTTGTAGCTCAGTCAGTATGTCTTTCAATCAGGTTCCAGGTCACAAGTGAGGGATGCGCGCACTGGCAATCCCTCACGTATGTGGGGTCGTCATAGGCGCTTCATCGTCGTACGGAGAGCGCGGCCATTGTGCAATCCGTCGAGAGAGGGCTCACTTCAGCATTTACGTTAAAAATACTTCGATTCGGTTTCCGTTCAAAACTACTCACTAACGGAAGATGATGACTCAATATCTGACGTCATTAAAAAAAGTTCAGAGTGGTTATCAAACATATTAAAACTAAAATCCAAAGGAGCAACACATACACAATCTCTCACAAAAAAATCAGAACGTTCCTAGCTGGACATTCACTTCACAATGCTCGATATTTCAACCATGTGTCGCTATCATGCATGAGTCGGTCCCATGGGACACACAGACAGGATCGTAATTAGCATCAGATTTCAACACATTTTCTTGACTTTTTCATATCTTAAGTTGCAATTTTCTGTGAAATGTGATAGTCTTTTTGACATCATTTAGGACATTTCTGACAATTATCTGTGGTTTCTGTTCATCCTACAGTTTTTTTTGTGAATCATTTATGCCCCTTGCATTTGACCTTGTGTTACTGCTCAGGGCTATTCGATTCACGCTTACGGCAAATCAAATAGATGGTCACCGCACGCGGGCTCTGCTTCACTTGCCCGACACGGGTTGTGCGCAGATATCATGCGGGCCCGCGGGGTATAGCGGAGTGGGGCTGTGCGCGACCGGGCCGGGCCGGGCCGGGTGCGGGTAGGCAGAGGGAGGAGGGATCAAAGGAGTGTGTCTAATACTCATTACACTACTTCCGGTATTGTGCTGCTGCCGTCATAAGCTTACAATCAATCAAACTTCCTTCAATTAAAAAAGACTGGATTGCACATGGCACTATACAAGACTGCACAACTCTGTATGCAAGTGAAATCTACTTTGAAATCATAACTTCATTATTGCCATGCTGTTATCATTATCATTACAATACAAGTGATATGTACCTGGTAGGTACCACTACCAGTATCACTATCAAATTGAGACTGCAGACAATTTTACAGGAAAGCAGAAAATACTGGTAGCTGTAATTTGATTAATTTGTTTATCAATAGATACAGTGCAATATAATTTCATCTGGCATACGAGTACACCTAGTTCAAATTGTTTGTTTGTTGCTGCACATTATATTGTACATACATCTCAACAACTATGAACAGTCGAGTATGCTACAGGTGTCATGTCATTTGATCCCATTGATTCTATGATTGTGTGGCAGAAGTATCTCAACAACATATGAACAGAGGACTATGCTACAAATATCATGAATATGTCATTTGAACCCATTGATTCTGTGATTGTGTACGTGGTACACTGTAGTAGTATCTCAACAACTTATCACAGTTGACTATGCTATACAAATATCATGAATATGTCATTTGAACCAATTGATTTCATGATTGTTTGTGTGTGGTAGCAGTATCTCAACAACTTATGAACAGTTGACTATGCTACAAATATCATTTGAACCCATTGACTGTGATTGTTTGTGGTAGTACTTTGCTAGAAGAAACTTTTGTTCAACACTGGGTACCGGTACCCCACTATTTTCCTACCCCTATATAGTGAACACCATCACCTTTCATTACTTTGGTCTCTGAATAAAAAGAAAAAAAAAAACTTGACGAACTTTCATTGCATCAACCGCATGGTTTTGCAGCGCGAAAATCTGTACTTTCAACAAAGAACCAGGAAATTACATCTCTCTGTGCAACACTGTTAAAAAAAAAAAAAAAATCACTATAGCAGTAGCTAATACCGGTACTTTTTCAGGTCACGTCACATTATTATTGTGCATTTTGTCAAATTCATCAACAAAGATACAAAGTAAACAACCTCCGCATGCACTGTCACTTTAGACTCATCACGTAACGTATCATGTATATTTGATATATAAAAATTATGTACCAGGTACTTTTTTTTTTAATTTCTTTTTTGGCACATGATATGCACCATGTATGGCAAGTATATTATTAGACACATGTTGCAAATTGCCCGTAGCAACCTACACGTAGATCTACTATCAGTGTTGTTAGGGCCTATTTGGTATAGTAGATATATTATTAATATTATTAAAATTAATACTATTCAGGATACTAGTTTATATACAGGCTACACTCAATACAAGATATTGCAAAGCCAATGTGTAAATGCACGAATTAATACCTTAGGTTTGATATGTAGGCCAACTATTTTATTACTGATGATCTGATTTAAATTACGTCTAGACCTATAACAACGACAGACTGCTGTCTAATCACTGCTAATGTAGCCATTGTTAGCACTCTAACTGAGTCTCTAGCTGGCTACACATAGGAACCTAGTCCTTTCTGGTCTTTTTAATAACAAAAACTTATTGACCAATGAACCATGCGGTACAACATGCATTCTGCATGCAAACTAGCCTATAAACCAGCAAAATAGCACGACATAATGCAGCGGCCACAGGCATGCGCCAACTCCCAAAATGCACGTTCACGCATCGAACAATGGACGACGTGGGACCAAATCGCTGCGCCTACGCACAAGGGGGAAGCGCGAGCGCCACACCGATAGAAATAAAATTCTGCGGCTATTTTGTCAGGAAAGAATGTACTATTTTTTCCGCTACAGAGAAAAAATGCAATACCAAGGGCAGTCTACTTGATCGTTATAACAGAAACAATAACTTGACACGAGATCATAAATGTATCACCTCAATATGATAAAAATCTGACGCTAGCAACGCAACAGGTCATATTTCAGTAGCCTACAGGGTTCACGAAACCTTATTATACCCCTCTTTCGGGAGGATGGGTCAATGAGCAAAAAACTGTAGGATGGAAGCTGACTGCATGAAACAGGTAGACGTGACCTCTTTCATTCAAATTTAAAAGGAATAGATACAAAAAATTGTTAAAAAATTATAATTGACATGTTATTGATAGGCTATAAATAATTTGCATAAAGTCATATTTAATGCATAAAATTAGGGTTACAAAAATGTATACTTATATGGAAATTTTATTAAGATCTTGCAACTATGAATGTAGTGTTTTGAACATATGAATATGCATGAAATGAGGAGACCTGTACTTTCTACCCTCATTTTGTTTTTATTTTTCCAGTTGCAATTCAATACAAGGGTAATTAAAAATGCAGAGCTCATCAGCGACGAATTGTTCATGTTGTCAAGTTCGATTACGTCATAATCAATATGGCGACGTACGTATATGCGCGCACACTGAATACGTGCCCTTTCATACCTCCCCTGTAGACAGGGGGGTTAGGGTGAAACCGCTAGGGGGCGCTACTACTACATTCCCCCCGTTTTAAAAAACAAGGGGCATAATAGGAAAAAAAATCAACCCCGGCCAAAATAAAGACCTAACTATAACCCCCAAATCCCGCACAACCGGGGATCTCGCAGAGCCCCACCCATGGGAATGCACAATCTGACCAGCCCTCGGGGGTCTGCCGAGGGCAGTTCAGCGGGCCACCGCCTAGGTCACTCATGTACTGAATGGAGGTGCAAGGGACCGTTGATCTTGGGAGGGAGTAAAGACCCTATAGCCCCAACTAGCATTAAAAACAACACCTTAAAATAGGGGAAACACTCCTCTCATGGGGTGACCTGAGTCCCAAAATATAAGACTGTTCCTATTACAAGGAACACCAATATACAAATAAAAACCGCCAAAGAAAACATTCTTAAAACAAATACGTGCAAAGAATGCAACTGAAGCTTAGTTGGCGAACCATAACAAATATGTTGTTTTGGCCACCAAAACCAAAAATGCCTTTAATTTTGTTTTCAAACAGATACCTAACCAAATCCTTTTTATCCTACAAAATCCTATACAAACTATACTTTATACTTGCGTGGGGGTCTGATCCTCCCATTAGGTTATAGGTTATGGTGACAGCCACCACTCTCTTTACAGGTATTGGGCTGTATCAGCTCCAAACAGGCATGGGAGTACTTCTTACACTCAAGAAAGGTGATGGGATCTTCCTCGCCTTTTAAACATACTCCTCCCTAGTGTCCTAACCACCAGGGAAGCTACTCGCCCAGCATACTGAGGAGTTATGCAGGGTAAACCCCTACCTGGAAGGTGTGATAAATCCACCTTCCACAATCACAGGAGAAAGCATAGAGGTGGTTTGTTACACCTCTGTTAACACCTTACAGGGGGGTGGCCCTGATATCTATGCCTATCCCATCCCTTTCACCTTACTGCATAAGTAGCGTAGGATACCGCCAAGCATATCCTGGGTAAACTTAATCCCAAGATCTTTCCCTGGCTGGTGTATCACACCAGTAATCCTCTTCAAGGTGTTTGGAGGGATGATTGCGCGTTTCAACAAGCACACGCAAGAAGCTCGTCCATATGATGACTGTTCACCATGCATCATTGGGATGCGAACATTCCCAATTTCTAGCCGTGAATGTTGTAGGTGCAGTATAATTCTGTACTTACGGAGGAGATCTAACCCCAACAGCATTTCACCTTCGATAGGGGCCACACAAACCTCCGTCAAGAACTCACAACCCCCTAGCTTGATCCGAATGGGGTCTACAATCATACCAGGCATCCTCAAATCACGGCCATCTGCGGAAATAAGCACATCCCCGATCTTTTGTGGACAAGGTTGTAACTTTTCAAGTTTCAAGTTTATTTCATATTTCCACTTTCTCAGTGATGGGATTACAAAGTGATTGACAATAAAACAAAAGTACAAAACATACACAACCATATCTTGTGTTTGAGAAAAAAAAAACAAACAAACAAACATTACACACAAATATAAATGGTCGTTTTCATCTGAGGCTATTACAAATAAATGTCAGAAATATGATGGGGCCTACATAAAAGCAATGATGCTTGTAAAAACTGTAGGTTCCCGAATTTATAGGCGTGAAATTATACGGAGAACGGACATGTTTATCTCGACCAACTTAAATTGTACCAGTGCAAAATCAGTATCAAAAACGAACTATCGAACCACATGAATACTTTAGTATCGCTTAAACGAGACTGTACATATTTCGCCGTGTTTACACACACATACACACACAAAAGTGCTATAACGGTATCGTCAAATAACTTGGAGCTGCAGACAAAGACAAAAGACTGGGGGTATTAAGAAAAAAACAATTGTTGCTAAGAGCCGGGTAGTATGTATCCACTAAGTAATAGCCGTTTTAGTTTGCGTTTGAAGGTGAATAAGGATAAGGAAGAAGTAATATCTTGAGGGAGGTCATTCCAGTATCTGGGACCAGTAAACATAATTGTTTTCTTTGCAAAAATAGTGCGAGTACGGGGAAGGTGATAAGCGTCACTCTGACGAGTGGGGTAGCAATGAAAAGAGCGATTTCTTTTGAACATGTGAATAAAAACGGATGGTAATTCATTAGTTGTTAGTTTATACATGAAAATTCCAAGATTATAATAAAATAGGTCTGGAATTTTCAGAATTCTGTTTAGATGAAAAAAACAGTTGGTATGAGCAAAATATCCGGCGTGGTTTATAATTCTTATTGCACGCTTTTGAATACGAAGAAGGGAATCTAATAGTAAATTGATTGCATTTCCCCACGCCAAAATTCCATAATTAAAGTGTGGAGATATTAAAGAAGAATATATACTCTGCAAAATATAAACAGGGAACAAATGTTTAAGCTTGTTTAAAATTCCAATATTTCTGGACAAAATTTTACTTACAAAATTGATATGAGTTTTCCAGGATAATTCTCGGTCAATCCAAAGCCCTAAAAACTTTGCGTTATTGACCTGCGTTAAACATATATCATTTATTTTGATCTCATGTGGGACAACATTCAAAGAATTACTGAATACCATATAATAAGTTTTTTCTATATTCAGGGATAATTTGTTGGCATAAATCCAGGATTGCACAGACCTAAGCTCAGTATTCATCATATCAATTAATGTATTAGGGTCTCGATGAGAACAAAACAAACTTGTGTCATCAGCAAAACAAATAAATGATAAAATTGGCGATGATTTTTGAAGGTCATTTATGTATAAAATAAATAAAAGTGGGCCCAAGAGGGAGCCCTGTGGGACTCCACATGAAATAAGTTTTAACTGCGAATCATAGCCGTTAATGTTAACAAATTGCTTTCTATCAGTTAAGTAACTCTTAAACCATTCGAGAGGTGGCCCGCGAATTCCATAATGATACAGTTTAGAAAATAAAATTTCGTGATCTATCGTATCGAAAGCTTTAGAGAAATCAAGAAAAACTCCAATTGTATGCTCAAAATTATCTATAGCATGAGCTACCTTGTCTATAAAAGTGAGTAAAGCGTGGGTTGTATTATAATGTTTTCTGAAGCCAAACTGAGAATCTGATAAAATATTATGATTTGTGAGAAATTTCAATAATCGCGTGTAAACTAACCTTTCAAGGATTTTAGAGATCGAAGTCAATAAAGAAATTGGTCGGTAATTATTCACCAAATCTTTCTGTCCCTTCTTAAAGATAGGGACAACTTTTGCAACTTTCATTTTATTGGGGACTTTACCATTAACTAGAGATTGATTAAAAATGTATGTTAAAGGAGAAATGATTTGATTCAAAAAATTTTTTAAAAGAAAATTTGTGATTCCATCATATCCTGAACTTTTTTTATCGTTTAGATTCTTGACGATATCAACAATTTCTTCTTCAACAATAGGTTCAAAAAATATTGATTGAGGATTCCTATTACCTAAATATCTTTGATATTCAGTTGGGGATTTCGGGATTTTACTGGCAAGATGTGGACCAAGACTTGCGAAATAATTATTAAAAGATTCCGCCATGCTAACCGGATCGTTTATCTGCCGGCCGTCCGCCGAAATATATTTGGGAAGATCAGTATTGGTTTTGTATTTGAGTGTCTCGTTAATCACCTTCCACGTACTCTTCACATCATGTTTATATTTAACAAACTGTCGCGAAAAATAATTCCGCTTAGCAACACGTATTAAGGAGGTCAATATATTCCGATATCGAGTATATCTTGATTTATTTCGAGGGCATGGATCTTTGCGATATTTATGAAAAAGACTATTCTTGCGGTTAATGGACCTGAGTAGAGATTTTGTTACCCATGGTTGTCGGGGTACTTTTTTGTAATTTGAGTGGTGAGGCCTTTGAAGAGGAACACTAGATTCATAGTTAGTGGTCAAAATATTCATAAAATTTTCAAATGCTAAATCAGTATCGCTTTGAGAGTATACAGTGGACCAATCTTCTGAACTTAATTTCTCCCTAAGTTTGTTAAGGTTAGATTCAGACATTACACGAATACCCAGATTGTGGGTGTGAGAAACATTAGCAGTCATAAAATTTGACACAAGGACATAGATTGGAAGATGATCAGTGACGTCAGAAACTATTATGCCAGATGTGATGTCAGAAAATAAGTCATTTACAAAAATGTTATCAATTAGAGTAGATACATCATCGGTTATTCGAGTCGGTTTTCTTGTAAGGGGAATAAATGATTTCGACAACATAAGGTTCAGAAAATCTGCGCACATAAGATTATCATTGTAATTAAGAAGATTGAGGTTAAAGTCACCCATGACAAAACATGTCTTACTATCAAAATAACTGCTTGAAATAAGGCCGCAAAATAACTCTAAAAATTCAGCAGGGTTTGAGCTGGGTGGTCGATAAATCTCCCCAATTATAATATTACCTTTGTTTAAGGTTTTGACCTCAATAAAAACACTCTCAAAAACTTCTGACATCACGCTATATTTTTCCAAAAAAACACAATCTAAATTCTGTGACACATAAAATCCGACTCCTCCTCCTTTCTTCCATGTTCTATTATTTGTTATGAGTCTAAAGCCGTCTATTGTAAGCAGCGAAGAGGGTGATGTCTCCTTTAACCAAGTTTCACTGAGCCCGATAATATTATATTCGGTTTTCAACGTGCTCACAAGAGAAAGAAATTGATCAAAGTTTTTGTTTGAGCTTCTGATATTAAAATGTGAAATAAAAAGTTGAGTTACGTCATTATGAGTGAGTGAAAGAAGTTCATCCTCTGTGTGATAGTGAGTGAATACATTTTGGACTGCGGCATCGTTACAGTCGAAATCTAGTCTCAGTTCAGAAGTCTGCATATTTAAGAAAGTGACGATGTCGGAATCTTCGCCCTCTTCGCTGTTTACTGAAATTACTGGTGTCATATCAGCAGGTGACTGGGGATAAAGCATGCTAACAGCAGCGGCGTTCGAGTTAACAGTGGTAATTGGATTCATCATTGTGCATGATACAGAATGGGTGAATATAAAGATAGGCTGTTGACAGAAAATAGGTGCTCAGAAATACATCTGCTGTTGGATTTTAAAGGAAAATAGGTGAAAGAACATTTACCCTGATAATAGACGGTTAAGGAATGTTCAGTTTCCGTACGCAAAACAAGGCATGTCAAAAATTCAACGGTATCTGCATGAGCATAATGCGTAGGGAATGTGGTTGTTACTAGTCTATAGGAGGGGACAATTGCACTGAACAGTTCAGAGAGGTAATTGCAAAGGCAAACAGACAATAAATTATTGGGGTTGGTCGAAGACACCGTAGAAACACATTTGTGTAAACACATGGATAACAGTTTTCTCAGGGTAGGTGGCAACTTACATAGGGGAGTCAGATACACCACCAGGGTGACACATTTTTGCATAAACATTAATAACAAATTTCTGAGAGGAGTCGGAAGCACCGTGGTTATACATCTTTGCATGTACAACAACGAATAGCTGAGAACAGGTAGTAAGTTGGTTTGAGCGGTCAAAGACACCGGAATAACACGTTTTTGCATACACAAGGATGGTAGATTACTGAAAGCTGACAAGTTGGTAGCTGTGGAGAGCACCGGCATAACACATTTTTGCATACGCAATAGGAAGTTCGTTAACACTGTTATGTAAATTTTTGTGAATTTCGCTAAGAGAGACAGCACAGTGGGCGTGAAAATAGCAATATAGACAGGTATACTAAGTACTGGTACTTTACATACTGAAGATGACAAACAAGTTCTCTGTTTAGATCTTAACATACATGTGGCTATACGTACGATCATAAGTATGCACTTGGCACAATTGTGAAAAATCAATTTGTTGGTACGCACAGGTGAGATCGATTTTGGTGTAGCGTACAAGGAATGTATGTCAAGGCAAAAAGCAAGCACTACTGAGCACAAAACAACATCAAAGTAGAAACGAAGATCAAACGCTGTGTCGTGTGCGTACTCGAAGCACACAGAAAAATACATAATCAGAAAGAAATTGCTTACATACATGTCTTCTATAAACCGTTTTCTCCAGATATTACCCGCAGCCACCCCCTCCCTCCCCACCCATGAAAAAAAAAAAAACCCTTTGCAGTCAAATATGAACGTCATTGCAATCTACGTCTTTTCTCATTACATATTATGATATTATCATTTTCATAAAGTTGTGAAATAAAAAAGACAGAGGTTATGTTTAATTCAGTCTTAACGAAGTACACGAACTGAACTATTTCGTGTCAGATATAGTAGTCAATGACTACAAATGAAAGCGTATGACGTTTTGCATTTCTTTTTTCATGTCGGATATAGTAGTCAATGACTACAAAAGAAGGCATATAATGTTTTGCATTTTTTTTTTTTTTTGCAATTGCTGAATATTAAAAAAATGTGGGAAAATGAGGAAGACACTTTCTTCCTGTCAGTACAAAAAGCAAACTTGTTGAACAGTATATGAAATCATTGCTATTCAATCACATGAGCGTATTATGAGCGCACTGTTAACCCGTTGAGGACGAGTCCCGAGTATACTCGGGCAGGTGTCTATGGGAAATGTGTGTTGAAGCAAAATCAAACCGTCCTCAACGGGTTAAAATACAACTAGGTTTATACTTCAAGATTCATTTCAACCGAATGACTGTCTGAGCCGTGGCTTCGGTCTTATACACTTAGTATGATAGTTATGTGTTATGTGTCTCTAATATAAATGACAAAAAAGGAAGGGAAAAAGAACAAGTCATCAACACTCATGGTACCCATTTGGGCAAGACTTCCTTTTAAAGATTTGGGAGTAATGTTACAAGTCAGACTAAATTTACGTAGTTGGCAGAAGATTTGGAATTGTTATTCAGCATTCATAGCAATGGCTGGGTAAGTTATAAAGGAAGAAACACTAATGTAAACGATAACAACTTGGGTTCTTGCTTACCAATCAAGTCGCAAGAAATTGTCTAACTTAAAGGTGCACATAGGAGCTGAAGATAACACGAGACTCGCGACTTACAGATTCAGTCACGGTACAGGTTCCAAGTCGCGGAGCCTTTCACTTTCCATTTAAGGAGTACTTCTGTGCCAGCTAGGTATATCTTGGTAGAAGCGTTTTTTTGCTTTCTGAGGTCGTAGGCTGTTTTTGCGAGAAGGCTTCTCCTGGCTTTGAGGGCAGGGGGCAGATCCGTGCGGACCGTGATCCGTTTGGATTCCTGAACGGGGCCGGTGCTGGCTCGCGGCTGACTTGTTTGGCGCTGGCGCTGGTCGAACGATTCAAGAACACGATTCCTGTCGCGGATATAGACAAACTTTGCAATTATGGCTCGCGGAACAGGGTCTCGAGATGGGGCTCCATTGGCCTGGCCGGAAGCAGCGTTGGCGTTGTCGCGCCGGGGGAGCCGGTGAACGTTCACGAGGGCAATATTGGCGGCATCGTCTGCGCTTATCCCGAAGTAGCAAAACGTGTCGCGAAGTGTGCGCTCAACATTTTCGTTTGGCGTTTCCTTCACTCCGTAAAAGAGCAGGTTTGCGCGACGGCAGTAAATCTCCATTGCCGTGAGCTTATTTTGGAGTTTGGTAATTTCGGCTGCCATCTTGCTTTCCATTTCTGGAAGCTTCTTGCTCTCAAGCTCGATTATCTTGTCAGAGTTCATGGTTACGGAGTCTTCTAGTTCTGACAGTTTGGCGTTAATTGAAGCGACCTCTTGCGAAAGAGTATCAAGCTTTGCACATACTGTAGATGAAGAACGAGTTATACTTTGTTGTATGTCCGCCAAAGTCAGGTCACTAGATGCGCCATCATCGCTCCTTGAGTGAGACTGGCTTGCGTCGGCACGGCTGGGTTGCGGAGGGTGTTGGGTGGGAACAGACCGGTCTTTGCTGGTAGCTCGAGTAAGGCGGGTCGCCATTTGGACTGATGTTGTGCGTTCACAAATTTCAAACAAATTCCGAGTTTTAATGAATTTCACCGCTTAAGCTCCAAAAGGTTCGTTACAGCAGGTTAAAAGCAAAGTTGTTCTGGAGCTGGAGCTGAAAATTATGCAGGAAGAGTCAGAAAATAAGCCATGAAGTGGTGGTGAGGGATTGGGGCGGTGGCTGCAGAACCAAGAGGGCTATGGCGACACGTCCGTCTCCATCGAGCGCTAGGTGTGGTAATTTTCATACACCTTGTGGGATATGATTGATATTTCCGCCGCAGTGTCCACCACTGCCTTCAGAGAATGGTTACCTACCTTTATAGGTACTGCAAACAAGGGAGTTGATCTCACCTTGCATACAGCCACCTCCTCTTGGGGTGTTTGAGGGTCCAACTCCCTCAAGGGACTCACCCCACAGGATTTATCTCCATCTCTAATTGACTGACCTGTATTTCCTTTCTGACTAGAAGAGGGTGCATCGCCTACTTGTTTTACTCCCTCTCTGTCTGGTGACCATATAGGAAATACTGGGATAAATTCAGGCTGGCTACTGCCATCCTCATCTCCAGCACTGTACTGGATATCAGTGGAAGGTTGGCCCTCAGTTGTGCAGGTCGGAGCAGGGCCTAATCCTCCGACCCCGAGGAGTTTGACTCCTCGGTTTTCCTGAGTGGCACCTTCTTGTTGTTAGGTCTGGACGTATTTGGGCAGTTCCTTTCAACATGCCCTTCCTTTCCACAGTGGACGCAAAGGGGTTGCTGTCCTGGAGAGTTTGGAGCTCCCCCAGAATTACGGGGGTTCTGTCTCTCCATTTGTTGATTCAACTGTTTTCCTAAGGAGGACAAGTTGTCTAGCTTCCTTCCCATGGATCCCAGTATGTTTTCCATGGATGCTAGGCGATCCAACCTGTTGCTCAATCGTTCAACTGAGCCTTCTAAGTTTGATAATCGGCACTCCATTGTGGGCAAAGGTTGGCCATTTCGTGTACCTCCTTGACCTGAATGGAAGGGGGCATTTCCACCCTACAGTCCTGGGCTTCTCCCTCATCTTCTGGGTTGAGGGCCATGGTCTTGACTTGGCGTGGCCTGCCATATACTGCTATACGGGAGTGTTGATACCACCGTAAGGCTTCCACTGCGTCGTCTACATTCAGGGGGTGTTGGTCAAGGGCATACCACCCTGCCTCCTTGTTAGTACACCCCTGGCATAGACGGAGTACCAGCTGTTGCTGCACCGCTCTTTCTGGGACTTCTGGAAATGCGCGACTAGCAAGTTCGTTCAAACGATCCGCCCATTCGCAGAGAGATTCCTCCGCGCTTTGACTGGCAGTGCTGAACTCTAATTGCGCGGCCTCCGCTGGCTCCTGACAATCGAACCGTTTTGCAAAGCGATAGATGACTTCGCAATATTTGAGCTCCGGCTCGCGACTAATCAGGAGCTCAAAGAAATTACTAGCCTTGCCCATCAGGCACCAACATAATTGATCCAAACGCTGGGCCGGGCTCCAGCTTCTCGCATTTGCGAAAGCCTCAAATTTGCGGCAAAACGCCCTCCAATTACCTGTTCCATCAAAGGTAACAGTCTTTGGGAGGTATTCGTAACCCCAGTGGTGTGGAAGGTCCATCCCAGGCCTATCATTGGAGAAGTCATGGGAGTCACTTCTCCTGGCAGAGCTAGGAGGGTACCCCTCCTGCCTACCCCACTGGGTTTCATTGTAATCCGATTGCGATGCCCTGCCACCCATACGTGTGTATGAATGCTCTTTGGGTAGGGAGTGAATATTCTCCCTATCTCGAGAGTGCTCCCTATCATTCCAACTCCTCCCTCTGGAAGCTGCACGTCGCTGAAACCTTTGTCCCCTTTCTACACCCTCAAATTCTTGGGAATCGGAGGCAGAGGTGTCATAATTGAAAGCACCTCCATATGACTTCCCACATAGAGTGTCTTGTCGGGATCTATGTTGTTGCACTGAGCAGTGACTCGACTGCCCTGCACGGGAAGATGGGTTCTTCCCTGTTTGACCCTCCCTGGGGGGAGGATATACCTCATGGGGGTACGGGGAAGTCCCCCGAGATTGGACTCCTCCCCTTGATGTCTCAATGGGATCAGCAGTCGCAGTGTCTGAAGGTAAAGACTCTTCAGGCTCTAACTGCGGACAGAACACAAATTTCGGGATGAGATCCTCGATCCCTGGAATGTCAGAGGACTCCAACAAGTCCTGAGTGACATTTCCATGCTCATTCCGGAGCTTCAAAATGTCATTGACTTGGATTAACGACAATCCAAGACGTACAAACTCATTTCGGGATAAATAATTAATGGGCATCGCCATGACTAGCAATCATACAAACAACCTATTCACTCAACGAATATGTTTAAAACAGGTCCAATAACTAAACTAAATCAACATGTACTAATGAAGAAAAGACCTTAAACATATACTCACTGGTACTAACCAATGATATACCAATTACCACAATCTGTAATTATCATAATCAGCAACACATCATTTGACAAACAAACTATTGCTCACTTTAGTTTTTACTACTCAAACACTCCCAAAATACTATTCAAAACAAACACCAGATACAATTGTAAACATATATGGCTACTAATTACGAACCTAAAATGAAAAATTACAATTCGTTTCTATTGCCTGATGTCACTTGAAAAATAATCACAGCTGTTCAGATCTCACTCCTCCCTTATTACAAGAATAGGGAGGTCACAATGACAACTCAACTTGGGTAAGACTCAGGAGTCTAGGACCCACAAATATAAAACCAGAATAGACTATGGCAATGCTAGAGAAATAAATCTGTGCTTGAAGAAAAAACAGATATTTATGAAAACACAATCTCTTTATGCTAGAAGTTACCGTACAAACACAAAGGCAGAAGCAAAACAATCAGTCACAATTAACTTTACCACCAGCACAAGTGAAAAGGACAACACGCAATCAATGTATCATGTGACACACCCGACGCACAGCAGCAATACAGCACACGTCATAAGCAGTATAAACTAGGCCCAAGTCAAATGTTACGGATACAGAACTATTTTCGTATCTGCAAAACAATCCAAAATGACAGTAACAGCATGAAGGTTTATACACTACAGATAATCAAAACAAATAGTAATAATCTATAATCCAAACAAACAAATCAAAAGTTAACGGAGTAATGTATCAGATACAGTGTACTCACCGGAATGATGTCCTTCAGCACCGCAAAATGATACAGATTGAATGAGCCAAGTTGTAGCACCAGTCAGTCGAAAGACAGTCACACAAACAATCAAAAATTATTGTATAAACTGTTGCAATTCCGCACAGCGGCAAAAGGAGAAATGCAATCCAATCCTCCTAGTAAATAAAGGAGAAAATAATGACAGGCCCTCCTCACCAAGAGGAGTGAATGGTGCCCACCAACTTCCTCCCTCCTTCCCAATCGAAAAGAAGGACGTAGCACTCCCTCACGTAGAGGGGGATATCTCCCACAAAAAGTGGGGAAATGCACAGACTTCCGCTGACACTAACTAATCGCGGGGCAAAATACTCCCGCGAAAATAGAAAAACACGAACGTTCCACGAGTAAAGCAGCCTACAGAGAGGAGAGCACTGGAAAGGGCAAAATAGAGGTAGCAAGGAAAGTCAGAATGACAGTAGAAAATGAAAATGTCGACGCAACAAAGAAAGAAAGAATGAGCGCGACAATAGAAAACGCGATCGAGAAAGAACGAAGATCGCGCTTCGAATCTCGCAGGTTGCGAAAAGTAGGAGAGCGCGACAGAGAAAACACGAAGAAAGAACACGAATAGCCGCTCTATACGAATATACACTGAAAGGGGAACGCGATGCCAGAGAGGTCCAGCACAACAGGCGCGCAGCTCACCGCAGGGAAATACCCTCCCTCCTTACACACGATGGACGTGGAGAACTGTGCACGCCAGAGCTTAAACACACTGGAAGCTTTGACAGAACGGCTAGCGAGTGCAGTGAATACACACCGCACACACGAGCTATCCGGCAACGCTATCGCGCGAAAGATCAGGCAAGTTAAAACTCGCCTGAACTGGGACACACAGGTATACACAGGGATACAACACGCAACGAATACAGTGATATCACGCAACGAATGGGGCAAGGGAGGTCCACCTACCCAAGCCACCGAGACACACGTGTGGAACGAAACACGTGAAACAAATATGACAAACCGTAGATCTAGCACGCAGACGACCATCACGCAAATACACGTAACGCGTATACAGGGCTAGACCGAGATCTAGACCTGGACCACGTTTAAAAAGGAAAACGCACCACGCAAACAATGACAATTGCACTCACAAGCTGAAATCACGCCGAAGAATAATTTCAGCAAACACCAGCGACAATCAAACTAACAAACGAAACACGCTTGCAACTAGAACAATCAGAAAAGATGATATTTTAATGAATTTGGAGCTCCCTGAATACAGGTGGGCCTGGTCTAGTGCAAGATAATTACAAATCACGCACTGTCACTCAAACAATCAACACACTCCTCCTCCCCAACAAGCAAAATTACCAATGAAAACGATTACAAAAAGACAATTAGACAAAACAAACACAAAACGAGTTACACTACAGGAACAATCGACAAACGTGGACACCGCCAAGCTCCCTCGCGCTGCCAAGAGCTCTCGCCTCGGCTCCGTCGCATGTGCTCCACCCTTCGCGTATCGGTGCGGTATAGGAGTGCAACGCCTGTTGGCGAAAATAATAGCGGCAGCGGAGTCAGCTTAAATTGCGGCTCTATGTCCACGAAAACAATGGCACAGGAAGTAGGACAATTGTCCGTGACGCCACTGTTGTAGTAACGGTAGTACTTACCGGCACTACTGGTGAGTTGCAACTGTAACTTGTCTTGTAGCTCAGTCAGTATGTCTTTCAATCAGGTTCCAGGTCACAACTGAGGGATGCGCGCACTGGCAATCCCTTTCATACCTCCCCTGTAGACAGGGGGGTTAGGGTGAAACCGCTAGGGGGCGCTACTACTACAATATACAGGGTGGCCCAAAAAGAACGGAACGCTTAAGATCTTTAATTTCAGCAATATCGTTGCAAACATGTCATCATGTTGCATACTATTAGAAAGGCCATTCTTTTTCCAATAGAATGACACCAAGCATTTTAATTTCAGACAATGCCTTACGATTTTAGGCCCATTTTTGTCAACCCATTCAATATTCAAAATGTGATCATTTTGCACTCTCAGAGATACACAAACCAGTGAGAATTCGGCTTACCGTAGAACCAATAGCGTTCGCAATGTGCGGAATGTGGGGCGGACAGTGTTATTGTCGTCAGGTCGTCTCATTCACAATGGTAACGGACAATGACAGCCACATTCCACACATTGTGAACGTTACTGCTTCTATGGCAAGCCGAATTCTCGCTGATTTCGGTGTCTCTGAGAGTGCAAAATGATCACATTTTGAAAATTGCAAGGGTTTACAAAAATGGTCCTAAAATCGTAACGCATTAACTGATATTAAAGAGCTTGGTGTTATTCTTTTGGAAAAAGAATGGCCTTTCCAATAGTATGCAAAATAATGACACATTTGCAACGATATTGCTGAAATTAAAGATCCTAGGCGTTCCGTTCTTTCTGGGCCACCCTGTATAAGTTATAATACTATTGAAATAGGTGTAGTACGGAAGATGTTCATCATCGTGGTAACCACACTAGAATCTGACAGAGTAAAGCTGATCGTTTGTCACACGAAGCGAGGTAAACACAAATGTATGCATTTCTGTTTAGGCCTAGGCCTACCTCGCTTCGTGTGACAAACGATCAGCTTTATTCTTTCAAGATTGAAATAGTTTTGAATAGCTTACTCATTATCTGCAGATAATTTTTTCTTGAGGGCTAGGCTCACGAGTAATTTTACCTGCGACAACATTTTGTTTTAATCCAAGTACACACTGTACCGTACATGCTGACTTGCCGGGCCCTGTGCTGACTGCATGCTCAGCGCAGCTGTAAGCTGTCATTAACAGTGTTGTGCTGTATTGTTTTAATGTACACTCGGTTAGTCTTAATCACACACTGGGTTTTGTAAAAGGATCACGATCTTATCAAGATATGTACCAATCGCTATTGTTTCGTTTAGATATTTTGAATATCATGTTTTATTATTGAGCAAGTATATCTAAAGAAAGTAATTTACGTCAAATTACAGAACAACCTGCAGAGTATTCACATATATAAATAACAGTTTCTGGTAATTAAGACTAGCTTTGTAGATACTGCGTTTTTCCTTGGGGAAGTATTCATCTTGTAGATACTGCGTTTTTCCTTGGGGAAACTGCAAGTGTCAGGGATCTGTACGTACATTTATTACCTCATGTACCTTTAAGTGTAGACACTGCGTTTGGCAGTTACGGAAAAGTAGCTTTCAAAACATTTTTTTTTTCCAAAAAAATGAATATGTCACATGAACAAGGATTGCCCACTGACTATATTTATGCAAAAAAAAAAAGTGAAAATCGACAAAAATGTCAGACACTGCGTTTTTCCTTGGGGGGGGGGGGGGGAGAACTCAACACCCCAGCATTAACGCACAGTACCGGTAACTAACAGTAAATGCAGTACGTGGGACTACATGAGAGTCGCGTAATTTCTCCAGTTTCTCCGCCGTTTTTCCTTTGCTCTTGTCTGCTGCTTTTGATTCACCATCCTTCTCCTCGGATGATTTGTTTAGTCAATGAGTTCTCCTTTATTTTCCTACATTGCTTGATCGAAATGTGATGAGTTTTTGAAGATATTGGTCAGATTTTCGTTGTGATTTTAACAGAAAGCCAAAAAGCCAAAATCAACCTCTGGTGTTTACAGATTATAATGGCAGAGGGTCAAGCCAATTCTGCTCTCTGATTTGTCAACTTCCCGATGATGTCATCGGAGTGGATGTAGTACCTTTTGCAACCCAACTAAATTGATGTATACCTTTTGAAACCAAACTGATTTTTAAATGTAATTTTTAAACGCTTTTTGGTTGGAAATTCAGCTTTTCGTTAGTATAGGTGTAAAGAGGTCCTAAAAATGCGTACAGCAAGACCAAAAGGTGGATTTTGATGGAAAATGAATGTAGTACCTTTTGCAACTGAGCTCTTCAAATACGAAATACATGTATGTTATGCAACCATGAAAAAGACAACCCCGTTCGCTGCAGCTGGCTGAAATGCGTGTAGTTACGCAGCAGTAAGCCGCCAGTATACCCCTTTTCTGGGTAAAATCTATGTAGGGCCTACTATGGACACAATCATACATTTTGAGGCCGCGATCGGACCAGCGCTAATGTCGATCCCTTGGTGCATTAGATATTCATATGCATATGGATGCATATATACATAATCATATACCAAAGCTCGACGCCGGACCACCGGTAATGTCGACGATTCTATATCTTAGTGTATGTAACTATATATATATATATATATATATATATATATATATATATATATGGTGAGAATTTTGAACGATGTACAATTGCCCATTTTCGCACCTTATGACACTCTTTCCCTGAGATCACACCAGGATGATCTAAGAAACCAGCTTCTTTCATACCATCTCAAAGCCTGGTAAATTTCCATTCAGGAAATGTATGGATTGGTTTACTTTTGACTGATATTTTGCATTCGACAAGGACTTAAAGCGTATAAATACGGTGAAAATGCTATTTTAACAATAAGTTTTGTTTTTCAAACCAATGATGTGACCTTTTAAGGTACGTGGCAGCTATTATCTGACACTGTTCTGGATCTGACATATCACGGGTATGTGAGCACGTATGAGATTACAGAGAACAATTGAAATATTAAAGTCCTAAACAGACGAACGTCCGTGATGCTTTTATCTCCATCGCTGCTGCAAATTCTACTTAGTTGTCCCGGCTGTAATGCATACGAAAATTTGGTGTTCCATCTAATGTATAAAATATTCTCCAAACATTGTACCTCTGTTGGCTGTACATTTTTTTATGCAAGAGTATACTCAGTTTTCGTCACGAACGTGGATCCGCTATTTACTTATAAAGATCGTAGTCCATTAAACGTTATTGGCGATATTGTTCTGAGTCGTAATTAACTAAGATCTAGCCACATGGTTATATGAATGTTTTGAGTTTATGTCCATCCCTTGTCGAATGCGAACCGAAATTACATTTTTAGACGAACCTCCGAGAAAAAAACAAAGAACGTCCGTGATGATTAAAACGTTATAGGGCACCATCTTGCTTTGATGGCGAAGGTACATTTTACATTTGGCTCTCTATTTGAGGAGAAGCATGCCATTTTTAGAGCGGACTGGGACTCGTCTGCAGTTTTTGGACCATATATGATTCACAGAAAACCAAGCAAATAGGGAATATTTTCTCTGAAAATCTACCTCCTACTCCCTCTCTGAACAATGATGAAAAGGTGTCAAATTTCTTATAATTATCATTGAAAATACCTTTTCAAAATTTTGAAAGAGTTAGGAAGGAAGACGATTAGTTATCCGTCCTGGAATATGACCCAAGTGGTAGAACGAACGTCCTTGACCATTTCAGCGAACGTCTGTGACGTCAACAATCCGACCGATAGGTATAACTTGTCTCGAAAGTGTCCTTTATTCTTTAAAACTTTTAGCTCAAATAACGAGAAGTGCATTTGTACAAAGTAAACAATTAGCTTAAAGCAGTAGTTTCAGAATTTACGCATTCCCTCTAATTATATAAAAACAGCTAAACACTGAAAACCAAGTTATAGGGGAATTTGGCGTAATCTGTAATTTTTGTGCATTTATTATTTTTTTTTTCTGATGAGGTTTTGGAGGCAATTTCCACTGTTATAGGCTCTGAAAGTTTCATTCACGGACGTTCAGTCCGAGGAAGGAAATCTTTAATAATTACAAATATATAACTGTACGATAAGTTAATGTTGCTTGAAAATATTTCTAAAACACTGAGTCTATCGTACCCAAAATTAATTAACGTTCAGGATTCAATTTACTTGTAATACGAAAGGAAAACGTCTTGCTCACGGATGTTCGTTGGTAGAATAAGTTCATGAATTACATAGTAGAAGATAGAGGAACAGTGCCACTTTTTAGTGACAGATCCTCTCCGTGTATACCTTTTGAGTAAGGTAGCTGGCATCTCAAAAAGAACACATCCATTTTTGGTCTCCATCACGGACGTTTGCTGTGATTGTGGTATATTCTTTGCCTTTATGCATTCTTATTTTTTTTTTACAACGATTTTTCTCTCATTCCCTAAGTAGCATTAACATGCTGCGACCGAAAAGAAAACAAAACAAAAAACAAAAATCCCCCCAAAATGCTGCGCAGTCACATTTGGAATAGACTGAAACGAAAAGGATGAAATGACGGAACAAGTCTGTAATGGACATGTGGCAAGAAGAAAAGTAAAAGTTTCAAAAGAACGTGGAAGCAGCTGAATGAAAATGAGAAGAAACGGAGAAGGAATCGAGCTCCAACACAGAGAGAAAAAAAATTGCCAGTGTGCTCCCGTTATATCGAATTCTTCTGGAGGGGTCGTTTTGGTGTATTCTTTATTCATCGAAATTTCGTCATAAGCGAAAAAAAAAATAATGCAGTATACATTTTTTTTTGTATAATGAAAACAATGGAAATGCTCCGTTAATCATGACATGGCGTTTTTATACTCATCAATGAAAAGCAATGTTAATTTGAAATTCTCTCATATATTTTTTTTTTAATCTTAATTTTAAGAGACAGAGAGTGCTTTTGTGCTTACTTTGAAAACGCATGTTAAAAAGTGATGATTTAGTAATAGCTGGGTTCCATCTTTGTACTTTTCGTGCTTGACGGACTTAGTTGCGACACGGATTGACGCCCCCGTCACGGATTGTCGTCTGGCGACAATCCGTGACGAGTGCTGGCGGCACGGATTGTCGCCCACCCTCGAAGCACATTTTGCTGGGTAATATCGTTCTGGACATAGTCATTGAAATACTAACACATAACTTACATGGCTACATCCATGCAAACATGCCATGTAAAAAGTCGTGGTGAAGTTTAAAGGAAGTGTGTATGTGCGCGTGCACATGATAATTTAGTGTCCGTTTGTGCGTGTGTGTGTGTGTGTGATGGATGAATGTGTTTATTATGTCAGTTTTTTGCGTATGTGTGTGTGTTTTTTTTTTTTTAGCTGCGCGTGGGGAGGGTACCTAGTAAGCTGTTGCTGGCATAAACGTTGATATTGATTTTATCAGCAGCTTTGACTTTGATGAGTTTGTTTGGCGGATTTGTATATGAATTCGGAGTGGAGCTTGCGTGCGGGCGGGTGCTGCTTTTCTGCATACGGTCCATTATGTCTTATTTATCAACATTGGGCAGTCGTTTCATCAGGAAGGAATGTGGTATCGGTTCGGCTGTGCGTGTGTATGTGGGCAGGGGGTTACATTTCGTTATTGCAAAAGTTCGTTACTCTGAAGGCTCCTACATAGTCATAAGGTTCTTTATTCCGAAGGTTCGTTATTTCGAATTTCATTTTTGGATCAACGAACCTCTAGGTCGAGGGAATTGTGTGTTTCGGATAAATGAAGCCTTGGAAAAAACGAAATGAAAAAAAAAAATGACTGCAGTGAAAAATGAACAAAGACAGATAACATTTGGGGAGGGTAACTCCCTCGTATGTATTTTCTCTCGGTCTCTCTCTCGCCTAGCCCGCCTCACCGCTGATATTCGTTGACACACCCATACTATTTTTAGATCAACGCTGGTGTGAACTCTTTAAACACGTGTTCATACACGCTGAAGGCATTTTCATTGCCACAGTAGTGCCTGCTGCTCAAAAAAGTTTGTTCGCACAAGTATAAAAACACTACGGAGCCCGCCAGGTGACACGAGGGAAAAAAAATCTGCATGGATTATTGCGTTCCCTCGCGATAATGATTGCGTTCCCTCGCAATAAAATTCGTCGGCCGTTTCACGAACCGACGTTTGTGGTAAATTTCCAGCAAATTTTCACTTTTGAGTTTTGTATATATTGTTAATGTACATACAAAGATCTACATATGAATTAAATTTGGTAGCATAAAAACGCCGGGAAATATGAAAAATCGCTTACGTCTCTTTGAAAAAGAGGCCCTTTAGTCTAGGTGAGTGTTTCACGAACTGACGTAAAGCAATGCGTCTATGGGAAATAAGCGTGCGGCGTAACTTCGCGTACAGCGAAACGACGTGGACAATGTTTAGCACAGGACCCTCAAAACCTGACGCGTCAAGGCGGCAAAATAATATATATGACTCTACGGCTGACAGTGTGTACATTTACTATGCAATGGATGAATAGAAATAAAAATTCCGTCTGCCAATGCATGATTCATGTCCGCATTATATTGCACACAATATATGTTTCGCGTTGTAAACCTTGAGTTCCACTTAATATTCAAAATATGTAATCAAAATTGCTTCATGCATTTGAAGAAAAGAGGAACTGAAGAACTCTTTTTTTTTGTGGTAACATCCGCAAACAGGCATAGGCCTACGTTGAGGTAAAACCACTGTTAAATCATTTTTCTGTTTATCAAATCTAATTGGGTTAACGTTGCTAAAGCTTATTCTTGTAGATCTAGTTTTAAACACACTTCACAGGAGGAAAGTAAACACTTTTTTTGTTTTCACTTTCAGGTATATATCTCACTGTAATCAGTACCAACCAATATAGCTTAATCATTTAAAATGTTAGCAAACGTTATACTCTTTTTGTAGGTCGAGGCAGTAAGATAGAATTCGATTTTTTTTTCTATGCATAATTGATTTTCCTGTATGAGGTAAAAGCAAAGAGTGGGAAAATGGACAATCTGTCATTACTGTATATACCATTTAATGTTACAATGGAAACAAAGGATCAAGGTGGAACAACAGCTCGATCGCAGACTTGATTGAACTCAATAATTGAACCACCAGACTTAAAAAAAAAATTCTGCTAATTTACTGCACTGATCGTAAATGTGACCGTGCACCTCAAAACGAACATAATGTCGCACACACTGTTTTTGCGTGAGGACTGAAAATAAGTGAAATGGGTCAACCTAGCCAAACTTGACTTTTTCATATTTTCTGAAAGAGCGGGTCTTCTTTTACATTATGCTAAAATTTGGTATCATAAAACGTGCAGGAAAGCGTGTTTTTTAGCAGTTTATCTCCAACATTTTTGGTAGAATAGTGTGATTAGGTGTGTCTTAGAATCCCTTTTTCATTTCTGAAAAACCCTTGTCCACACTCTTCAGTTTCAACTCTAATAATTTTTGAAAAGATAGTGCTACTGCTTTTAAAGTTGGCATTGATTATGAATAGAATGTGTTAATGATGCATGCTTAATTTCAGTTTAATCTGATAATCCCTTCATTGTTGTTACTCTGGTGGTTTACTTCCTGTTTTTGTCCCATTCATCGCACAGCAAAACACGGTTTGGTAAAGATTAAGCGCTTGAATAGACGCTGTACTTCAGAGCCTCTTTTCTCAGTTCACACTTTTCCTGAGTTTGTGCTTTCTTTCCAATATTTAGATAGGTTAGGAGAGTCCATTTGATTTGAGTTATACATCATTTTAAAGCTTAAAGTCTGCTTTTTCAGAATATGGTCTTAACTAAAAGTGTCAGTCATAATCTTCTCTTTTTTTCAAAGTGCGTCAAATCATGCAAAGTTTTATCATGCGATGTTTTGTTTTTATGTGTAAAAAGACTGATTTCTAATTCAATAGGATTTAATGATTTTCTTTTACAAATTCTGTAGAACAAACAAAAAAGGAATGTGTTATCTTATACGTAAAGCTTGAATTTGTTTAAAGGGAACTGAATTTCATTTAGATAGATATATGATTTATCAATCTCCTATAAGGTCGTAATATGACCAAAAGATTTGTTTACTGTTTGTTTTGTTTTTGCTGTGTGTGTCTTTTTCATTATTATTATTATTATTATTATTATATATATATTTTTTATTTTTTTTTTTGCTGTGGATAGCATGGCGACTTGTACAGTGCGATTCTCCACTAAATGCAAAATATATATATATATATATATATATATATATATATATATATATATTGTACAGTAATTACACTCTTTCTTCATACCTTCAGAATTACCCAATGCATAAAAACTTATAAAATGGTCGGTCAAAAGTCAAGTAAAATTCCTCAATTCCCCAAATATGTGTACCTGCACTCTAAGACAATTAGCAAACCCAGTTCATGGAAAGTGAACATTCAAGTGAACATTCAAAATATTTCTGACTAACCTGTCATTTCAATATTTTGCCAGTTATGTGAAACTGTCATCACACATTGTGAAGACATTGTACTATACACCTATTGGGAGAATCATGCATTATGGCGGAGGCATCAGTCGCCATAGCGACATTTCTAGTTATTTTTTTTTCGAAAAAAAAAAATTAGTACATTATTTTCCTGACCAGTACCTATGAATATTCAAATAAGCAAGTTTATATTGTCATAGCCTAACAATTTCTCAAGTATGTTATACATGAAATTCGGAAAAAAATTTTTATTTATACCTAATAAAGTAAAATCATGTTCCCACACCAAGATACATCAGTGTTAGCAATCAGCGTTAGCATTTTGTGTGTGTGTGTGTGTGTGTTTCAAGGCAAGTTTCGTATTTGTACAGCTGAAAAATTAGATTTTTTCATCATTTCTATATGTGAAATGAATAAGAAATTGTGAGGGCATGACCTCGTCAATTTGCTGTTTTGAATATTCATAACTACTTGTCAAGAAGTGTTTTTTTAAATGTGAAATTTCAAAATGTCATATCTTCCTTATTTCTTATCCGATTTCCGCCTTCCTTGTATTGATCTGTGGGGAATATATTTTTCATTTTATTTCTACAAAAAAAAAAAACGGTGTGAAGGCAGATGTCTCAAAACAGGATGCTGAACAATTTTGCATGAATATATCTATGTACCTAATTCTATTTACGAGAAGTATATTATTGTTAAGATATCGTATTTCATGACGACGATTGATGGCTTACCCTTTTCACTTAATTCAACATAATTATACTATTCGATATAAATTGTGATTAATGAAAAGTGACAGTAGTGATAAAACAATATTAAACTAAATCTTGATATGTTGTTAACGTATTCATCTATTTCGTGTAACTATGTTTAGAAGCATAACTTCATTGTAATCATGACAATAAGATGCTACAATTAGTTCACCGACATGGTTTTAACGCCATTGGTGCCAATATCTAGCAATTATTAGATCTTTACAGATAAACAAAACTAGCAATGACAACAAAATGGTACTACATGGTGATCATAATCTGCAAAAAAAAAGTATAAAGAAAGAATGCCACAATCCAATAAAATGACCACATTTCATATCGATGGTGCTTCCTAAACACGTATTTGTATTTTCCTATAGTGAAGGTAAACAAAGTGTAAAAATTGCAATTGATAACAAGAATTAAACTACAGTTTTACGTGCTGTTATTAAAACTTCAATTTGGTTCTAAAGCCATGATACTGCACTTTTTTCGAGTTCAAATACATTCAAGAACTATAATCTCTTCATCACAAGTCATTGCATGATTTATTGCCCTTGAGTAGAGATTCGCCATAAATGGGCTTACAAAATCTCATTGTAATGCGCGCTACTCTAGTCGTACGCGCTGATACGATGATTCTGTACAAAATGCTGAAACGCGCATGCAGCGTCCCATTTACGTCAGTTCGTGAAACGCTTAGGCGGCAGTTGCAACGAAAAACATGGGAGGCGTAGTGAGATGCATCAGTTCGTGAAACGCGCAAGCGCGTAAAACGCAACATTTTCTTTTTCAGGAAGTGACTTACATGCTTGCTTGAAGATATTTAATAAATTAATGACCAGATGAACTTCAATCCAACGTTACGTGTAATATGAGAACTTACTCTCTCTTCCTATCAACAAAATTAATTAATTTCAGTCTGTTATTACCAAGAAAAAACAAGCCAAACTTTCGAAAGTGTTTATCTCAGAATCAACTTTTTACCGTCGGGTGTCACTTGCGTCGGTTCGTGAAACGACCGACGAATTGCGAGGGAACGCAATATTATTGCGAGGGAACGCAATAACATTGATAACATTGCGAGGGAACGCAATAATTATTGCGAGGGAACGCAATAATCCATGCAGATTTTTGTTCCCTCATGTCACCTGGCGGGCTCGGTAAAACACAAACACAAACAGACACCTGTACGCATACAGGTACACGTATAAACACAGACGAACAAACCACTACCACTATACAACCACCACACATGCACTGTTTCTACATATTGTATTATTATACTCCAAACACACACACACACACACACACACACACACAGCTATACGGAAAATCATACACAAGTCACTTATTGTACTCACCTACAAATCATACACAGCACATATCATGCAGCTCACAAAAAAAAAAACACACGCACACACACACACACACACACATACGCATAACTTACCAGTCATACCCATAACACCAAAGCTTAACACCGAAGGAACCACCCCGAGCCCGGGGCGACAATCCGTGTCGCAACAAATTTTTTTGCCATCACGGATCGTCGCCTTCGAGGTCAAAAACTGGGAACTGCACAAGCGTCACGGATTGTCGCCAGACGATAATCCGTGACGGGGGCGACAATCCGTGCCGCCAACTCCGTCACGGATTGTCGCCCCGAGCAGGGGGCGACAATCTGTGTATGGGCGACAATCCGTGTTGCAACAGACTTGCTCTTACTTTCATACATACGATAGATAAATATTTTAATTATTATCATATATCACACATGTATTCGTAAGTAATTTGTTCTTTAGCCTCTGCAGTGTCCGACAGTGGGCAAGAAGGGCTTTTCTCGACCTGTTCTGACGGATACAATCTGAATTACACAGTTCCGATGGCGAGGAGGTGCAAAAACGGACAAATCCCGAAGGTGATACCCTTTCCCCACTTCATAGGCAGCCGCTGCCAGAGGAGGAGAAGCAGTAGATTTAATATTCCAGCTGGACATCGTGTCTGTAGGATACCGGGTAATAACATGCTTTTCTTTTTTTTTAAAGAAATTTCTTTCAGAAAATAGATCCAAGATGATGACTCTTTATTCTTCTTCCACTTCATTTCATTTTATTTATCAAGTTTCCACACAAACAGTGTTGTGTTTACAACATCTACCCATGACAACGTAAAGTAACACAAATTATAAGTGCAGTATATACAAATAACATTTACATTGGACAAAATCGATATTGAAATCATTCTCGAGTACATTACATTCAAGACGGATTCAAGACGGATCGTGTGTGGTGGGAACCTGCATAGAAGCAGATGCTTGTGAGAGTAGGTTCCCCGAAAGAAAGTCAAACGCACGCAAGTACACCTTGACAAACGTGCGTGCACACACACACGCACACACAGACACAAACACACACACACATCAAGGGGAAGAGAATGAGAAAGAAGAAGAGGAGAATGCACCAACAAGACCGTCATATGGACAGTATGAATTACGGTACCTGCAACTGCAGGAGGAAAGAAATGTTTATGAAAGAAAAGAAATAAAAATGAAAACATGTGGACTTGTTCTGTAACCATGCCGAATAATTTATATTAGTTTTAATCCTTTCAAATCATCTGCTAAATCATACTAATCCATAATGTCACCAGAGAATTGCAAAAGAAATTTATTTTTAAGCTTACGTTTGAACGAATACCAACCGGGAGTTCGTCTATTTCACTATCCAAAGAGTTCCAAAATTTTGGGCTATTGTAAGTAAAAGTTTCTGCAGTATTCGTAATCTAGTTTTCGGTATACAGAACATATCCCTCAGTCGTGTTGGATATCTATGTATTTCTTTATTTCTGTTTAATGAAAACTCCAAAACTTCAGGCAGAATACAATTATTCAGGTTATACATGAAAATTCCTAAATTCATTGAATACACATCATCTTTTTTTAAAGATTTTATTATCTAAGAAAAGTGGATCAGTATGTGCACAACATAAATTGCACGAAAACTACATCTTAAAACTCTCTTTTGACGAACCAATAACTTATCAATATTCATCTTAAAGGAAGGGAATCCCATTTGCATGCCTTAAATGAAGAGTTGTATAAATACAGTGGTATGTTGAAGAGAGTATCATTTTAGAAACTCCCATAAAGTATTGAAAGTGGAAGGTAACATTTAGTACATTTTTATTGACCGTTAGATTTTGAATTGATTTTTTTTTCGGGGCTCACCGTAAATTCCAGTACATTACTAGGCTACCTTTGCAGACCCATGCACTGCATGTGTGTCAATCATGTATATTTTGTGAAGAAAGTTCATCAAAACTTACAAACATTTCTATATACATTCTTGCCACACACTCTATATGTTATTACATCAGCTCTTATACTTTTAAATTTGTGTTTATAGATGAAAAATACAGAAGACTGCAACAAAAAAGGCTTAAGTGTGGCTGACACACAGAACTACTGAGTAGTTGAGTTTTGTGCATTATTCAAATTGTAGATATACTGTTGACTTCCAAATTTCTCAGCAGTGACCTAAACAAGTCCCCTGAGGTTCATATTTAATGTTTTGCTGCATTTTGGGAGGTCTGTAAAAGGTATCCCCTACCTTTAAAGGGATCGGACAGTTTTGGTTGAGACCTAACTTCTAACTTCTAACATGGTTGGTAGGATAATAAGAAACCTCTTATGAAATGTGAATGAGCACATAATTCTTATAGACCGGGGGCCCAGAGCATTTATTCAGCTGAAAAGGGTCACACTTTTTGATGGTCTCATCATATAAGGATGTGGCCATGGGTCAATAAAATGAATTGCTGGCAAGTCACATCCTGTACCGTAAGCCTAGGGACCACAAAAAGGGACCCCGAAAAATGGATTTATTCAGCCGAAGGGGGTCATGGACAAAAGTTGGTGGATATTGTTCCTTCGGGTGTACTTATCATGAAAACAGCAATGCCAGCTATTTTATCCTGTACGGGGCCCCAGACAGTAGCCCCAAAGGGCCCCAAAACTATGGTGTTATTCAGCTGAAAAGGGTCACGGCTAATTTCTTTTGCAATGGAAGTAGTTCCCATCGGAGATATCCAAAACACCCATGCCAGCTATTTCATCCTGTACGGGGCCCTAGACAGTAGCCCCAAAGGGCCCCACCCCCCATAGGCCTACGTACAAAAACACACAACTATTGATTTTATTCAGTTAAAAAGAGTCACGGCTAATTTCTTTAGCAATTGAAGGAGTACCAATCAGAGATATCCAAAACACCAAAGCCAGTTGTTTTATCCTGCACGGGGCCCCAGACAGTAGCCCCAAAGTGCCCCCTTACCCCCTCCCCCTCTCCCCCCCCCCCCCCCCCCCACACACACACACACATTGATTCTATTCAGCTGAAAAGGGTCACGGCTACTTTCTTTTGCAATCGGAAGTGGTACTCATCAGAGATACCCAAAGTACTAAAGCCAGTTATTTTATCCTGTACGGGGCCCCAGACAGTAGCCCCAAAGTGCCCGCTACACACACACACACACACACACATATATATATATATATATTGGTTTGATTCAGCCGAAAAGGGTCACGGCTACTAGTAATTTCTTTTGCAATGGAAGTAGTAGCCATCGGATATCAAATTACCAAAGTCAGATATTTTATCCTGCACGGGGTCCCGTACAGTAGCTCCAAAGTGTTTTGCTTTATTCTCTTTATTGTTTGCATCTCTTCTTCTTAAATATGCGCTCCTTCGTCTTCATTTTCGCGACAACGACAACGCGTCCTCCTCATCATCATCAGTTTTGCTGTTCTGGCAAACATTTCCAGCGTATCGGCTACGTTCGATTTTAGAGCGGCGAGAGTGGAAGACGTGCATAATTGAGTCTGGGAAAGCGTAGGAACAGCGTAGCTAAAGCGGCCAACAGCGTTATCGAAGCAGGAATGAAGCGTCGTAGGAACAGGCCTTGATTTTATACGAGAGTAGAGAACTTAGTGAGAGCGTCGTTAAAGCGGAAAGATCGTGCTTTGATCAAGAAAGCGGCGCAGCAGCGGGACCATGTCGTCGGTGTCTAGTTTAGACTATATTTCCCGTTCTTGTGCCGCTGTTACTACGGTCAGAAAAACCTGGAATTGTTACGCTCATCCCGCGGTATGGACACTGTCACTGCTTTCTCCCCGTTTGAGCTACGATTCAAAATAGGTCAATCTTGATGGGGAGATGAGGAAGAAAATTCCCTGCATCCGGGCCAATATCGCACCTCTTTTAATCGAATTCTTTAATGTTGAATTAAATTTAGCAAAAATTTCGCCTAAATGACATGGTAGTTCAATGTCATATTAATCTCTTCATTCAAATTCATTTTGAAACATTCACATTACCTCTAACCTTATTCTAAATAACACTTTTTTTCAACTGAAATCCATATATAAGACAAGTACCATTCCACTACCCGTTCATTCATAAATTCATAATGATATATTCACGTGATTACATGCTGCGCTCGTTCATTCATCGTTGATTTCTGGCCATCTAATTTAACATGTTCTGCAGTCGATTAAACAGATATGTTCATGCTTGGCCTCTTTCCGGATTTTCTTTCGTCGTAGTTATTGTTTTGTAAGCATCATAGCATTTCATGTTTTCGTATTCGTTTAAGAGACTTTGACACCATTTTTTTAACGTGCTTTTTGAATCCAAAGAAGTGAGAAGCCCCAAATTATCTGGCCGTTACGAGTGCTTTATTACGAGCGGTCGGCCAGTTCCAAGAAGTCAAGGTTATGATCCTCAAATGTTTTTTCTTTTTAATAATAATTCTTTCTATGTCTTCTACAGATATACGTCTGTATCTATTGTGCTGTCATGACTTTGGGGCTACTGTCTAGGGCCCCGTACAGGATAAAATAGCTGGCATTGCTGTTTTGGATATCTCTGATGGGAACTACTTCCATTGCAAAAGAAATTAGATGTGACCCTTTTCAGCTGAATAACACCATATTTGTAGGGCCCTTTGGGGCTACTGTCTGGGGCCCCGTACAGGATAAAATAGCTGGCATTGCTGTTTTCATGATAAGTACACCCAAAGGAACAATATCCACTAACTTTTGTCCATGACCCCCTTCGGCTGAATAAATCCATTTTCGGGGTCCCTTTTTGTGGTCCCTAGGCTTACGGTACAGGATGTGACTTGCCAGCAATTAATTTTATTGACCCTTGGACACATCCTTATATGATGAGACCATTAAAAAGTGTGACCCTTTTCAGCTGAATAAATCTTCTGGGTCCACGGTATACTTAAGGCCGTGTCACACCCTTCCGGGCAAGCTACGCGGGCTTGTGGCGAGGAGGTAGTTTACAGCACGTAGAAGATTTAGCGCGGGCGAACAAGAATGTTTGCAATTTTCGCACTTGTTTCTTACCTACTAGACGCGTGCTACTTGGCTTCTACTTGCGTGCATTCCGTGTGACCTTCGTGAGGGCTTTAAAACCGATCCGTTTTCTGTTACGAGCGACTTATGGGTACTGAGAAGTACCTGCCTTGGAGTTGTTCGCGAGGTGCTGCCAGTAAGGGTCTCATACTGGTCTTCTGCGTGTACTTCTGCGAGCGAACCCCCACGACTCACTCGGAACAAGTTTTGAGCATGCTCTCAAGGCCTTGTCATACCGTATCTGGGGAAGTTTTGCGGCTTCACTTGCGGGGAAACAAATTTGCTACCCGGAGCTCTCCGCAGTTGGTCCGCACCTGACAGTAGCTAGCGCGTATCTCGCCTGTAGTTGCCCGGAGGTGCTCACGCAAGTCCGATTTAACCGCAGCCAAGTTTTGAGCATGACCAAAACTGTTTTTTTTTTTTCCGGGTGAGTCGCGGGGATGCCCGGAGAGGTCCACGCAGAACGCCAGTAGGAGGCCCTTAGCGACAGCACTTTGCAGGCAACTCCCACGCAGGTACTTCGCAGTCCCCGTATGCAGCCAAGATAATGGCATTCCGTGGGACTTCTGCCATTCCTTCAGAGGAATTCCTTCACTGAGTTGTCAGCCTCCGAGCGACTGGTACAAAGGTCACACAGTATTCCCGCAAGCGTGTTGTTTTTTTAGACGGCACAGATTGGGGAAACTAAAAATCTGTCGGGGACCCTATCACTAAACCTAACCCTAATCCTAATCCTAACCCTAACCATCAAACCCTAACCCTAACCCTAACCCTAACCCCAATCCTAACCCTAACCATAACCATAACCATAACCAAAAACCCTAACCCAACGTTTTTCCCATAGGTTTAACACGCGCCATGCCCCAATCTGTGCCGTCTTAAAAAAAAAAAAACGCTTCCCGCAAGTAGAATAGAACGCGTCCAGCAAGTAAGACACATGCACTGACTCGCCCAAATCCTTGTTCGCCCTCAGAAATTTCCGGTATGCTGGAAAATCCCTACGCGCAACAAGCCTGCATAGCTTGCCCAGAAAGGTGTGACAGGGCCTAAACATGGTTGCGGGTAAAAAGATTTGCGTGCACACCTCCGGGTGACTACGAGTGAGATACGTGCTAGGCACTGTCATGTGCGGCTCAATCCGGGGATCTTCGGGTAGTAAAAATTGTTCTTCATAAGTCACACGCAAGGTTTGCCCGGAAAGGTGTGACACGGCCTTAAGAGGAATTCAACATTTATTTGATGAAAATTGATTTTGAAATGGCTGAGATATCCAAAACAGACCGATCCTAATAAACGTTGGGACCCACCTTTCATTAATATCGCTTTGTTTTACTTTGTTTTTAGATGTATCGGCCATTCAAAAACCGATTTTCATTAAATAAGGTTCGAATTCCTCGTAGTACGGTATGCTCTGTACTATTTCATGAGGTTTCTTGATATCTCACAAAAAAAAAAACATGTAAATCCGAATCCTTGGCTCCACCAATACTATACCATCCATTTAAATGAGTTTCCCCTTACTAATATTTAATCATTTAATTATGGTAAAATCATAGTTGAATATAACATCAAAAGTATTTCAATAAAAAAAAAATAATGCTATTTACAAATAAACCCTGCATTTCTTGAAATCAGTTTATTCAAATAAACAAGATGAGTGTTCCCATTCAAATGATCGTCAATAAAAGGCCCCACGAATTTTGTTAAATATACACGACGCATAAGTGTCTTTGTCTTTTCAACGATAATTTGTTTGCTTGAATCCAATTGTTAAAAAAAAAAATCATTATTAACATTTTCACAAAATATTTGGGGATCTCCCTTTATGAGAAAACAAAACAGTCGAATCACCAGCAAATAAAATAAAAGTCAAAAGGCAAAGAGAAAGAAAGGGCACTAATAAAGATCCTTGAGGAACACCTCATGAAATATATTTTAAAGATGACTCATTATTATTCAAATAAACATATTGCTGCCTGTCGGACGGGTAACTTCTGAACCACTCCAAGACCTTCCCACGTATACCACATTGATTCAGTTTGTCGAGAAGAATTTCGTGGTCAATCGTGTCGAAGGCCTTGGAGAAGTCCAGAAGCACACCCACCGTATATTCATGGTTATTTTTTCAATGAAATATAACATTGCATGTTAAGTTGATTTTTTGTTTTAGAAAAACAAATTGCTTTATAAGAAATATTTTTGTTTTTTAATAAAATCTACTGTTCTTTTATCAATATTTTTCAAGTATAATGAAAAAATGATGTAAGTAAAGATATTGGCCTTTAATCATAGAAAATTAAAGGATCCCCTTTTAAAAAAACCCGTATAACCTTGGCTATTTTCATCGTTGAAGGAACGATACCGCTTGAAGCATCGTCGAAGAGTGGAAACAACGCTATAACCAAAGAGCTTATAATGAGTGGTGGTGAGGAGAAAAATATCTTTATAGCACACAGAAAGTTATTTTTCTTCATGAGATAGACCCCGGCATTCTGACTTCATTAAAGACGATGAATTTGTAGGGTTCTTGTGATATATAGTACTTTATAAGTTGATATCAGGTTTATTCTAATTGTATCTTAACAAGAAATGGGGGGTGAAAATATGTCAGGCAGGCCTCTTCAACTACCAGTACTCAAGTGATTCTTTCTACGTTTCGTCATTTTATAGGAAACATTAGTATCCTCTCAAAAATTACATCTTTCTACCTTGTGGCCACAGCATAGGTCTATTACAATTTTGGTGATACATTACTTATCGTCACGTTACCCGTATAAAGTAAGCTGTCATAAAAGGAAGAAAGAAATGATTGGAAATCTTATTTCTCCGATATAAGTTTTAAATTTTTCTGACTTTAAATCATGAAGTGAAGTGAATTTGGCCATTTATATATCGACTTAAAGCCTTGAATCCGGAGAATTCTCAATGGCAAAAGACAATAAAATATGCTAGAATGTTTCCAATATAACATGTCTTCTTGATAACCGTTACATACATGGCCACGTCGCTTTTCTCTCTCGTTCTCTCTCTCTCTCTCTCTCTCTCTCTCTCTCTCTCTATATATATATATATATATATTTATATATATTCTCTGTTCTCAAGATTGCGACAATGATCCTTGCGAGAATGGGTGGTGCGAAGAGACAATTACTAACTACACTTGTCACTGCCCTAATGGAACAAGGGGGATCAATTGCACAGGTACGACCCTCTTGGTGCTACAGTGCAATTCCGTTATCAAAAATACGGTTATAATGAAATTCTGGTTACAACAAATTAAAAAGTTCAGCCCGCAACATTATCCGCTCTTTGTTTGTTTCTCAATTCGTTTATTCGTTCGGTTATGACGAAATTTCAATAAAACAAAAGAAATCTGCTGGTCCCAAGGACTTCGTTATAACGGGAGTCCAGAGTATTCATGTAGAGGGACGGTTAGAAAAGTATTCTGTCGTGTTACACTCCACACCCTTTCCCTCTCCATCTAAAGAGAAGTATCTTCAGTCCAAAAACTGTTTTCGTAAAGTTTATGCTTGTTTTTATGTCTTGTTTGAGAGAGAGAGAGAGAGAGAGAGAGATGGATACGAAGAGAGAAATGTATACTATGTTAGATCACATCCATTTTTCTTAGTAATACGCATTGGTTAGCCTTCAAACTAATGAAATTATTTCCTTTTAAATGTTAAAGGAACAAAGTCATTGTGTATATATTAACATGCCATAGGTCCGTATTCTAATTTGTTTTTGTTTTCTGTCTTTTGCTGTTTTTTTTTTGCCTTGCTTTGCATTGAATTTTTTATTTCATGTCTAATTCTTATTTTCAGTTATTAAATTTTCTTATATCCCTTCCGTTTATAGATATCAGTGAGTGTGACAGCAATCCGTGTCAGAATGGAGGAACGTGCAAGGAAGCGGTTAACACGTACTCTTGCCTGTGTACCCCTGGTTATAACGGGTCGAACTGTCAGACGGGTAAGTTGGGATTCTGGAAATGTAAGATTAGAATTAGTGCAACAGAGAGTAGTATAAATATATTCCTTCGCAGCTATCTGGAGGCTACATGATCATGTGGTGTAAGAAAAACACACGGTACTATCTTTTGACATTGTCTATTCCTGTCGGATAGATTCATTGTAATTTCAGCAGCGATCGGTAGGATTGCCACCAATGAAATAGAAAGAAAAATTGAGACACAAAATATTACACAAACCTCCCAGGTTCAACGAGCAAGTCTCGTGCCGACAGTAAATAATTCTGCGAAGTCAGTCTTGATTCTTTGATTAACGAATAATGACAATTTACTCACATGAGCTGTCTTAAAAAAAAAAAGATTAATAAACCCCTTTGTAATACATAACTCTTCATAGTTTCAAATCAGCGTATAGGCCCCTTAAGTGACCAAAATGTGTGATTGTATGCTTATGAAAATAGTCGAGTTAGAGGTGATATGAAATGATGGTTTAATTGTTAGAATACATTTTGTTTGTTCCCTTTTGTTTCCGAAAATGATGAATTACAGCTAATTCAATATGAAATGATGGTTTAATTGTTACAATACACCATTCATTTGTTCCCTTTTGTTTCCGAAAATGTGGATTAGACCTTTTTCGCCGAAGAGCTGAATGATTATATCCTTCTGCAACTTTCTAGAGACTGCATGTTAATGGGGTGTTAAAAAAAAAAAAAAAAAAAAAAAAAAAAAAAAAAAAAAAAAAAAAACATGCGTCACCATAATTTCATCAATGTGAGGAATATGGCATTGATATCAATTTAGTTGTCTTTCTCCCTGTTTATTGTATAAATCTATACATACATACATACATACATACATACATACATTCATAAAGAGAGAAAGACTTTCATATCATTGTTTCTTAGGAGTGCTAATTGACCGTTCATTAATGACAATGATGCCCTTCTAATTTGGAAGGATGCAGACAACTTCAATCTAATAAGTTTGTCTTTCTGGCCTCTTTTTGCCTTGCTTTACATTTTCATGTTTTATTTCAGATCTTTTTCTTTTTTTTTTTCAAATATCCAATGAATTTACATGTCGATGAATGTGAAAGCAATCCATGTCAGAACGGAGGAACATGTCAGGACGCTGTAAATATGTACTCGTGTCTGTGTTCACCGGGTTATAAAGGGCCGAACTGCCAAATCGGTAGGTTTGGCGGATTTGAGAAATGTTTGAATACAGTTTATTCACCAGAGAGCTGAATAATTACATCTCTCTGCTAGTATCTGCAGACTTCATCGTCATGTGGCGTAAGAAACGCATGCATCCCCTTCTTTCATCATTGTCTGTTCCCGTTGGATAGATCCCATTGTAATTTCTGCAGCGATCAGTAGGATTATCACGAATGAAATAGAAAAAGAACATAAATACAAAATATTATACAAACCTCCCAGGTACATAGAGCAAATCTCGTGCCGAAAGTACATCATTCTCCGAAGTCAGTCTTGATGAAATTCTTTGATTTGTGAATAATGATAATTTACACACAAGAACTGTTAAAAAAGGGACTGCAATACGCCTTTGTAATGCAAAATCTTCATATTTTCAAATCAGTATTAATTAGTAACCAAAGTGTATGATTGTTTCCATATTTGACCCTGCACCACAAAACAAACAAAAAGTCGCCAGACCGGGATTTTCAGTTAAGGGCAGATTCTGAAAGAGCAGCCTCTAAGCTTTAAAATGATGTATAACTCAATTCAAATGGACTCCCTTAACCTACCTAAATACTCGAAAGAAAACACACATATGGAAAAATGTGAACTGAGTAAAGAGGCTCTGAAGTACACAGTCTATTCAAGCGCTTAATCTTTACCAAGCCGTGCTAGCTGTGCCACGAAAGGGACAAAACACAGGATGTAAACCATCGGAGCAACAGCAATAAAGGGATTATCAGATTAAACTGAAATTAAGCATGTTCTATTAGCACATTCTCCCCATGATTAATGCTAATTTTCATAGCAGTAGCGTCATCCTTTCAGAAGTTATTAGACTTTAATGTGAAGAGTGTGCAAAGGATTTCAAGACATGAAACGCGGCCTCTAAGTCATACCTGATCTTTCTACTCTTCCCCCAAAAAGGTTGTAGAAAAACTGCTAAAAACACTCTTTCCCATTCATGTTAGGACACCAAACTGAAGAATAATGTAAAAGAAGAATAGCTCTTTCAGAAAATATGAATAACTCAAGATTGACTTGGTTGAACTATTTCACCTTTTTTGAGTCCTCACTTTAAATCAAGCGTTGCGACTTTTTGTTTGTTTTGTGGTGCACGGTCACATATAACAAGTTGAGTTAGAGGTGATTGTGACATAATGGGTACAATACATTATCGTACCGTATGATGTATACGGTCTTTCTACCAATTTCCCTCTCTCTCTCTCTCTCTCTATATATATATATATATATATATATATATCTAAAACATGCGCTATCCTTGCCAGGATAAGGCGTTTTAATGCCATTTTAGGTTTTAATCTCATATATATTTATATAATTCCTGTATATATATTATATAGACAGTTACGCGTTTAAGTGATAATTAAGCACTCATTCAACGACAATGATCAATGATAGCCAATGATCTGCAATGATGCAGACAAAATGTGTATCATGATGATTAGATCTTTATAGTAGATCTGTCTTTTGGGCGTTATGTCTACTCTCGCCATGTTTTTGGGTTGCTTTGCATCTTTTTCTGTTATTTCCTTTCTATTTCTAATTTTGTTATATCCTTTTCAACAGATATCGATGAGTGTGACAGCAATCCGTGCAAGAATGGAGGAACGTGTCAGGACGAGGTCAACACGTACTCGTGTCAGTGTTCATCGGGTTATAACGGGTCGAACTGCCAAACGGGTAGGTTGGGATCCATAAATGGTGGAATAAAGCTAATTCTACAGAGAGCTCAATGATTTGTTACGGCCAAAATCACACTGAGAATGATCGCACAAAAGAAACAATCAACTAATGTTCAGGCGGTTTATTAACAGTGATATTGTGGGTACAGATTCGTAATCGGTTTTCCTATCAGTACAATAATGATCAATAAAAACAACTATAAATCGGTAATAGAATCACCTACACGTATTACAGCCAAATCTTAAATCACAAGGTCTATATAATCCTCTGGAAATGTCCAAATACGATGTTTGATGCACAGATCAATGATCCTTGATGCACCGATGAATGATTCCTCCGACGTAACTCCAGAGGCACTGGTTACAATAGTCCACGTTATAGATCCACGGTATAATAATTTTGTCCACAGCGAAATGTGCAGAATCCAACGTTATGACGACCAGGTACAGTTGATGCGTTGAATGATGATTCACTTACTAATGTCCAGCTAGGAATCCAGCCCGTCCCAGCTTTGTCGTAGCAATGTCCATTGACATAAAAATGGAGTTTATTTCCAATGGAGACAAATTAATTATCTGCAGGCAAAATGTCTCCAAGGCCTTATCTCCACAAACATAGCAGGTCAGCAGGTAACACAGGACTGACTATAACAAGTCGTTTCAGAACCAGAAGTGACGTAACTCTCAGAGCGGAGGTGTTGGGTACTCTGCTTACCTCAGAATTTCTCCGGCTTATATACTATCCATTCACCCCTTTCTTGAGCATTCTGTTATTTGCTCCAACCTGGTGCCACATTCTTCTACGTACTTGAACATACTTGCAAGTTCAAGACTGTTCCAGAAATCCTACAGGTACAGTGCCTCACTCAGCGAAATATGTAAGCACTTCCTGGAACATTCTGGAGTGGGTGAGAAATCATTCTAGATTGAGTGAGCTATAATGTATTTCCTGTTACATGCATGTACTGTAGCTACATTGCATACCACCTAGAAAATTATCCACTAATCTGGTCAGCCTGTATGTACTATATCTATACCAAATAGAATGTTCTCCATCAATCTGGTCAACCTTTGTACATACACATTAAAACAACCATGCATCCAGTACATCAGGCATGTACATAACTACTAGAGTGTACATTTGTGACACCATCCCCCATGGGAAAAAGAAAGCCTTGCCGTGGCAAGGGTTTCTTTTACTTTACAATTTCTCATTATCATTTACATCGAATGTGAGGTAAAATCCAAGTCAAGCAACAATAATCACAAGCTATCACATACCTTTTGAATAGCTGCATTAATTCCATGTTCTCTTTTCATGGATACCATTTACAATGATATTGCTTAGATTCTCGGAGTCCATACAATCATGTCAAACTGTTTTGCATACATTAATGGATATGCTAAACACATACACTGTAAGTGATAGTGTATGCGGTGAAAACTTTTCACCCTTAAATTTTACTGTAATATCCACTAATTATGTCACACCAACTGACTTTCTGTCTTAGCACTCTTTCAACATGTTGACATGACACATCCTCTGATCTTTGAGTCTGCCTGGCGTACTGATTACATAGTTCACATCATTAAATTTCTTTTTGACACAGTATGGACCACTGAACTTGACTTTCAGTGGTTCACCTTGCATGGGCAGCAGTCCAAGAACTTCATCACCTGGTTTGAAGGTTGGGGCTTTGGCATTTTTGTCTGCCTTTCTCTTCATAGAGTCTTGTGACACTTTCAAGTGTTCCCTAGCTACCTCACAAGCCTTTGAAAGCCTTTCACGAAACTTTGACACATAGCAAGTAGGTGGACCTCATCATCCTCAGTCATGAATTTCTCTTTGATGAGCTTCAGTGGGCCCCTAACTTCATGACCGTACACCAACTCAAATGGGCTGAAACCCGTCGACTCATTTGGAGAGTCCCTCGTTGCGAACAGCAGGAAAGGGATGAACTTATCCCAATCCTCGGGATACCCCTCACAAAATGTCGTAATCATTGTCTTTTGGGTCTGGTGGTAGCTCTCCAACGCACATTGGGATTGGGGATGATATGCTGACGACTTCAGCTGCTTCACACCCAAACGATACTTCACCTCTTGAAATATGCCTGACATGAAATTTGACGCTTGGTCAGACTGCACTTTCTTGGACAACCCATACCTAGTGAAAAACTGCACTAGAGCATCTACCACAGTCTTAGCAGTGATTTTTCTCAATTGGATAGCCTCTGGAAACCGTGTAGACATATCCATGATTGTCAAGAGGTACTTATGATCCGACCTAGTCCTAAGCAAAGGTCCAACACAGTCAACTAGAACCCGACTGAATGGTTCTCCAAACGCCAGGTATCGGAATCAATGGCGCCGGCTTCACCTAATGCTGTGGTTTTCCAGCCACCTGACATGTGTGAAAAATCTTGCAAAACTCAGCCACATCCACATTCAACCCTGGCCAATAGAAATGCCTCATGATCCGATCCTTTGTCTTTCCGACGCCTAAATGGCCGCCAACATGTAACTCGTGAGCAATCCTCAAGATCTCACCGCGGTAACAAGGAGGGACAACAACTTAACGGACCACCGTCCAGTCCTCATCAGCTGGCCTATGGGGAGATCTCCACTTCCTCATCAAAATGCCATCTTTGACATAATAGCACTCAGGGACCTTTTCAGCCTCAGCCTCAGAACACGCCTTCTGAGACAAGCCTTTCAACTCAGAGTCTGCCTGCTGGGCTTCAACCAAGGAAGACTTGCTAAACAGCCCATCACTGTTAGCCTCGGAGCCTAATGCAGCAACCCGATCATTCAAATCCTTGAAAAAGGTTTCTGCCAACAAAACACCGGAATTCTCCTCCACATCAACAGAATCCGCATCATCTTGAACAGCTGTAGGAGCCTGAGACCTAGTCACAACACAATCGGGGAAAATCTCAGAAAACTCCTGCAACTGCTAAGTTTCAGCAACCACCACTGGTTTATTCGAAACAACTGGAGACGCAACCACCTTGTCCCCAGCCAAGTAATTTCCCAACAAGAAGTCAGTGCCTGCCATAGGCAACTCAGGAACAACTCCACCAGTGACAGGACCAGAAACTAGGTCACACTTCAAATCCATTTTATACAGTGGAACTGACATATAACTGCCATCAACAGTCTGAATCAAGACTTTTGCATTCACTGCACTATCTGGTGGAAAAGTCATACCACCATCCACCATCAATGACTGAGAGGCCCCCGTATCCCGCAGGATGACCACTGGCTTACCTGCCTCATCAAACAAAAAGCTACGATAGCTCTCATCCACCTGCTTCATCCTATCTTTGAATTTGAGAGATTGACTTTCAATGGTCTGTGTTTCACTGAACGGGACACTGTTTTCGGGTAGGACACTTTTTTACATGACAAATCCCATGTCCTTCTTTGTTTTGTTTCGCAACTTCCAACATTGTGACTTTACGTGCCCTCTCTTGTTACAATAAAAGCATCTGATGACATGTGCACTTGCACTGGACCCTTTGTCCAATTGAGGCTTTGGTGCCGATGATGTTTCAGAACTCGTGCCTTTTTCAGAACCAGCATTCTTAGGATTGCTCGACTGAATTTTGTATTTCTTATTTCCAGAGAAATTCCTGAAAGGTGGTCTGTTGTCATTTCTGTGGGTCAGCTCATACTCATCAGCCATCAAGGCTGTTTTATGCAAACTTGTCATTTTGTGATCATCCAAATGCGACCTCACGCTGAAAGCAACACTTTTGTGACCGTGCACCTCAAAAAGAACATAAAGTCGCACACACTGATTTTGCGTGAGGACTGAAAGTAAGTGAAATGGGTCAACCTAGCCGAACCTGACTTTTTCATATTTTCTGAAAGAGCGGGTCTTCTTTTACATTATGCTAAAATTTGGTATCATAAAACGGACAGGAAAGTGCGTTTTTTTAGCAGTTTATCTCGAACATTTTTGGTAGAATAGCGTGATTAGGTGTGTCCTTAGAATCCCTTTTTCATTTCTGAAAAACCTTGTCCACACTCTTCACTTTCAACTCTAATAACTTTTGAAAGGATAAAGCTACTGCTTTGAAAGTTGGCATTAATTATGGACAGAATGTGTTGATGAGGTATACTCAATTTCAGTTTAATCTGATAATCCCTTCATTGTTGTTACTCTGGTGGTTTACTTCCTGTTTTTTGTCACATTCATTGCACAGCAAGCACGTTTTGGTAAAGATTAAGCGCTTGAATAGACAATGTACTTCAGAGTCTCTTTTCTCAGTTCCCACTTTTCCTGAGTTTGTGTTTTCTTTCCAATATTTAGATAGGTTAGGTGAGTCCATTTGATTTTAGTTATACATCATTTTAAAGCTTAAAGTATGTTCTTTCAGAACATAGTCTTAACTAAAAATTCATGCCTGGCGACTTTTTGTTTGTTTTGAGGTGCAAGGTCACATTTTTTTCATTCTTCCAAGAGAACAACCTCACGTACGTTATCAAAGTCCTGATCCACTTGCAGGGATAATATTCTGTACCACCTATCAAACATCATTTCCTTTTCACGAGCAAACTCAACATGCGTCTGGCCTGGTTTACGGTGCGAATTTCTGAACTTGTGTCTGTACGCCTCTGGCACCAACTCATATGCAGTCAACACTGCCTTCTTGACTGTAGCATAGTCACGTGATTGCTCTTCAGAGAGAGATGAGTACATATCGGCTGCTTTGCCAACAAATACACTTCGAAGGAGCATTGCCCAATATTCTTGTGGCCATTTCAAACTGTTAGCCACCTTCTCAAATGACACAAAATATGCATCAACTCTGTTTTCTTCAAACTTTGCCACCAATCGAATATTCTTGGCCAAATCGAATTCAGGGGGAGCCCTTTCACGATTTCCAGCAATCTGTGCATGAGCCAATTCAATCTCACGCAATTTCTATTGTTGCTCCACTTCAAGTTTCTTCATTTCAATTTCTCTTTCAATTTCTAATCTCATCTTCTCTTTCTTCATTTCCATTTCCATTTTAGCAAGCTCAAGACGTGTTTGATCAGAAATTTGAGATTGATCTGGAGAGTCAATTTCTTCTTTGAGCTCCATGTGACCAGCTCCTACTAAGTCAAGAATCTCTGCCTTTCTTACACCTTGTGAAACATCTACACTTAAATGCTGTGCAATGGCATTCAAATCACATTTGCGTAACCTTTGCAAATCTTTGAGGGACAAATCTGTCCTCTGAACAAATGCCTGAACATCCATTGTACTGATTGACATTGTCACAATGTATTACACACAATATGCAATTGAACAATCAACTCACTGGTATTTTGTCTGTGCCATTATTCTCGGTTCCGGAAAAACTTTCCAAATTCTAACTTTGGGCTTTAAATTCATTTCCCGGCCAAGCCCCCAATTTTGTTACGACCAAAACCACACTTAAAATGATCGCACAAAAGAAACAATCAACTAGTGTTCAGGCGGTTTATTAACAGTGATATTGTGGGTACAGACTCGTAATCGGTTTTCCCATCAGTACAATAATGATCAATAAAAACAATTATAAATCGGTAATAGAATCACCTACACGTATTACAGCCAAATCTTAAATCACAAGGTCCATTAAATCCTCTGGAAATGTCCAAATACGATGTTCTACGCACAGATGAATGATCCTTGATGCACCGATGGATGATTACTCCGACGTAACTCTAGAGGCGCTGGTTACAATAGTCCACGTTATAGATCCACGGTATATGTCCACATGTGCAGAATCCAACGTTATGACGACCACGTCCAGTCGATGCGCTGAATGATGATTCACTTAATAATGTGCAGCTAGGAATCCAGCCCGTCACAGCTTTGTCGTAGCAATGTCCATTGACATAAAAATGGAGTCTATTTCCAACGGAGACAAATTAATTCTCTGTAGGCAAAATGTCTCCAAGGCCTTATCTCCACAAACATAGCAGGTCAGCAGGTAGCACAGGACTGACTATAGCAAGTCGCTTCAGAACCAGAAGTGACGTTTAAACTCTCAGAGCAGAGGTGTTGGGTACTCTGCCTACATCAGAATTTCTCCGGCTTATATACTATCCATTCACCCCTTTCTTGAGCATTCTGTTATTTGCTCCAACCTGGGGCCACATTCTTCTACCTACTTGCACATACTTGCAAATTCAAGACTGTTCCAGAAATCCTAGCTGACTCACTGCCTAACTATGTGCATAACAGCCTACCAAAAATAACCACAATTCACACCGGGCTACCGGGACAGTGCCTCACTCAGCCAAATATGTAAGCACTTCCTAGAACATTCTGGACTGGGTGAGAAATCATTCTAGATTGAGTGAGCTATAATGTATTTCCTGTTACATGCATGTACTGTAGCTATATTGTATACCACCTAGACAATTATCCACTAATCTGGTCAGCCTTTATGTACTATATCTATACCAAACAGAATGTTCTCCATTAATCTGGTCAGCCTTTGTACATACACATTAAAACAACCATGCATGCAGTATATCATACATGTACATAACTACTAGTGTGTACATTTGTGACAGATTATATCCCTCTGAAACTATTATATAGACTCCATGTTCATGGAGTGTTAAAAAAGAGCATCCGTCACCATCTTTTATCATTGTTTGTTCCGGTCACATAGATTCGGAAGTAATTGCAGCAGCAGCAATCAGTAGGGTTGTCACAAATGAAATAAAAAAAGAAACAAATATACATCCAACAAAATATTACACATACCATCTAGACATACAACGCACAAATCTTGTGTAGAAAGTACATCATCCTCAGACGTCAGTACCACAGAAAAGGTCCGCAACTGATAGCCACTGACTGGCTACCTACTTCTTCTAATCCCTCCACGCAGCAAACCCGACCCAGAATGCTCGAAAACGGTGCTGGCTATTCGAAGTTGACTATTGGTTGAATCGATTGCAGAAAAAGCCAGGCCCTCAGTTCTTATAGAGTACGCAGTCAATCTGCACCAGTTGTTATTATTTGTCTTCCTTGAACTTCGCTTACATTAACTGTTATAAATCTTACAGAGATGTTGATTTGTATATTAAAAAAAAAAACTTATACTTTTAAAAACACTTTATAATTTTTCATAAACTCATAACTTGCTCGGTGACCAATCTTAAAAATTTCAAGCAGATTTTTAAATTAATTATATCACGGTGCTGAGGTCATTATGATTTAGTGGTGTAGTCCATCTCCACGATATTAATAATTTACATCGGAATAACAAACCGCACATTTTTTTTTTTCTATAACCATGGTTATCAGTTTGTCTAAATTCTCCTTTTCTCAAGTAGATCTGTACTGGATCAGACTATCCCTTTAGAATCTTGGAGATATAATTAAAGTATGATAATTAAATATTAAAGTAACTTTTTATCTTATAAAACTTATCAATTTTAAATAAAAGTAATATCTTCAAAGCGTGTGATTTGGACCATGTGTATACAACAGTGTGTGATTGCATCAAACGGGAGTCATAAATCAGGCTTTCGACACCGTGAGAAAGAAAGGCCTGTGGCAGATCCTGGAGCGTTTTGGCTGTCAACCAAAGTTTCTTAGCATGGTCATGTAGCTACATGAAGATCAGTGTGGCCAGGTCAGAAACAGCAATGACCTCTCGGAACCTTTCCCAATCATCAACGGTGTGAGGCAAGCTGCGTCCAACTCTCTTCACTATCTTCTTCAGCATGATGCTTGAACCGGCCACGAATGGCCTCGGCAACGGCGTAAATCCGTACTGAGGAGTGGGGGGGGGGGGGGATGGTCACCATCACCACGATTACAAGCCCATAACCGGACCGGGGGAGGGGGGGGGGGAAGAAGCTTGGTGCCCCCCACACATACACACACTTTACAGGGACCGGATGTCCCACTCTTTTGCATGAAATATAAAGTGGGAGGAAAGTGGCAGCAAAAATATGAAGACTTTTTGTTCTTGTTGCTTTTTTTTTTGCTTGTCAGATGACTTTCGGCGGAAAATCAGACCTTAAAAGTATGAAGACATTTTTTTTTGTTTTTTTAAATATCTGTGAGAGGGAGCGGAGCGACCGAACGGGGGGAGGGTGTGTAGGGGGGGGGGGTATTCCTCTCCCACAAGAGGAAAATTTTGCATTTTCAGACCTGACATTCAGCGATTTGGTGCACACTTTTGATGAAAATTTTATTTTCTTTTCTTAAAAGAAAAATAAGAAAATGAAATATTCACAATATATTATTGAAAGAATAAATCGTGGTATTTCACCTCTTGCTCCGCCTGTGCGACATCACTGTGAAGGCCTACTAAATAATGGGGCCTATCACCGGCGTATAGACAGGATTTGACCTATAGGAGGAGCGGTTATGTGAGGGAGCGAAGCAAACGGGGGGGGGGGTATAAATCTTTTTGCATTGAAAATTTTGACATTTTACAGTCCAAAAACTGCCGTTTGTAGCTATATTTTCGCTTTGGAAATTAAGGGGGGCACACCGGGTGCAACTGCTGTCAATCACTGGCAGCAACATCAGGAGAATGGCCGCTATTTGAAAGCGATTAAATGCGAGCGAGCTTGAAAATGTTGACATTCTACAGTCTAAAAACTGCCGTTTGTCGCTATACTTTTTCGCTTTGGATATTAAGGGGGGCCGCGTCCGGCGCAACTGCTGGCAATCACTGGCAGCAACATCAGGAGAATGGCATAATGATTAAATGCGAGCGAGCGAAGCGAGCGAGCTTAAAAATTTTCACATTTTACAGTCCAAAAACTGCCGATCGTAGTTATATTTTTCGCTTTGGAAATTAAGGGGGACCGCACCGGGCGCAACTGCTGTCAATCACTGGCAGCAACATCAGGAGAATGGCATAGCGATTAAATGCGAGCGAGCGGAGCGAGCGAGCTTGAACATTCTGACATTTTAGAGTCTAAAAACTGCCGTTTGTAGCTATACTTTTTCGCTTTGAAAATTAAGGGGAGCCGCACCGGGCGCAACTGCTGGCAATCACTGGCAGCAACATCAGGAGAATGGCATAGCGGTTAAATGCGAGCGAGCGAAGCGAGCGAGCTTCAAAATTTTCACATTTTACAGTCCCAAAAATACCGTTCGTAGCTATATTTTTCGCTTTGGAAATTAAGGGGGGCGCACCGGGCGCAACTGCTGTCAATCACTGGCAGCAACATCAGGAGAATGGCATAATGATTGAATGCGAGCGAGCTTCAAAATGTTCACATTTTACAGTCCCAAAACTGCCGTTCGTAGCTATATTTTTCGCTTTGGAAATTGAGGGGGGGGGGGGGGGCGCACCGGCCGAAAACTGCTGTCAGTCACTGGCAGCAACATCAGGAGAATAGCATTATGGTTGAATGCGAGCGAACGGAGCGAGCGAGTTTTAACATTTTGATATGTTACATTCCAAAAACTGTCGTTTGTAGCTATATTTTTCGCTTTTGTTTGTCCCACTTTTATGGGAGAACCATCCCCCCCCCCCCCATCGACGCCTCTGCATATGAGGGTGCTTTTGTTAAGTGAAAGATCTGCTGCACACTCTTTGATGAATTAGGGATATATACGTCAATGTCAAAAGTGTACAAAGTTTATCGAAAGGGATCCTGTATAGCGGAGCTTTTGCATGCTTATGATTGCAATACAACGATCTGGTGCATAGTTCTGGGGATATTTGGACAATTTTCCATTAAGAAAGTTCGAGATTTGTCCTCATTTCGGGAATTGCTTGGGGGATAAATGATTTGTCTGCCTAAACACTTCCAAAGGGGCGGGGCAAATGCCCCTTTGCCCCCCCCCCCCGATAGATTTGACGCCCCTGATCTTCCCTGGGAATGCCCATAGATGTATCCTGACTGAGTAATCAGTCACTGTCGTTTCTCAGGAATGATTCAGGAAATGGAGGGGGTTCAATTATGACGATAAAGTTTTTGTGTTTGTTTGTTTGTTTGTTTGTTTTCGTACATATTTTGCAGATGATCCCCAGTTACTCGCGTCATAGCATGATTACATGTAGGCCTATACTATTTGACGTTGTCAACGTCTGAGCCATACCTTACAGTGACTGTATATGTCGACGTTACTTTCTTCGCGAGCGAGCGAAGCGAGCGAGCGCTTGAGAAAATTATGTATACATTTTCCTACAAGATAGAATACTGTTCAGCTATGTTACCTGTCTGAAGGCCGGCGTACAAACGTCATGCAATAATTATGTCAAAATTGTTACAATCACATTTCTGCTTCCTCCATTTTTTTCCTCAAAATTCACGGGGGATGATTGTACAGGCCATCCCCCCTCCTCCATTTCAGGGGGGGTGGGGGATATATCCCCCATCCCCCCCCCCCGGGATTTACGCCCATGGGCCTCGGTGACGAAGAGGGCATCTATATTCAATACCACACCGATGGTAGCCTGTTCAACTTACGACGCCTACAGGCTCACACCAAGACCCTAGAGCAATTGATTCGAGAGCTACTTTTTGCCGATGATGCTGACGTCGTATCCTACGCAGAGGCTGCCCTGCAGCGTGTAACATCCTGCTTTGCAGAGGCACCCCAGCTCTTTGGTCTCGAAGTCAGCCTGAAGAAGATAGATGTTCTCCACCAGCCCGCCTCCCCCCCCCTCCCCCGGAAGCGTACTGTTAACCCCACATTACAATCAGTGAGAAAGAATTGAAGGAAGTCCAACAGTTTACCTATCTGTGGTGTACCATCTCTGACGCAAAGATCGACAAAGAAGTAGACAACAGACTGGCAAAGTCTACCAGTGCTTTTGGCAGACTCCACAGTCGTGTCCGGGAAAACAAGCACCTGAAGAATGTCACAAAGATCAGTGTATACAGAGTCGTGGTACTTACCACCCTCCTGTATGACTCTGAGTCCTGGGTCACTTACACACCACCTACGACTCCTGGAACGTTTCCACCAACGGTGTCTGCGCTCTATCCTCAACATCCACTGGAGCGACTACATCGCAAAGGTAGAAGTTCTCAAACAAGCAGGGATCACCAGTGTCGAGGCCATGCTGATGAAAACGCAGTTGCGTTTGGCAGGGAACTTCACGACAATGGAGGATCAACGCCTACCCAAGATCATTCTCTATAGTGAACTCTCCACTGGGCACCGTAACAGAGGAACACCAAAGGAGAAGTACAAAGACTCTCTGAAAATTTCCTTATCTACTTGCAACATTGACCATCGACAGTGGTCAGCCCTTGCCGCTGACCGAGGGGCCTGGCGACACGCAGTTCACTAATCAGTCTCCTCCTTTGAGAACAACCGTAGGGCTACCCTCGAATAAAAGCAAAGTAGGAGAGGGAACCGTGTTGCTACAGCGCAAAACCCGTCTTCGGCATTCCCCTGCAGCCACTGTGACCGATTGTGCCTGTCACGAATTGTCCTCGTCAGCCAGCATCGAGCCTGCGCCAGACATGGTCAGTGCCCCGAAATCTTCGTTCGCAAAGCAAAGCCAAGTGAAGAGAATACAACATTGTAAAAGGGTATCAAACGGAGGTCACAATTAAGCCCTATACACATACTTTTTAAACCTTTGGTTTCAACATTTCTATTGAGGCCTTGCATCACTAAACCACCATAAATTCGTTAGAAATGGTTTCTTAGTTGAAGGCAGATTACGAAAGAAAAGGCTCTGAGCTCTGAAATGATGCATAACTCAATGCGAACGGCCCTTCCAAATCCAAAGTATGAAAATAACCTACACACCTTTGATAAGTGTTTACTGAAAAAAGGAGGCTCTAATGTTTAGAGTCTACTGGTGGTCTGTACAATTAAAAGGCAAAAAAAAAAATAAAGTAAATCTCCTTAGGAACCCTATTGCTGGGATCGTCAGGTGAAGCTGAAAATTTTCACGCTCAATCAACACATTCAATTTACATGGTTGCATCAAAGTAAAGACTGTAGATTGCTGCATTATCCGCGCTGTGTTTTTTCTTTTAATCGTTTATTCGTTCGGTTTGGGAACCCATAGCAGGAGTCGAGAGTATTTATGTATAGCGGGACGATTAATATTCAATCGTGATTCACTCTACACTCTTCACCTCTCCATCCAATGATAAGCACTTCAGTCCCCAAAACCTATGTTTGTGTAAAGTTTATGCTTGTTTCTATGTCTTGTTTGAGGAAGAAAGAGATGGATAAGAATAGAGAAATTATATACCATGTCGGATCATTTCCATTGTTCTTAGGAATACGCATAATTGATTATCCTTCAGAATATTGAAATTATTTCCTTTTAAATCTGAAAGGAGCAAAGTATGATTGTGTATGATATCAACATGTCATAAGTCTATCTTCTATTTTTTTCTTTCTGTCTTTGGAATTTTGCCTTGCTTTACATTAATTTTGTTATTTCATTTCTAATTCTTATTTCCATTTATGTAATTTTGTTGTATCCCTTTCCATATTACAGATATCAATGAGTGTGACAGCAAACCGTGTCAAAACGGAGGAACGTGCCAGGAAGCGGTTGACATGTACTCTTGCCTGTGTTCCCCTGGTTATAACGGGTCGAACTGCCAGACGGGTAGGTTGGGATTCTGGAAATGTAAGATTAGAATTAGTTCACCAGAGAGCGGAATAACTATATTCCTTCGCAGCTATTTGGAGAATACATGTTCATGTGGTGTCAGAAAAGCATACGTCACCATCTTTCACCATTGATTGTTTATTCCCGTTGAAAAGATTCATTGTAATTTCAGCAGCGATCAGTAGGATTGTCACGAATGAAATAGAAATAAAAAGTAATAGAAACACAAAATGTTACACAAACCTCCCAGGTACAACGAGCAAATCTCCTGCCGAAAGCACATCATTCTCCGTAGTCAGTCTTAATAAAAAAAAAAAAAAATTGATTAGAGAATAATGACAATTTACGCACATGAGCTGTCTTTAAAAAAATAAATGATAAAATAAATACCCCTTTGTAATACATAACTCTTCATATTATCAAATCAGCGTATATGCCCTTAAAGTAACCAAAATATTTATGATTGTTTGCTTATGAAAATAGTCGACTTAGAGATAATATCAAGTGATGGTTTGATTTGTAACAATACATCATGAATTTGTTCCCTGTGACGAATACGGTCTTTATGTCAATTTAGTCGTCTTTATCCCTCTTAATTATATGAAATTGATGTAGTTATACATACATATATACATACATACATACATACATACATAGACCTACATACATATCCAGAGAGAAAGGGTTTCATATCATTGTTTCTTAGGAGTTTTAATTAATCGCTCATTCAATGACAATAATACCTTTGTAATTTGGAAGGATGCAGACATATTCAACCTAATAAGGATGTCTATAACGTGCGTGTGTTTCTGGCCTGTTTTTACCTTGCTTTAAACATTTTCCCTGTCATTTTTTTTTTAATATCCCATGTATTTACAGATATCAATGAGTGTGACAGCAATCCTTGTCAGAACGGAGGAACATGTCAGGACGCTGTAAACATGTACTCGTGTCTGTGTTCATCGGGTTATACCGAGTCGAACTGCCAAATCGGTAGGATTTGAGAAATGTTTGAATACAGTTTATTCACCAGAGAGCTGAATATCTATATCCCTCTGATACTATCTGGAGACTACATCTTCACTGGGCGTAAGAAACGTCACCGTCTTTCATCATTGTTTGTTTCCGTTGGATAGATTTTATTGTAATTTCGCAGGGAAATCAGTAGGATTATCAAAAATGAAATAGAAAGAAAAATAGAAACACAAAATATTACACAAACCTCCGAGGTACATCGAGCAAATCTCGTGCCGAAAGAATAGCATTCTCCGAAGTTAGTCTTGATAAAATTCCTTAATTAGGGAATAACGATAATTTACACATGTGAACTCTTATAAAAAAAGGGACTGCAATACCCCTTTGTAATGCATAATCTTCATATTTTTCCAAAGTGTATGATTGTTTACATATAACATTTGAAATAGAGGTGATTATTACATAGTGGGTAGAATACGTTATCGTACCCTATAATGTGTACGGTCTTTCTACCAATTTACGTCTCCCCTCCTCCCCCTTTCTCTCTCTCTCTCTCTCTCTATATATATATATATATACCAATTTACGTCTCCCCTCCTCCCCCCTTTCTCTCTCTCTCTCTCTCTCTCTCTATATATATATATATATGTGACCCGCTACAACAAAACGGTCCTAAAGTCGCGCACGGTCGAAGCCGTGAAAATCGAGTTTGAAGTCAGAGCATTAAAATTCGTCAAAACTTACGATTTTCTGATTTTAATATATTATTGGAGTCTAAGGGTGCGTTCGAGCGCTCTCCTAAAGTGAACTGTACCGTACCGTACCGCGCCAGGGGAGCGTTCGAACGCTCCTAAAGTGTACCGTACCGTACTGTACCGAGCCAAAAGTGGATCACTTCCCGATGTGCTCCAAAAGCGTACCAAAGCGTACCAAAAGTTCGTTGTAAAGCATGTGCGTATCATGCGCATACGTCACAATGCAAAAACATCATTCTCTTTGTTCGGGACAGCTGTAAGTAGGTCAAGCACAAGGTGAATGACCTTCTTGCTACAAACAAGCGTGACCTTTTCTAAAAATAACTCGAGAGGTACGCTTTCTCAACAGAGCATTCGAACGCTCCCAAACTGGCACAGTACGGTACGGTACGCTTTAGTTCAGTTCGCTTTGGTTCGCTTTAGAGCGTTCGAACGCACCCTAACATGTTTTCTATCATCTGTCGAAATTTTGAAGCAAAATGATCAAAGGAAAGACCCAAAAATAGCGTTTTTCTGAGCCATGTTTTTTGGCGTTTCAACGAAGCAGAAACTGGTTCGAAAAGTTGGATTGAGCGCCACAGATAAGTTCCGCCCCTAACAACGACCAGAGTGATCTCATTGGTCAGTTTGCTGCTTGCTGCTAACCGAAGCGTGAAGCTCGTACACTGCCCAGTCAACTGGTGCGTGCGGGCGGGGTGCGCTATGCTCAACCGCTTCTCACATCCTGGTCACTGATTGGTTGGTGAGGAGACCGCCGACGCTGATGTGCTTGAATGAACTCTTCGGGGGTTGCTAGGGCTTACCTTCTATTGTCCAGAGGTGAAAGCTGACTGGCGTGTCCCTTGATCGCGATTGCGTCGAAAGGAAGACTTTTAGGGCGCTTTTCTCGAAACAGTGATTTTCCAGACGTCTCGACATGCTCTCTTTTAAACATCGATATCTCCGCAGCCGATTATTTTTATAAAATGTGTTATATATCAATTTAAAGCAGAAAGATTAGGGAATTACATCATGCAGTTTTCAAATAATCGACCTCGCCCGACTTTAGGATCATTTTGTTGTAGCGGGTCACATATGAAGAGTTTGTTCGCAAAAACCGATAAGTCCATATTTGCCGAATAGAGATATTTGCGATTAAAGGTCAAGAAAAATAAAGAGAATAATAAGAAAATGTTTTGCTTTTTTGGACCATAACTTCAAAAATCTACCTTTATATGTAGTGACCAATATATCATTCAAAAGGTATTATTTTGTACTTTATGACAGAGGCCGTATTTCAAAATCTTCAAAAATGGACTTTTCGGTTTTTGCAAACAAACTCTTCATATATATATATATATATATATATGGGTGAAAACGTTGAACGATGTACAATTTGGCAAATCAGGGGTCAAAATTAAAAAACGTGACTCAATGATATAAATATATCTCAGTCAAATGTCATTGATATCAGCTTTCTAATTGCAAACCCGATTATACTGGGATATCTCCAAGGGTGTTGTTTTTATTCAAGGTTAGATAGAACTGTGACATATTGGCAAACGTCTCTGACTAAAATAAACATTGTGTTAGTGAAAATTCAAATGAAGGGTAAAAAAACATTCAAATTAATATATTTTCATCTTGTTCATGCTTTTGAAGACTGTGTTAATTTGTTCTTAAAATATTGTTTACCTCCTGTGAAGTTCACAAAAGCTAATACACACGGAAGTTAAAGTAAACGTGGAGTTTTTGTCATTTAAGCAGAGATTTTTATATTCTTATCTTCACTTTCATCTCATTTGAACTAAACATATAGCAGGGGTCTCATTTGTTTAAATGCTAATGTTCAGTAGATACTAATAATGAATTTAGTGCATTCCGTTTGGTCAAATCCCCATAAAAGCCCTTTACAGATGCTGAAAGTAAACCATGTTTTGATCAGAGACGTTCAGGTTTCACTCATAGACGTTCCTCAGACATAGACAATAAAAACGATGTCCTTTGATCCATAATTACGAGGTTTGTGAAAAAACAACATTATTCTTTTATTAAACACATGTTTATCTTTTGTCAACAATTCAGAATGGTAATTTAAACTTGAATTATTTTTCATAATAACCGATTGTAACTACAAACCTCCAAATTGTAAGAGGAATTTTGATTTCTACTCCAAAAATCAACAACAAACCTGTCATTGTTATATTATTCATATCTTACAACACTTTTGAATGACAGACAAATAAAAATTACATGAAATACTTGCAATTTTTACTACCTTACCTAAATTATTTGTTTATATCAGAGACATTTGCTTTTTCATCAGGGACGTTTCGGCTGTAAGTTATCACTAGAATCAAACACCAAACTCCCTATTTTAAAAGATGCTCGTAACTCAACATTCCACATTCATTGAGAAATCATTTACCTAGGCATATATGTCGAGAATTGTTTTTGTTATGATGACCACTACTTTGTATTTCACCTTCCGATGTACACGAAGGTGTGCCCACATGCTATCAATATTGTATATGTTTTCTTTCAAATGTAGTCCAAATCTATAACAAAGGTAAACACGAATTTACTAATACTATTTTAATTTGACCACGTTACCTCAAATATGATTGTATGTGTATGCCAGGCCAGTTCGGATTTTTATTAGGGACCGTACCTGGGCCACTGTTATGATGTCGTCTCAGAAAGCTGTGATTAACCTATACTCATCCTAGAAGCATCAAATTCCGCTGTGCTTTTTTGTATACAGTGTACTATGGCAGATATAAATTGTAAACGCCAAACTCAAAAGAATATCAACTGTGTGGTACAGCAAACGTTTGACCAAAAATGAACTGAAAACCTCTTTCAAGAGGTTGACAATGATAACATTACAATATCCCATTTTACCTGTCACATCGGTAGGGGATTATCAATCCTTCTTTCTACTCGAAGGCGATACATAAGTAGTGTTGTAGAGGAAACTAAGTAAAGGGACATTCTTAATAGACGTTTTCTTGTTTCATCACAGATGTTAGTATTTATTCTTTTCTCATGTATTTGGCTTACAAACCTAAAAATAATACCACTAGAATATCTCACCTTACTTCTAAGAGAAAAAGTCATTACAGGGGAAATTCAGCCCAAATATGAGCTAGCCGCTGATAAGAAAGAATAAAATCTTACGGGCTCAAGAAAAATAAGGAAGTTCTGACGTTTTGAAGTTTCGCTAATTTTTCAGGAAACAATTTTTGAACGGTCATTATGAATATGCAAATGGCAAATTGAGCTTGTCGTTCCCTCACAACTTGCCATAATGTTTGCACATAAACATTTTGAAATTTTAAGTTTTTCATTGAAACATAATTATGCCCGAGGCTTAAATCCAGGTATGTCTAACTGATCACTATTCTGAAGGTAATCAACTAGGAATAGCATCATGTTTCAGATTTCAAAGACAGAAAATTGAATTGTCGTTATTCTTTTTTACACGATCAATGGAAAATTATGAGGTTATGACATGGGTAGCTCACTCATTTGCATATTCTTATCAATTGTACGAGAACTTGTTTGCAGAAATTAGCAAATCTTCAAAAAGGTAGTTAATTAAGGGTGCAATTTATTAAGCACAATTAGGGGTGCAAGTATGCACCGCAGGTGTGCTGCTATTGTTACAAATTAGGTGCAAATTTGAATATTTATTTCTTAGCGTGTAAGCCTCAGATTTTACAGGCTCAAAAGCAAACGTAATGATGAGCATTAAAAACAGAGTCCGCATTATGACATTAAATTGTATTTCCCCTCCACTTGGTATTCCATGTCCTCAATCAGTGCGTGGTACCAACTGCGTCGCTTGCTACCTGAAACAGGGTTTGGGATAGTCATTATTTTGTAAACAGATGGCACCTCCAAGATGTCCGTCCGGTCTTGCCAGTACCGCGGCCGTAGTCTGGAACTTGTAGGCTCCATGAACATGACTGAGCCTGAAGATCCTGAGCAGGACAAAATTCTAATATTCGGAGCGTGTAAAATCCATCCGGTCTTCCCATCTTGCTGTAAGAAAAAAAAAGATAGAGTTAAAATGATAATAAAATAGATTTATAATGCACTGTAAGAACAATGTGCGCACAAATGAACGTCTCTGATCAAAATCATAAAACCAACATTGTTTTTAGATTGCGTAAATTACCTAGAACGATGTATGTATACGAGGGCCATATACTGTGGAATAATGAAAGATCTACTCCTTATCGTAGTGTTTGAAAATGTGTAAAACGTTCAGTGTAACGTCTCTGACGTAAACATCTTTGCTTATCAGTACTTAATGGGTTTGATTTTTACAAGATATTGGCACTATATTTGGATTGAGGAACCTATGTGCAACAAACATAGGCACCAATTCGCCATGATGGGTCATTGATATTGGTTTGAGAGCAGATCCTATTTGTTCAGAGAACGTCTCTGACCTAAACCTGTTTTTCTTACATTTCTGCCTCTCTCACAAAAAAATACGTAAACTAAAGTGACTACTACGTAATAATCATAGACTATTGACCTGTTACTAGTCATAAAACATAGTTTCTGTCCTGGCTATGTGTTTACACTTGCTCAATCAACAGAAAATCTTAAATTTGAAACTCTTTTACATATTTTCAACATCTTCAGGAAGCTTAATTTTTCTTAATATTATAACACGCCCGTGTTAACTTGGTTCTACTTGTTCCTATTATACTAACTGAGCCCATCCAGACATAAATTTACTTTAATGTTCTCATAATTTGTATAGTGGATGTCTTTATTTCATGAAACAGTAATTCTCAGAGACGTTTTTCATTTTGCTCAGAGACGTGTGGTCTTTGATCTTCGTGCAGATTCTTACATATTTACTGTCTATCCTTTTTTAATTTACCTCTAATCCAAAGATTAAAATACATAGTTTCACAAATGATACTGATTGGCAAATCTACCGAATAATAATTCTAATAAATCGGCACAAACACCAGGAAAGTTTTTGTTATTACTCACATTTTCGAGATTTGTGGGCATATCTGTCGTTGAACTGTGCTGACTCGATTCCAGGATGGCTCATCAGTGCGTAAAATAAGCACGCAAATAAAGTATCATGCAGTGCGAAAGTGTCAGATGAGGGAATATCCCTTTAGAGACTTTCAATCAGGGACATTCGTTTTGATCAGAGACATTCACCAATTCGGGTTTTCAACCAGAACTCATTTTTGTAGACAGTATGCTACTAAAGCTGCCAATCATCATAGTCGCCTGGCTCACACTGACATACTGATAACCACTTTTTATCTCAAGTATAATCCACTTTCATTAATGACATCATTAAACAACTGAACATCTCTGATGGTTATTCAGTATAATTTTCTTTATTGAGCCGCCACACGTTTATTTCACACAGCTCACTCACAAAATTTGATGGAATGGTAGTAAGGATAAGACGCTAAATAAATATGGCCTTACATGTTTTCATAGTCATCCTGAATTTTTGGCGTCAAGGAAAAGATAATTCATTCAGAGACGTTCTTTTTCAGACATAAGTGAATTCAACGTTTCCTGATAAGATAAATAATACACACGTTCATGGCAGAAGTACTTGATAAAATAGTTGAAGTGTGTGGGCTTACTCACAAGGAAAAACAAAGCTGTAGAATTGCATTAGAACAAAAATTAAGACGTGTGATTCTGGGATTTTGTCCCAAAATATGCATTTTAGTCAATTTTTTCAGCTTTAAGGCATTATTTTTTAAAGAAAATATAGTAAGAACACTACAAAGTATATATTTTCTGAAAGGTACAACCCTCCCCTACCAAATGATACCTAAAACCATGAAAAATACCCCCAGGTGACAATTTTACAAGGGTTTGAATATCGAAAAGCCCGAAAATGGCCAATTGTACATCGTTCAACGTTTTCACCCATATACATACATACATCTATATATCTACTAGGCGGTCTAATGAGTTTCATTTACCCCTTTTCAGAACCTTATTAGCTCAGAATACATTTATATATACCGGCCCTAAATTTTGGAATTCATTAAGTTCTGAAATGAAAAATTCTCCATCGTTATATTCTTTTAAGCGTAAATTGAAATCCTTTTTGTTAAATTCTGGCTGAGATATTTATGTTCATTTCCTGTATAGGTTACAACATATGAAGAGTTTGTTTGCAAAAACCGATAAGTCCATATTTGCCAAATGGAGATATTTGCGATTAAAGATCAAGAAAAATAAAGAGAATAATAAGAAAATTTTTGCTTCTTTTGACCATAACTTCAAAAATATACCTTTATATGTAGTGACCAATATATCATTTAAAAGGTATTATTTTGTACTTTATGACAGAGATCGTACTTCAAAATCTTCAAAAGTGGACTTATCGGTTTTTGCAAACAAACCCTTCATATATAAGGTTCATTATCACTTATTGAATTCATCTTTTCACAATGAAAAACGGCATTATAAAGTAATGAAATTCGGCATTTTATTTCCTTAACTTCTCCTTAGCTGCGTGCAGTCACCAGCTGTCCGAAATACTTCCTTAATCCCCTTTTTCGTTTCTCTGTCCAGCGTGTAGGCATTCTCTCTATCTCCTTCTTTCTTTCCTTTCTTCCTTTAAATTTATTTTTGCTCTATTCCTTTCAAACATATCCCCCTCAGTTTAGTCATGTCATGTTGTTGTGTTTCTGTTGTTTGTTTCATTTTGTCTTATTTTCTGTATTATATATTATGTACTTGTAATTATACTAAGTATTTACAAAGATATTTCAGAGTGGTCCACAATCTACAAGCAATATTTTTAGTGGACCTCTCAGTTCTCATTTTTTTTTATCCTTCAAACACATCTTTGTAATTCCAGTATGTGTGCATATCTTTGTAAGTTTGTTGATTATCATTGGTTGTCATACTTTGTAATGTATATATGCTTTATGATTCAATTTTTGATTTACTTTGTATTATGTTTTGTTGAAGGAAAATAGTGAAAATGAAAATGAGAATGAAATAAATGAATGAATGGATGAATGAATGAATATATAATTATATAATTTATATTCGATGAATGTACGAACAGAGAAAGAGAAAAATAGACCGCGACAAAACAGTTCCGCGTTTAATACCCATTTAATACTCATTCAATGACAATGATCAATGGTAGACAATGATCTGGAATGATGCAGACAAAATGTGTATAATATGATGATTAAATCTATAAAGTATATCTGTCTGTTGGCGTTATGTCCACTTTCGCCTTGCTTTTGGGTTGCTTTGCATTCTGTTTGCTATTTCATTTCTATTTCTAATTTTGTTATATATCCCATTCAACAGATATCGATGAGTGTGACAGCAATCCGTGCAAGAACGGAGGAACGTGTCAGGACGAGGTCAACACGTACTCGTGTCAGTGTGCACTTGGTTATGGCGGGTCAAACTGCCAAACGGGTAAGTTGGAATCCGAAAATGGTGAATTAGAGCTAATTCACCAGAGAGCTGAATGATTATATCCTTCTGCAAGTTATAATATGTAGTCAATCTGCACCGGCATTTATTCCTTCTCTTTCTTGAACACCGCTCGCATGAACTATTACACATCCCACACGGATGTTGATTTATATGAAGAAAAGAAAAATAATTTTATTAATAGGTAATCATTCTTCATAAACTCACAGCTCGGTCGGTGACCAATCTAACATACACTCTGAAAAAAAAGAAAAAAAGTAAAACTTTTTATGTTTATTTTTTACATAGAATATTTAGCAAAAAGTTGATGTATTCTATGCCATAAGAAATGTAATTTAATTGGCTATCAACGTGGTAGGTTAATAAAAACGAAAACTTTACGCATGAGTGAACACCTTTGTTTTTCTATTTCAAATGCACAAAAGAAAAATTTGCATAACTAAACAAGTTGTCATTCATGCGTAAGTGCTCTTTCATGTAACGATAAGAACAAAAGACAAATAAAAAAATTGAATTAAGTTGCAAAAATAAATCTATGATTTCTATAATATCTTCGAAGCCCAAAAAATACCAATAAAAGCAAAAAAAAAATGGAGGAAAATGAAGAATTTCTTTTGTTTGCAAGAAGCAATGTTAACAAACATGGTAGCAATTTGAATTTATTTTACAAATTAGGAAAATTGTGGAAACAGAATTATTTAGTTCTTGAATTTACCTAATGAATTCTTCAATGACTAAATTAAAAGAATAAAATAAAGATATTCTGGTCATTTGTGAGTCATTTTTGTGCCCTTACTCCCTATGCTATTTGTGACCCTGCATCACAAAACAAACAAAAAGTCGCCAGACATGGATTTTAAGTTAAGGGCAGATTTTAAAAGAGCAGACTCTAAGCTTTAATATGATGCATAGCTCAAGTAAAATGGACTTTTCTTACATATCTAAATATTTGAAAGAAAGCTCAAACTCTGGAAAAGTATGAAACGGAAAAAAAGAGGCTCTGAAGTATAGGGTCTATCTGTCTATTCAAGTGCGTAATCTTTACCAAACCGTGCTAGCTGAATGGGACAAAAAACAGGATGTAAACCACTGGGGCAACAACAATGAAGAGATTATCATATTAAGTTCAAATTAAGCACGCTCTATTAATACATTTTAATCATGATTAATACCAACTTTCAAAGCAGTAGCCTTATTCCTTCAAAAGTTATTAGATTTGAAAGTGAAGAGTGTGCCAAGGGTTATCAAGAAATGAAAAGGGACTTCTAAGACATACCTGATCTCACTACTCTACAAAAAAAAAAAGAAGTTTTAGAAAAACTGCTGAAAATGCCCTTTTCCGTTCATTTTATGACCCCAAACTTAAAAATAATGTAGGAGAAGGGTAGTTCTTTCAGAATATATGAAAAATTCCATATTGACTTAGTTGACCCGTTTCACGTAAAAGCAAGGGGTGCGACTTTTTGTTCGTTTTGTGACGCACGGTCACATTTGAAGTTTGAGTTGATAGGAAAGTCTTAATTTCCCGATTTAGTTTCCCACTTTGATTTTGTTTGAGGTTATAAAGAGAAAAAGAGAATGAAAAATTATATTTCGCTATTTCGTTAATGTCTCTAATTGTGTTAAACTGGTCTTTTGTAATCATTGTTATCTCGAAAGGCATTTGTAAATGAAACACAACATGTTAATTTTTGTAATTTGTACTTATGTGCCTTGGTAAACAAAATCAAATGTGTTCCCTCATGGGTAAATTATGTCCTTATATTAACCTACTAGGTTAATAACCAACTAAATTTCCTTTAATATGTGACTGTGCACCTCAAAATGAACATAAAGTCGCACACACTGATTTTGCGTGAGGACTGAAAATAAGTGAAATGGGTCAACCTAGCCGAACTTGACTTTTTCATATTTCTGCCCCCCCCCCCAAGGAAAAACGCAGTATCTACATCCAGCTCCATTTCTAAACAACCGAGATATTCACCATTTTATCTTTTTGCCAAAACCCCTGGAAAATATACTCTTTTGAAAAATTCCTTCATTGTGGAATTTTAGTCTATCTAGCTACCAATTTTCCTGGAAAATATCATTTTGTGTTTTTGTTTTGTTTTTCAGTTATTGATGAAAATGTAGATACTTTGGGGAAACCCCACGCAATTGACTGATTTCCCCAAGGAAAAACGCAGTATCTACAAGTGGAACGAATTTCCCCAAGGAAAAACGCAGTATCTACAGCGGAATGACTAGGATTAATCTTCTGCCATAATTATGTATGCATGTATACATCATTGTTCAAGTATTATCTGGCCCTGGGGGATGCATCCTCCACCCCCCCCCCCCCCCCCATTTATGCCCTGATTACAGAGCAGGCTTCATAAGATTATTAAATAACAGATCGTTCCTGGAACGTTTTGCTTAAAAGTGTATCCCAGACCGATCGTGCTGTAACTAGGCCTAACGTTACGTCGATACGTGTTTAATATGAAGCTTGCCAGCCTTGAGGGCTGTAATGTGATGCTACATCATACATGGCCTAGCCGCTAACTAGCATCTAGAATACTAGATCTAGATCTGTACAGTCTAGGTTACAGTCTGTCTAGACCAAAATAAATCTAAATCGGATGTCTGGACCTAGATCGATCTAGACTAGGTCTAGTTTTTATATCGTTTATTCTAGGCTGGCTACGTAGCAGGCTACACGAGTCTACCGTCGCGCCTCAGGCTATACATGCACGATGCTCACAGAAAAAAAAAAATAGCCTAACGTTAGAACTGCAGGTTTAAGCCCTACACGAGCCAGGACTCTTTGAATAGAAGAAAAAAAAATACATCTAGAACCGGTCTTGAATGAAGTGACATCCGCTCTCTAGGCCTATTCCTTCTGGATTGAACCTAAGTTTAACGTCATGTAAATTTGTAATGTAACTTTTTTTTACTTGTAAGTTATGTAGCATGCAGCATGGGATCATGCATGCATTTTACGCAACCCAGTCTCACTAGGGTCTAGACACTGTCTAGATCCGATAAGAATTAAAATACAACTTATTCTTAACTGTCTCTATTTCGTCCATTTACCGTGGGTACCTATTTTTCACATGGACCCTAATCTATAGTATTGTCAACTCTGTAATTTTACAAAGACAGTAGGGGTTCTATGGTATGGAGTAGATAATTGAACATTGACACTTCATTAGACTTAGGATTCTAAAAAGTGGTTAAGTTTTAGACTTCTTACTACAGCTATACAGGCCTGCCCTAGAGTAGGCCTATTCAAGTCCTACACTAGATCTTTCTTTAGACTTTCGGATTACGGACCCTGAAAGTTCTGATTAACGTTAAGTCTAACATTAGAGAAGAGACGCAAGACTCAAACGTTACTGTCTAGACAAGTCTAAAAGACTTAGACTTAGATCTAAGGGAGGGTGTAACATGTTACATAACCTGACGTTCATCCGATACAACACAAATAGATCTAGGCCTATTGCCTTTCGAAGACACTTTCGGATTCGGAGCCTGAGGAATTTTGACAAGGGTCTAGGCCTAACAAAGTTACTTTACAACAAGTTATAGTACGGATAATGTTCATCATTGAGGTAGAATATGAAAGAAAAAAGCTGATCGTTTATCACACGAAGCGAAGTAAACACAAATGTACGTGTAGGCCCTATGCATTTGTGTTTACCTCGCTTCGTGTGACAAACATGCATTTGTGTTTACTTCGCTTCGTGTGACAAACAATCAGCTTTATTCTTTCAATATTGAAATAGTTTTGAATAACTTACTCATTATCTGCAGATAAATTTTTCTTGAGGGCTAGGCTCACGAGTAATTTTCCCCACGACAACATTTTGTTTTATTCCAAGTACACACTCCCACTGTATGCTGACTAGCCGGGCCCTGTGCTGACTGCTGCACAGCATGCATCAGTGCAGCTAGCTGCAAGCTGTCAGTGTTGTGTTGTATTGTTTAATGTGCACTCGGTTAGTCTTATCACACACTGTGTTTTATATTATGATCACGATCTCATCAAAATATTTACTAATCAGTATTGTTTCGGTTAGATATTTTGAACATTATGTCTTATTATTGAGCAAGTATATCTAAAGAAAGTAATTTGCGTTCAAATTACAGAACAACCGGCAAAGTATTCACATATATAAATAACAGTGTCTGGTAATTAAGACTAGCTTTGTAGAAACTGCGTTTTTCCTTGGGGAAATATTCATCATGTAGATACTGCGTTTTTCCTTGGGGAAAGTGCAAGTTTAAGTGTAGATACTGCGTTTGGCAGTTACGGAAAAGTAGATTTCCAAACATTTTTTTCAAAAATCTGAATATGTCATATGAAGAAGGTTTGCCCACTGACTATATTTATGCAAAAAAGTGAAAATCACCAAAAATGTTAGATACTGCGTTTTTCCTTGGGGGCAGAGTTATGGAGCTGGTGCATGGCCTGATTTTTGTTGGAAACCTCTCGTATTGTGAATGTTGTTGCGGAGCAAGGGAGGAGCGCAAGTGTGTTCAACTCGTGTCTGTCTATGCAATTGTGAGTGCCAGCTACATGTGTAATGTTCGTTGTGGCAAGTCGGTACTGGAACATGTGTCTTCATGTTTAATCACTTTCCAAATGACTTGTCTTCTTTGCAAATTAAGCAGAGAATGCGATTAGCCGTTGAAAATTTGACATTCAAGTGTCATATCTGCAATAAAATGTGGGTAGAAATTACATTAGAAGAAAATTATTTACCCATTTATGCGGAGAGGCAACCCGATTATCAGGTAATTTCAATGTGCATTGGAACTGATTTTGACATTACTACCCAATTAAACGGAGTACCCGCTTAAGCGATACCCGATTACGCGGAGAGTGTACTGTATCTACATTCAGCACTATTTCTCAAACACCAAGATATTCACCATTTTATATTTTTGCCAAAGCCCCTGGAAAATATATTCTTTTGAAAAATTCCTTCGTTGTGGAATTATAGTCTATCTAGCTACCAATTTTCCTGGAAAATGTCATTTTGTGTTTTTGTTTTGTTTTTAAGTTATTGACGAAAATGTAGATACTTTGGGGAAACCCCCAGCAATTGACTGATTTCCCCAAGGAAAAACGCAGTATCTACAAAGGAACGACTAGGATTAATTTTACTCATTATCATTGTTAATTAATCAACCTATAATACATGTTTATACATTCAAAATGTGTATTGAAAATAAATATGCATTTAAATTAATGGAGAGCGCCCTCTTTGAGCAAGGATGCCCTCTCTTGTCAAGTAACAAATTTCCTTAAAATGAACAAGAAATTACACAAAAATAACTACGTGAAGGCTAAATACACTATTTTTCTATGCCTCCGCCCCGTTAGGCATTATGTTTTCTGGTTGTCCGTCCTGCCGTCCGTCTGTCTGCCCGTCCATACGTCCGAACATCCATCTGTCCGTCCGTCCCTCCGTCCGTCCGTCCATACGAGATTTTTGTAAACATGATATCTCAAGAACCCCTTGGTAGATATTCACCAAACTTGGCACAGAGATGCTCTAACAGGAATGAATGAACTTATTAGATTTTGGCCAAGACCCACCCAAGTTCAAAGGTCAACGAACTTTGTCGAAAAAATACTATTTTCACACCGTAAACACTATATCTTGAGAGCCCCTGAGCGAATTTTCCTCAAACTTGGTACAACAATGGTAAACCACTGTAAATAAGAAACACTAAGCTTTTTTTTTTCTTAAATATTCCTTACAAAAATGTTCTTCATTATGCTTGAAATGCAAACGTTCATTTCTGTGCTAAGATTGTGGATAATGCCTTTGCCCCCCCCCCCACTAGGCTATTTGATATTTTACTATCAGTATCAGTTATCAGACATATAGGTATAGCCAGCCTAGATACACCATATCGAGATTAGTCTAGATCTAGGTCCAAACATCCCATCTATTGATCTAGACCTAAATATATTTTAGTCTAGACTAGATAGATCTAGATTCTAATAGTACTAGTAGCCTATGAAAGCATACCAATCACATTACAGCGCACAGGCAGTAGTGTAGACATGTCCTCAGACCAGGGGTGAGGATCCTGGCTATATGTCCAGATTCTTCTCCCATAATTATGTGTGCATGTATACATCATCATGTATGCACCATCCTCCATCCCCCCATTTATGCCCCTGATTACAGAGCAGGCTTCATAACATTAACAAATAACAGATCGGTCTTGGAACGTTTTACTTTTTTTTCAGATTGCAGCTCAAACCTAAAAAGTAAAACATTCCCAGACCGATCTAGCTGTACGTGTTTAATATGAAGCTTGCCAGGCTATACATGCCCGATACTGACAGAAAAAAAAAAAAAATCCTAGATAGTTTAGTCTACACGGGACAGGACTCTTTAATTAGAAAAAATACATCTAGGTCTAGATCGAAGTTACATCCGCACTCTAGGCCTATTCCTTCTGGATCGAACCAAAGTTTTTTTTTTTTTTATGTCATGTAAATCTGTAATATAACTTTTTTACTTGTAAGTTGTAGCATGCAGCATGGGATCATGCATGCATTTTACGCAACCCAGTCTCACTAGGGTCTAGATAAGAATCAAAATACAACTTATTTTTAACTGTCTCTATTTTGTCCGTTTACCTTTTTTTCACATAATCTATTGTCAGCTTTTTAATTTTAAGACAGTATGGTATGGAGTAGATGATTGAACATTGACACTAGATTTACGATTCTAAGTTTTAGACTTCTTAGTTTTATAAACAGGCCTGCCCTAGGCCTATTCTAGTCCTAGATCTTATCAAAAGAGGAGCAGTCTTTAAAATTATAGGTGCATCGAGATTCAAATTGTTCTTTTTGCCTTTAAATTGCATGCGTCACGCTCAAGTCATTTAAGTTTAAGTTAGACTACATGATACATCTGTCTAACTTGTAAGAAATAGAGGCCATAGATCTACTCTAAGTCTAGTCTAGTGACGTAATTCAGAAATTTTTAAGCAAGATGTGACTGCTTTTTTATGCTAATAAACGTGCATATTTCTTGTAACTTACAGGGAGGAAGAAGCAGCAACAATCTGCTGAAACGTTAGAAAAGAGACGCAAGACTCTACTGTCCAGACAAGTCTCCTAGACTTAACGTTAGACTTACTCTGCATAGCCTTTCGCGGAGACTTCCGGATTCGGAGCCTGAGGATTTTTGAATAGGGTCTAGGCCTAACAAAGTTACTTCACAACAAGTTGATAAGTTATAATGAAAATAATGTTGAAATATTTTTCAATAACTTACTCATTGTCTGCAGATAATTTTTTTCTTGAGGGCTAGGCTCACCTAGCCCACTGTATCGCCGCACGAATGGCCGATACACACGGCGTTACAAGACTTTAGTGTACAGTACACTACAAAACCACGGGCGGGGGGGGGGGGGGGGACTCCGCGGACACGTCCGCCCCCGGCGAGCGTCAGCTGACTACTCGCTCCTTCTCTCCGAATCCCCGAGCGAGAGTATAACCCACGTGCGACCCGACTGCGTGACCCCCCACTGAAACTCATACGGCCATAGGGTCACCGCACGCCCCCTATGTCCTAACCAGACGTTCCAGAGACACCAACTCCAGTGCTCTAGACTCATTTCGTTACACACACACACACATATATATATGTATATATATATATATATATATATATGACCCTGCATCACAAAACAAACAAAGAGTCGCCAGACATGGATTTTTTAGTTAAGGGCAGATTCTGAAAGAGCAGACTCTAAGCTTTAAAGGTAGGGGATACCTTTTACAGAACTCCCAAAATGCAGCAAAACATTAAATATGAACCTCAGGGGACTTGTTTAGGTCACTGCTTAGAAATTTGGAAGTCAACAGTTATCTACAATTTGAATAATGCACAAAACTCAACTACTCAGTAGTTCTGTGTGTCGGCCACACTTAAGCCTTTTTGTTGCAGTCTTCTGTATTTTTTATCTATAAACACAAATATAAAAGTATAAGAGCTGATGTAATAACATATAGAGTGTGTGGCAAGAATGTATATAGAAATGTTTGTAAGTTTTTATGAACTTTATTCACAAAATATACATGATGGACACACATACAGTGCATGGGTCTGCAAAGGTAGCCTAGTAATGTACTGGAATTTACGGTGAGCCCCGAAAAGAATTCAATTCAAAATCTAACGGTCAATAAAAATGTACTAAATGTTACCTTCCACTTTCAATACTTTATGGGAGTTTCTAAAATGATACTCTCATCAACATACCACTGTGTTTATACAACTCTTCATTTAAGGCATGCAAATGGGATTCCCTACCTTTAAAAAGATGTATAGCTTAACTGAAATGGACTCTCCTTACCTATCTACATATTTGAAAGAAAGCACACACTCTGGAAAGTGTGAACTGAGAAAAGAGGCTCTGACGTATAGGGTCTATCTGTCTATTCAAGCGTGTAATCTTTACCAAACCGTGCTAGCTGTGCGATGAATGGGACAAAAAACAGGATATAAACCACTGGGGCAAGAACAATGAAGGGACTATCAGATTCAGTTAAAATTAAGCACGATCTATAAACACATTCTGACAATAATGGATGCCAACTTTCAAAGCAGTAGCCTTATTCCTTCAAAAGTTATCAGACTTAAAAGTGAAAAGTGTGCAAATGGTTATCAAGGAATGAAAAGGGGCCTCTAAGATATATCTGATCTCACTACTCTACAAAAAAGAGGTGTAGAAAAACTGCTGAATATGCACTTTCCTATTCATTTTATGATCCCAAACTTAAGAATAATGTAGAAGAAGGGTAGTTCTTTCGGAAAATATGAAAAACTCAATATTGACTTAGTTGACCCGTTTCACCTTTTTTGAGTCCTCATGTAAAATCAACGGGTGCGACTTTTTGTTCGTTTTGTGATGCACGGTCATATTATATATATATATATATATATATATATATATATATATATATATATATAATGCATATATACCGCTATTTCCAGCCATGAGGGGAAATGCGGAATAAATGACAATTTGGGGAAATTTGGATAAAAAGCATGAAAGTATTTAGAAAAATGAAATGCAAATATTGCCCTTTTTGAAAAATTATGCATTAATATGGGCTCAAACTAGAATTGAACTGACTAGAGCACAAAATGCATGTTATACCATTAAATTCTGTATGTTAATGAGAACATACATGTACATCACTTTTTAAGAAAAAGCAGGTATACCTTAATTCCCCCAATGACCAGTTTTCTATACACATCCAACATTCACCAATTTTTTGCATCCCAATCTCCCCTAAATTGCATCGATGATACAGTACTTAATCTATACACACTACGCCATCTGTGCCCTACTGTGGAATAGTCCTGAGATCCCAGTTCAATGATAAGGCTTTGAAAACCATTGTCAAAACCTTATGATAATTTAGTGTCCGTTTGTGTGTGTATGTGTGTGTGTGTGTGCGTGTGTATGTGTTAGTGTATATGATGGAAGAATATGTTTATTATGTCAGCGTATTTGTTTTAGCTGCGCGTAGGGAGGGATAAGCTGTTGGTGGCATAAACGTTATATTGATTTTATCAGCAGCTATGAGTTTGATGAGTTTGACGGAATTGTATATGAAGTCGGAGTGGTGCTTGCGTGCGGGCGGATGCTGCTTTTATGCATACCGTCCATTACATTGGGAAGTCGTTTCATCAGGAAGGACGATGGTATCCTTTCCGGTGTGTGTGTATATGTGTGTGTGTGTGTGTGGGGGGGGGGGGTTACATTTCATTATTGCGAAGGTTCGTTATTCCGAAGGTTCGTTATTCCGAATTTCATTTCCGGATCAACAGACCTTCGGAATAACGCCACAAACGTTCAAATTAACGATGCTTTTTCATTTTCGGATTAACGAACCTCTAGGTATAGGGAATTGTGTGTTTCGGATAAATGAACCTTCGGAAAAAACGAACCTTCGGAATAACGAACCTTCGGAATAACGAACAGCATCCCGTGTGTGTGTATGTGTGTGGGTGTATGTATGTATGTGGGTTGGTGAATGTGGGTGTGGGATGATTTAGGTTTTGGTTAATCGGGGGTTGGTGGGTAGGGGATTTGATTTGAAGAAGGATAGTTATAAATTGTATGACAGATTTTGGTAGGATTTAATATTTAGGATAGATGTAGATTTGTTTCGGTTGGGGGGGGGGGGTGGTCGGGTTTTTATGACTGATTTCATTCTAGATTTGTACAATGTATTTGTGTGGTTTGTTGTTGTTGTTGTTGTTGTTGTAATGTATATGCCCTTGTAAGTAAGAAGGTGTTACATGATCCAAACCAATATATTCGAGGGATATAGGTTTGGTACATGCCAAACTTTCTCGTGAATAAATTGTTAGTAGGGTTGATCTATTATCGAGTTTTCTATGTTGAAGTGAGATTATTTGTAGTATAAATTGACAAACGGATTTGTTTGTGTTTTGAATTGCATTTGTAACGTTTTTGTTCATGTTACACCCAGAATGGGTTGATTTATGAATGATTTGAATGAAATCAATTAATATCAAGGGGGAAAAGTGTTGAGGTGGTTTATTTGCATTGTGAGGATTTGTTTGAGTGTTTGTTGGTGTTTGTTTACAATACGTATGTATTGGCGGTGTGCATATGACAAAGAATAGTGATATGGAAGTTGTAGTTAAGACTGATGGAAGAATATGACTACAGTGAAAAAAAAATGAACAAAGACAGATAACATTCAGGGAGGGTACCCCCCTCGTATGCCTTTTCTCTCGGTCTCTCTCTGCTAGCCCGCCTCACCGCTGAAATTGACACACCCATACTATTTTGAAATCAACGCTGCTGTGAACTCTATAAATACGTGCTCATACACGTTGAAGGCATTTCCATTGCCACAGTAGTGCCTGCTGCTCAAAAAAGTTTGTTCGCACAAACATCAAAACACAAACACAAACAGACACGCGTACGCATACAGGCAACACACAGACAAACAAACCACTACCACTATACAACCACCACACATGCACAGTTTCTACATAATTATTGTATTATTATACTCCAAACACACACACACACACACACACACACACACACACACGCACAGCTATACGCAAACGTATACAAAATTCACTTATTGTACGCATCTACAAATCATACACAGCACATACCACGCAGCCCCCAACACACACACGCACACACACACACACACACACACACACACGCATAACTTACCAGTTATACCCATCTCACCAAAGCATAACACCGGAGCAACCAGCCCGAGCCGGAGGCGACAATCTTTGACGCAACCTTTTTTTTTTTTTTTTTGCCATCATACCATCGAGGTCAAAAATTGGGAAAAGCACAAGCGTCATTGATTGTCGCCAGACGACAATCTTTGACGGGGCGACAATCTTTAGCCCTTTTTACACTTGTGTTTCTTAACCCCGTACTTTCTCTGACCCAGGACTATCGTTAGTCCCGTACCAATTTTTTCAGCTTTTTACACTCGCCAATAAATCCCGTACTAAGCTCTTGTCCGGGGCTAAGGAGAAAACTGACTTTTTTACACTCGTATATCTTAGCCCCGTACTTTCCAAACCACATGAATATTCATGATTACGCTGTGCACTGTACAAATACACGCACGCACCAGCAGCACTTGATTACCTCGTTTTTGATTGGTCGGTGGGGGGTCGGACTTCGTCTCCGTCGCTTAGCCCCGGATTATTTTTTTTTTTTTTGTTCTGTTTAAACTCGTTTGCTTGGCACCGCAATTGCGGTGCTAACCCTGCTATTTTGCGGGGCCAGATAGTACGGGATTATCGGTGGGGCTAGCCCACTTTGGCTAAAACAAGTGTAAACAGAAAGTGGGCTAAGGAAAGTCCGGTACCAACGGTGGGGCTAAGCCCCCCCCCCCCTCAGCCCCACGGTTGGTACGGGACTAAGCAAAAATTTGCAAGTGTAAAAAGCCCTTTTGACGCCAACTCCGTCAAAGATTGTCGCCCGGAGCCGGGGGCGACAGTCCTTGACGGGGCGACAATCCTTGTCGCAACACACGTCCGTCTTTATAGCAAAGTTTTTGAAATCTCAGCACAAAGTTTAGTCATTATAAAGCTACATGTAATGTCGAAAAAAGTAGAAGCGCAGGTCCATCATATTACTGAAAGTTACTGAAGAGTTAAACACATTGGCGGAAATACGCTTTTGAGGGGAAACGGAGTTCATTCCTTAGCATGTACCTATTTTTCTTCATTATTTTATTTTATTTCAAGACGTCCTTTCTTTGAGGATTTTCTTTTTCTTTTTGCAATTCATGGTTATGATGAGGAATGTGTCAATAGAAGTACCTTACCTTTTTAATGTGGTTATGATTTTTATCTTAGATTCTTATGATAGTTACTATCCTGTGTGTCACTGTCAGTAATGTTAGTTTGCAATTTTCGTTTGTTATGTTGACTGTGAATTTGTCTGAACATCATTTACAATTCTTAATGTCGCAGAAATAATCGACAGAAAAAAAATGAATATTTTGTTCCTGAAGAGACTTGAACGTGTAAAATGTTAATGTTATTCTTGCAACAGCGCTGGGAAGGCACACCCGCACGGCCATCACAAATCTCTCAGCCACAAATTAATATGGGATAATTCGAGTTTACTAAAAAAAAAATAAATAAATAAATAAAAAAATAAATAAAAAAAAACGAGTTTTGCTACTCTCTAAAAAAATCGAGAGAAAATATTCACTATTGAAGGAGTGAATACAAAAAAGAGTGAATTTTGAGTGAAAATGTTCATTTTCACTAATTTGGAGTGACCTCAAGGATAACTCGAAGATTTTGGAGTGATCCCTGACGTCAAAATGAAGTGAAAAGGAAGTGAAATGAAGTGAAAACGAGTGAAAATGAACATTTTCACTCAAAATTCACTCCGATGTCACTCTGAATTCACTCTTTTTTGTATTCACTCCTTCGAGAGTGAATATTTTCACTCGATTTTTTAGAGAGTAAACACGATTTTATTTGATAACGTTTGAACATGGAAAACAAACAAAAAGCAAACTCAATATAACAATATAATCATGTTACTCTGAATTATCAAGTCATACAATTTTTTTATCAATATGACATGTGATATTTGCCCTAAATAGCTCGAACCCTTTGTCAAGACTTGTGATAATCATGCATCAATTAAAAGTATCAGCCTGAGGGTTAAAAATAGGTATAATCCTTGGATCAAGTATGAAATCATTGTTGTCATGTATGAACGTGATTTCTTAGAGTAAAGCAATTAATGATGCACCTTTCCTCCAGAAATAAAAACAAACAAATGTGGTGACAAGCGCTATCCGTTAGGCAAACACCGAATATTTTTCTCTACCATTTCTGCAGACTACCGAAATGATTGTAAGAAGCTTTCGAAAGAAATTCATAGAGCCAGTGGGAACTCTAAATTTGCTAATAATGTTCAAAACGATCTCAAGTCCTGATGAGTTTAATGATTATTTTGTTTAGGTAGGAAAAACATGAACGACTGAAATGGAGAAACCCACCATAAAATCGAAATTGATGAAATACTTGAGGATGATTTCCTCATATACTTTTCAAGTTACCAAGTCATAGCAATTTAGATGTACTTAATACTGATTATAATTATTACTCGAATTAGCCGAACCATCCATTGTCAGTATCCTTACTGTAATCATTAATTTTTCACTTAAATTAGGCCTTGTTTTTGAAGATTGGAAGAATTCACGTGTAAGACCCATTTATAAAGGATTTCTAAATCGTTCGATGTTTCGATGATATATCTCGTGAACTATTAACCCTGCAATGACAATATTATGGGGTCTGAGGTACAACGTTTAGTTGAATCAAAAGTTATTTGAGTGGAATAAAATAATCTGTTTAGTTTAAATGGTATATTATCTAAGCCCATGGCTGTGACTGTAGCAAGGGCGTGGAGCAAGTTGTTTCTTTTTTTTTTTTTTTTTTTTGGGGGGGGGGGGAGCACTCAGTAAAAAGGGCACCTTGTACTTGGAAAAGGGCACTTTTTTTTGGGGGGGGGGGGGAGGAGGGGGCTCCTTCCCGCCCTTCCTCTCCCGTTCTGCCCTAAAAATGTAAAGGAATACCTCAGGGTGGAGTGCTTGGACCAGTCTTTTTCCTTACAGTCAGTAATGTTGAATGAATTTAAAAGTTCCATGGAATCCAAATGCATGTTGCTTTCTTTTGATCTGTATAAACATAAACATCACATATCTTACGCCTTTGGAATATCATTTTTGCAAACATTATTGCCTTATCTGCTAGCTCAACCCCTACAAAAATCTCCACACTCAGATTCCCGAGATGACATCAGCATTCAATCATAATTAACTGACAACCATGACAACCTGTTCTCACACAATGCAGCTCTCAAACATGTATATGTGACAGTGCACCTCAAAACAAACAAAAAGTCGCCAGACATGAATTTTTAGTTAAGACCATATTCTGAAAGAGCAGACTTTAAGCTTTAAAATGATGTATAACTCAAATCAAATGGACTCTCCTAACCTATCTAAATATTGGAAAGAAAGCTCAACCTCAGAAAAAGTGTGAACTGAGAAAAGAGGCTCTGAAGTACAGTGTCTATTCAAGCGCTTAATCTTTACCAAACCGTGCTGGCTGTGCGGTGAATGGGACAAAAAACAGGAAGTAAACCACTGGAGTAACAACAATGAAGGGATTATCAGATTAAACTGAAATTAAGCATGCCTCATGAACACATTCTGTCCATAATTAATGCCAACTTTCAAAGCAGTAGCACTATCCTTTCAAAAGTCATTAGAGTTGAAAATGAAGAGTATGGACAAGGTTTTTCAGAAATGAAAAAGGGATTCTGAAGACACACCTAATCACACTATTTTATCAAAAATGTTCGAGATAAACTGCTAAAAAACACACTTTCCTGCCCGTTTTATGATACCAAATTTTAGCATAATGTAAAAGAAGACCTGCTCTTTTAGAAAATATGAAAAAGTCAAGTTCGGCTAGGTTGACCCATTTCACTCGTTTTTCAGTCCTCACGCAAAATCAGTGTGTGCGACTTTATGTTCGTTTTGAGGTGCACGGTCACATATACAATTGGCACTTGCTATGTCAGGAATCCGAAAGTAACATAAGAAAAAAAAAGAGGGGGGAGGGTGTGCTGTGATAAGCTAAGTACATACCAATGCCTTTGTTCACAGTAAGCAGGTGATTGACTGCTGATGTCAATCATAATTGAGTATATGAATATAAGAACGACCCAAGTCCATGGAAGACCATTTCGAGTAAACTAAAAAAAACTTCATATCTTTTTTGTTTGTCCAATAATATTCTATTTAACTGTGATGGGATGGCAACATTGTATATACAAATTAGAACATATATTATTATGACAATTAACATTAACATTAATTGTGGAGAGGCCATTTTGTGTGATGGACTTGGGTCGTTCTTTGATTCATATACATGATATTCTGCTATAGAGATAAGAGAAGGACGAGAGAGGTCGCTATAATATGAATGTAAGAATGACCCAAGTCCTTCATTCTTACATTCATATAAGATTTAACTCATTTATTTCAGGCACTTCCGGGGGTAATTAGGATTTATCATTTATACACAAGATGAGTCCATGCATAAGCTACAATTTCCCATGTCAAACTGAATTTGGCCAAAAATTGGACTTGGTCGTTCTTATATTCATATACTCAATTAACTCACAACCATGACAACCTGTTCTCACACAATGCAGCTCTCAAACATGAATATACAATTCGCACTTGCTATGTCAGGAATCCGAAAGTGACATAAGAAAAAAAAAAGAGGGGGGGGGGGGTGGGTGTGTGCTGTGATAAGCTAAGTACATACCAATGCCTTTGTTCACAGTAAGCAGGTGATTGACTGCTGATGTCATCTGAATGATCTGCGTGTGGATTGTTTTGGGGGGTTTGGGGGGGGGGGTTTGGGTTTTTTTTTTTTTTTTTTGTTAGGGGTGGAACTAGGCAGATAAGTCAAAAATGTTTGAAAAAATGAAACAAAATATCTGACCAAAATTTGTACTCTAAAGTCAGAAGATATATGATGTTTATATCAACACAGATCAAACGAAAGCAACATGCACTCAGATTTCAGGGAAACTTTAAGGGAAAGGACTGGTCCAAGCACCGTTAAATTACTCTCTCCAAAGTGTCGATACCGGTAAGGGTGGCCGAATCGGAAGGGGGATTGAGCATTTGCCTTTTTGTTGATAATTGGTAAAAATAAAAAGCAGTAGACAAAAAAATCAATGCCGAGAAACGAAATCTAAACTTGTATATCTTCAAGGAAATACGATTCTAATAAATTTAATGTCAGTCTGAATGACACAAGACTTCAGCAGGACGTTGACTCTGTCAAATATTTGGGCTTGAATTTTGGGGTTTGAATATAATTATAGATAGCAAATTTACAGAGACCAATCATGTCAAATAACTGTGTAAAACTCTTATCACATTTTTTTTTTTATTAGGTCGTCTTAGAAACACACTTTGTACTCCCCTCTTAGATACACTTTATAAATCTTCTATACAACCATGTATTAATGATGCTTGCTAAGTTGGGGAATTAAAGTGGTGAAGCTTAAAACTCGAACATTCTATCTTATAACCATGTTAATGTTTCAATGCACACAAAGGGTACAGATATAGCCCTCTACGGTTTGGCAAAATTGAAAAACTTACTTAATGGGAACCATCCTTATAGGGAATGGGGTCCCAGATTTTTGTGTGTGTGTTTCATGGGGTCCCCGGGGTGCCGGGGGTAGCACCCCCCCCCCCCTTAAAAATGAGAAATCTTTTTCTCTAGACCCAAAAGCATAGCAGTCAAGATATGTTTCATGTAGATACCTTAAAGATAAAGAATATACACGGCAATACCTAGGAGAATCCCGCTGGGGGAATCAAAGATGGGTGAAAGTGGGGGGAGGGGGTGAATTCCATTTTCATCTTCTTCAGAACCAATGTGCAGATTTCACCCCAGGTTGGTGGGAATCATTCTTATGGGATAGGGACCCAAAGTCACTTTTATTGGGTATGTGGCCTAAGGGGGGGGGGGGGGGGGGGGGGGGGGGGCTCCTCCTAGAAAATGGAGAAGTGGCTTTAATTCACAGGGAAATTGCGTCAGATGTGGTGACTGTGGTACTCGGGTAAGCGTCTAGCCCCCCTCCCCACCCCCCCTCCTCCGAGCTCTTGTTTTCTTTCTACACCAATTTGAAATGAATATCAACGTGCAATAAACTCGGATAGAATAAAGCGAGAACGAGCAAGTTTGGACTGCAAAAATTCAAAAATTTTCAAACTCGCTCGCTCCGTCGCTCCCACAATGACTTTTATTTTGTTGAATTTGGTTCCTTGCCGACCATCAGTTATTCATAACGTAAGTTTACCCATTACTAAGGTGTCTCAAAGACACAAAGACATATGCGATAACATTCAAACCTACATTGTAAAAGTCTTCAAAAGAACGCATGGTTTGTGGAATATATCACCTTCCTCTAGATGTAAAAAGGCAGGAAGAAACTTATTTCAGAAATACAACATTACGGTAACGTTCCTATTGTGTGATAAATTTTTTCACGTTGATAGTTTTTGTTAATGGGATTTATATTTTTCCAGACTGTAAATGATAAGAAATAAGATATGATTGTTAAAAGGGCATTAATAAGATGGACAGCTGATGAGAATTTGGGAATTAAGGGACGAGGTGACCCCTTACTTTTACAGGATAATAATGCCGAACTATTTTTGCATTATTTCTGAAATAAATTTCCGCGTACGTAGCCGACGCTCAATTATCATTATGAAAATGAATGAATGGACTACGTTCACACAAACTTAAAGTTAACTCTGTCACTCTTGAAAGATCAGCGTCAACAGGTATTCAAAATTGAATTCTTCCATGAAAAGTGGTGGTGGTGGTCGACCAGGGGATTGGTCATCCGGGGAGTTGTCGTCCGGGGGAGTGGTCCTCTGGGGGAGTGGTCCTCCGGGGGAGTGGTCCTCCGGGGGAGTAGTCCTCCGGGGGAGTTGTCCTCCGGAGGAGACGTCCTCCGGGGGAGTTGTCAGGTGGGAGTAGTCCCCGGGGGAGTTGTCCTCCGGGGGAGCAGTCCTAGAACCATATTCCCCCTATCGACGCTTCATACTTCATATGTGACCCTGCACCTCGAAACAAACAACAAGTCGCCAGACATTAATTTTTAGTTAAGACCATGTTCTGAAAGAGCAGACTCTAAGCTTTAAAATGATGTATAACTCAAATCAAATGGACTCTCCTAACCTATCTAAATATTGGAAAGAAAGCACAAACTCAGGAAAAGTGTGAACTGAGAAAAGAGGCTCTGAAGTACAGTGTCTATTCAAGCGCTTAATCTTTACCAAACCTGTGCGATGAATGGGACAAAAAAAAAAAAACAGGAAGTGAACCACCAGAGTAACAACAATGAAGGGATTATCAAATTAAACTGGAATTAAGCATGCCTCATTAACACATTCTGTCCATAATTAATACCAACTTTCAAAGTAGTAGCACTATCCTTTCAAAAGTTATTAGAGTTGAAAGTGAAGAGTGTGGACAAGGTTTTTCAGAAATAGAAAAGGGATTCTAAAGACACACCTAATCACACTATTCTACCAAAAATGTTCGAGATAAACTGCTAAAAAACACACTTTCCTGCCCATTTTATGATACCAAATTTTAGCATAATGTAAAAGAAGACCCGCTCTTTCAGAAAATATGAAAAAGTCAAGTTCGGCTAGGTTGACCCATTTCACTTATTTTCAGTCCTCACGCAAAATCAGTGTGTGCGACTTTATGTTCGTTTTGAGGTGCACGGTCACATATAATATATTTGCATTTAGAGATAGATATATGTATCAAATGTATGTATCTAAAGTTCCACATTAGATCATATGCATTGATCTCAGGAGTAACTTATTATTAAAATTAACTACTCATTCAATGACAGTACTATTGCGATCAAATCATTGCAATCAGGATGCAGACAAAATGTGTGCAATGTTTACATCTAGTAAGTCAGCATTTGGGCGTTATGTGTGTTTTCTCTCTCGATTTTGTATTGCTTTGCATCCAGATTTTTTTACATTTCTGTTACATCCATTCAATTCACAGATATCGATGAGTGTGACAGCAATCCGTGTCAGAACGGAAGACCATGTCAAGACGCGGTCAACATGTACATATGCCTTTGTTCGCCTTGTAATAACGGGTCGGACTGCAAACCAGGTAGGTTACGTGGACTCAGAAACTATTTGAATAGAGTTAATTCACCAGAGAGCTGAATGAGTATATCCCTCTGCAACTATCTCGACACTATATGTTCATGGCGTGTTAGAAAAAGGCATGCGTCACCATCTTTCATCATTGTTTGTTCCCGTTGGATAGACTGCATTGTAATTGCAGCAGCGATCAGTAGGATTGTCACGAATGAAAGAGAAAGAAAAATGTAAAAACAAAATATTACACAAACCATCTAGTTACAACATACAAATCTCGTGCCGAAATTATATCATTCTGCGACGTCAGACAAAGAGTTCGCAATAGCCACTGCTTGCTACCTACTTCTTCTAATCCTCCTTGAAATAAGCCCGAGCCAGAATTCTCGAAAGAGGATGCTGGATAAGTAGACTACTCGTTAAATCAACTACGGATGTCAGACCCTCAGTCCTTATCCAGATATGCAGTCAACCTACAATGGCACTGACTCTTTGTCTATATTGAACACCGCTTACATTAATTGATAATACATGAATTGATATGAATTACGAAATAACAGTGACATTGATTTATATGAAAAAAAAAACTTATTTATATTAACATGACATTGTTCTTCATATACTTACAGTTCTCCTAGTGACCAATGTAACATATTTAAAGCAGATTTTACCTTTATCGTGACTGTATCACGGTGCAGAGGTCATTATAATTTTATAGCGTAATACATCGCCATGCTATTCATAATTTAGATAGGAATAACAAACAACTTTTTTTTTATAACCATGGTTATCAATTCGTCTAAATTCTCATTTTCTCAATTATATCTGTACTGGATCAGTCTATCCCTTTAAAATCTTGAAAATATCGTTATCATCACTAGACCCCAAACAATGACGTAAACCTCTCATCTTATCAAGCTTATAAATTACGAATACATGTATTTCCCTCAAAGCGTATTTTGAACCACGTTTATACAACATTATGTAAGGGCATCAAACGGAAGTCATAATCAGCCACTACTCATGCTTTTTAAACCTTTGTTTTCAACATTTCTGTTGTGATCGTGTATCACAAAACCACCATAAGTTCGTTAGAAATGGATTCTTAGTTGAAGGCAGATAACGAAAGGAAAAGGCTCTGAACTCTGAAATGATGCACAATTCAATACAAACGGCCCTTCCAAAACCAAATTATGAAAAGAATCTACACACCCTTGAAAAGTGTTAACTAAGAAATAGAGGCTCTAAGGTTAAGAGTCTGCTGGCCGCGGTCTGTGCAATTAAAGGGGGGGGGGAATATAAAACTCCAGGGGCGGCCGCACATAAACAATGTTAGTGCTAACAGCGCACTAACAGCACTGATAGCGCCAATTTGGCCGCACAGAAGCGTGCAGCTGGTAGTCGAATTTACTAACAGCGTTGTTAGCCTAACAGCGCGAGGCCGCACAGAAGCTAACAACAGTGGTGCTGTTTTATCAACTTACTAACAGTGCCAGGGGCACCGATAGTGGCAATGTAAAGGCCGTGTCACACCAGCCTTGCGTGCGACTTGCAAAGAACAATTTTGACTACCCGGAGGTCCCCGTAGATGATCCGCACATGACAGTACCTAGCATGTATCTCAAAAGTAGTCGCCCGGAGGTGCGCACGCATAATTATTATTTTACCCACAACCGTGTTTATGCCCTGTCACACCTTTCCGGGCAAGCTACTCGGGCTTGTTACGTGTAGGGATTTTCTAGCATACCGGACATTCCTGAGGGCGGAAAAGGATTTGTGCGAGTCAGCGCATGTGTCTTGCTTGCTGGACGCGTTATACTTGCGAGTATACTGTGTGACCTTTGTACCAGTCGCGTGGGGGCTGACAACTGAGTGAAGGAATTCCTCTAATGGAATGGCTGAAATCTCACAGAATTTCATTATCTTGGCTGCATACGGGACTGCGAAGTACCTGCGTTTGAATTGCCTGGAAAGTACTGCCGCTAAGGGTCTCCTACTGGCGTTCTGCGTGGACCTCTACGGGCATTCCCGCGACTCACCCGGAAAAAGTTTTGGTCATGCTCAAAACTTTGCTGCGGTTAAATCGGACTTGCGTGAGCACCTCCGGGCAACTACGCGCTAGATACTACCAGGTGCGGACCAACTGCGGAGAGCTCCGGGGAGTTAATTTGTTTCCCCGCAAGTCAAGCCGCAGAAGTTCTAACAAGGTATAACAAGGCATGAATGAAAATTGCAAACATTCTTGTTCGCACGCTGAAAATCTTCTACGTGCTGGAAACTACCTCCTCGCCACAAGCCCGCGTAGCTTGCCCGGAATGGCGTGACACGGCCTTTAGTGCTTCTTGCGTGCGCGCTGAGTGCATGCGCTGTTGTTGTCTCCCAAGTAAACCTACTTCGCCCGAAATTAACCCGAGAATTACAAATAATTGAGAATGTTGCGGGTTGCGGGAGACGTAGATTTTGCTTGACTTCCAAAGTTTCTTTCATGACATTTAGTTTCTCGGTTTCGATACGGATCATTTCTTAGCAATTGTTTGGTTAGAAAGTGTTACATTTCACAGAGTAACAGTGTACGGTGCAGTGCACGCTGTTCGAATTGCTTTGCTATGTCATATGTTTAAAAAGTGTTGTATTTCGGAGTGAAGGGTACAAAACTACGCACAATTTCAGAATTGATTGTGACATAATGTTTGCAAAAAATAATCTATGTCATCATAGAAATGACGTTATTTTACAAATAAACATTTCATGCAGTGTCAAACATGCCAACTTTCTGACATGGTTGAAAATATCTAAAATCACGTTAAGCTCTTTCAACCAATCTCTAGCTGGTATTTTTTTTTTAATCGAAAAGATAATATCAGTTAGGCCTAGTCCGCCTTTTTATAGCCTTATATACGAACTTCTGCGAAGCACTGTAGATATAGGGACATCATTTGGAATGTAATAAAACTTAGGGTCCTACCTATTATTTGTTCTGGGGGTATGACTGAGAGCATTTCTTTTTCATCATCATTCAAGGAATCGAGGACATCAGGATCATCGACTGCTGTATTTTCCCCTCCTCCCGTATTCCACCGTTCTTTTCTCTGCACTCGTTGGCTCTGGGCGACTTTTTCCTTGACACATTTTTTGTAGTGATGATTGCCACTTGTCGAGGCGTCTTGCACTGAGTGCGCGAACTTTTGCTTTAATAGTGCGCGAACCTTTGTTACAAGTGCGCGTACTCTTGCTACAAGTGCGCGATAACATGTTTACCACTGTGACTCAGCGTAGATGCACAGCAAGAAGGAGAATTCAATAAAGACAAGAGTGCAACGTTCGACTCTATTGTCAGCAATTTTATTCTTGTTGCACTTTGTGTGTACGGCGGTTAGCTGACTGGATAGGATCTAGTGCTACCGGTACCTAGAAATCTGAGGCCAGCATAGTAAAAAGACTTAATCTTCAAGCGAGGTAAAGAGACTTTATCTTCAGGCGAAGTAAAGGACTTAACGTTCAGGTGGATTAGAGAGATTTCACTTCTTAAAAAGACGTCAGAGTTTCATCATGTCGACAAAAACAGAACCTCGACAAAGACCGGAGTCACCGGAAATGCTGTCGCTGTCCACGCAGGGTGACAGACGTGAGACGAGGAGCGTGTCTTCGAGACCGTCTAATGCAAGTAGACATTCGTCATTGGCCTCTGAGGCTTTACTAGCTCGTGCGAAAGCAGAGGCAACTAGAGTTAGATTAGAATTTGCTCGAAAGGAAGCAAATCTTACACAGCAAAGGGCTGCTCAGGATGCAGAACGTGTAGTGTTAGAGGCAGAAAGGAATGCTGCTGTAGCAGCAGCGCAAGTTCCTGTTCTCGAAGCAGGCTTAAACGAATGCAAAGAGTCTGTAAAGGGTGTTGAATTGAATCTTTCGCAAAAATATGTCAATGAACATGTGGAGGATTATTTGTCCTCACTTGATGTAGATGGTAAGATTCGAGTTGATGGAAATCACATCAACCAGGGGAGTTCAATTCCCTCCCCTCAGTTTGTAAAAGAAAAACAGGAAGGTCAAGTACAAACAAAACTTGGTGTACCTCCTGAAGAGGGTGTGCATTTATCCCAGCATGTTGAAATGTCAAAGTGTGACAATGAAACAAAGGTCGAGAGTGTTAATCGTAGGGAAGGCACATGCAGTGGAGAAGTGTCTACTCACGGTAGATGTGCTGACGATTTTGTGGTTGAGGACATCCATGGCACTGTCTGTTTGAAGTTGCCAACAGTCACAGAGTGTTCATACATTCCGGATTTCAAGGATGAGATTCCTACTCCGGAGATAGTCCAGGCATAATCATTTGAATAGTGTAGAGATCCCACCAGTTGAGCACAATTGCACAGCAACTCTGTTGATAGGCAGGGATGTAGTTGAGGCGCACCATGTCCTAGACCAAAAGATTGGACCACCTGACTCACCATTCGCACAGAAGTTATTGCTTGGCAGTGGGGATTTCTTCCTTACGCACTCAGATTCTTTCTACGGGCCGGCCCACATGTCTTGAACCCTGTCCGAAGGAGTTCAGGTTGAAACACGTCTTTGACAACGAAGATGACAGTATCAGTCTGTCAATCGAAGAACGACAGTTCGTCCATCTGATGGTAGAGAAGGGAGGCCTGAAAAATGGCGAGTAGACAGCTCCACTACCCTTCATAGAGCGAAGGGACCGCCATCCCAACAATCGTTCACAAGCTTTGAAAAGAGCTCAGATCCCCCAGACGAATATGGTGAGGAATCCAATCCAGAGGGAACACATGTTGACGTTCATGGAGGGGTCATTTCCCAAGACCATTCAGAGGTGGCACCACCTCTTGATGCACACGAAGAGTGTTGTTACCTACCACGGGTTGGGGTGTATCATCCCAAAAAGAAGGGCAAAATCAGGGGAGTCTTCGATTCCTCGACGGAATTCATGGGACACTCCTTGAATAAGTTTCTCAGCTTTTCCCAGCCTTCACAATGGAGGTATGTGCCTACGGCCAACAGTCCTGCAGACTGTGGCACACGCCCGGTTTCAGCTCGGTCTTTGAAAGGCTCATCATGGCTTACCGGTCCTCAGAAGATAGCTACTCAGGAAATAGTGAGTCCAGTGTCGGAATTTTCACTTGTAGATCCTGACCTAGATGAAGAGATAAAGCAAGAAGTGAACATCCAGGTCACCAAAACCAGTGTGGAACTGCAAGGACTTGTTCCTAGGTTTGAAAAGTTCTCAACCTGGAAAAGCCTAGTCAGAGCGTTCCGTTTGCTCATACACATTGCTCACTCTTTCAGCTCCAGGAGTGGCAATGGTTGCCATGGCTGGCACACATGTAGCAACACAGATGTTGAATCTGTACGCCATGCAGAGAGGATGATCGTGAAAGAAGTACAGAAGCAGATCTTCCATGAGGAATATGAATGTCTCAGAGAGGGAGTACCTCTACCTTCTAACTCCTCAATACAGGACTTAGCACCCATTCTGAACCAAGATGGTTTGATTTGCGTTGGTGGGAGGTTGAGGAAGTCCTCACTTCCTGTGGTAGTGAAGCACCCGGTATTGATCCCCGGCAAGAGTCACATTGCCAAGCTCCTTGTGATGCACTATCACAATAACGGGCACCCTGGCAGACATTTGACAGAAGGTTCTCTGCGTGATGCTGGGTTTTGGATTACCGGGGGCAAGAGAGTCATATCTGCCGTTATCCACCATTGTGTGATCTCCCGCAAACTCAGAGGGAAGGCTGTGCTTCAACGCATGGCTGACCTCCCTCAAGAACGTTTGAAGGTCGGACCTCCTTTTTCCCAGGTTGGCGTTGATTGCTTCGGACCATGGGAAGTGGTCACCAGGAAGACCAGAGGAGGTGCTGCCAAAAGCAAGAGGTGGGGAATGATATTCTCCTGCTTGACCTCCAGAGCTCTTCATATCGAAATTCTTTAGGAACTGAGCACTTCGTCATGTATCAATGCACTACGGCGATTCATGGCTGTGCGAGGCAAAGTGGAAAACTTTTGGTCCGATAGAGGATCAAATTTTGTGGGAGTCTTGAACGACAAGGTGTTTCGCACCTTTCTTGAGAGGAACAACACAGAGTGGAAGCTAAATCCACCCCATGCCCCACACATGGGAGGAGCCTGGGAAAGAATGGTTGGACTATTCAAGAGAATTCTCAATGGCATTCTACTTGAGGCTAAAGAGAAAAGTTTCACTCATGAGACTTTGGTCATTTTCATGATGGAAGCAATGGCCATTGTCAATGCTTGACCTCTTGTTCCACTGAGTTCTGATCCAGAGGACACATCTTTCCTCTCACCTTCGGTGCTCTTGACTCAGAAACATGGGAGCATAGAAGAGGTGCTTGTCGAGGATTGCAAGCGTAACGTGTACACTGCTCAGTGGAAACGTGTCCAAATCCTGGCTGACAGGTTTTGGAAACAGTGGAGACTCCGTTACTTGCAAAGCCTTCAGCAGAGGCGCAAATAGATGAGTACGGAGAGGAATGTCATGAAGGGTTACATAGTAATGTTGAGAGACAGGGAGGTCAAAAGAAACCAGTGGCCTCTTGGAATCCTTAAAAGTGTTGGTTCTGGAGATGATGGTTTAGTCCGTCAAGTTCAAGTCCGTCTGCCTTCAACTGGAAAAACTATTGTAGGCCAATCCACTAGTTAATTTTGTTGGTCGAGGCGGAGTAAACGCCTGTTCTTGATCAATTTGAAGGCCACTTGTTGACAATTGTTTAGTTTTAGATTTTCACATGTAATATGTTCCATAAGTTATGTGTGTCTGTATTCAACCATTAGAAAATGTGTTATGGACATCCTAGATAACATTTTAAGTTTTGAAAGTTTTAACGTCCATCGGACGTTGGGGGGAGTGTGCTGTTCGCGCTGAAATGTTGTTGCAATTTCGGCTTCTCATACCTAGGCTAGTGTTAGCGCATCAAACATAGCGATGATTGTGTGTTAAATGTATGCGCACGCGCAATATATAGTAGTGTGATTTTCGGCCTTCCAAACTGGGCTAGAAAGATGGCGCACGAACCGACGGTTTGCTCGTTTGTGCTTCTGGCAGTTATGGAGCAATTATGTAAGATTATCTCACGATAATCACAAAATTCCGGATGGAAGTCCCTCATCTAATGGTTCTGCCTTGGGACAGGATCACGATCCGAATGCGTCAAGAAGGATAAAGCTTCTAGGCTTGGAAGATCACAAGTCTTTTTACCGTTCGTTCGTTCATCACATACATGCGCACACGCACTTGGGCTTGCGCATGCACAGCAAGAAGGAGAATTTAATAAAGACAAGAGTGCAACGTTCGACTCTATTGTCAAGAATTTTATTCTTGTTGTACATTGTGTGTACGGCGGTTAGCTGACTGGATAGGATCTAGTGCTACCGGTACCTAGAAATCTGAGGACAGCATAGTGTGTGTGTGTGTGTGTGTGTGTGTCCGTGTGTGCGTCCGTGTGTGATAAAAATGTTCAATTTGCTACTTCTCTGTCATTTATGAGCCAATTTTGATTCTGTTTGCTTTATATGATAGCACTACATAGGAGCTTTGAAACTTCTACACAGAATTTCAGTTGTGACCTTTGACCTTGACCTTTGACCTATATTGTACATTTTGCTACAAAATGCTACTTCTTCGCCATTTCTAACCCGATTTCGATTCCGTTTGCTTTATGTGATGGCGCTAGGTGAGGGCTTCAAAACTTCTACACAGAATTTTGACCTTCGACTCCTTTGACCTTTGACCTTGATTTTTGACCTATATTGTACATTTTGCTACAAAATGCTACTCCTTCGCCATTTCTAACCCGATTTCGATTCTGTTTGCTTTATGTGATGGCAATAGGTGAGGGCTTCAAAAATACTACACAGAATTTTGACCTTTGACTTCTTTGACCTTTGACCTTAATTTTTGACCTTATTGTACATTTTGCTACAAAATGCTACTCCTTCGCCATTTCTAACCCGATTTCGATTCCGTTTGCTTTATGTGATGGCACTAGGTGAGGGCTTCAATAACAAAATACTACTTAAATAATATATATATCTTTAGCTGCAACAAACTCATTGATGCCAGTCCAAAGATTTAAACTTCCGGCGGGGACATATATTACGCACCGCGTGATTTCTACTTTTCCTTGTTTTATTTCATTCCCAAAACATTTTGATTAATACACATAATAACGCAGCAATGTAATGAATAACAAACTACGAAGTGTGATAACTTTTGTACATCACAATTTTTGTAAATGTTTGAAATGGAAGGGACTGCGTTCAAAGCAGCAGCCTCCTCTTTTCAAAATAGAGTGGGAAGCAAAGTGTGTGAACTGTTTTAAGAATACCTACTTGTAACACATCATTTCGTTATGTATTAGGAGAATTGCTCATTGTTATAAGTCCTCCCATAAGACTTTGGTGTGCCATTTTTTGTTGGTTTTGAAATACACGGTCACTTTTGCCCCCTCACTTCTTGATGACAAACTCCCCCCCCCCCCGTATTTCAAACAATGGTAATTTTTCACAAATAGCCTGTCTTTAAAAAGCAGATGAAGTATTCCTTTACAATGTTTAACTATTCACATATTCAATCGGCATTAAATAATCACAACTAAAATATATCATTATTTCCATAAACAATAATGGAGTTACAGGTATCTGTAGTAGAAAAAAAAAAAGCAGGTCATAAACAATACCCCAGGAATTATTGTTAAAGTACATAATTATGTGTACGCGATGTGCAAGGAAAGGGAAAATGAAATACAATTATTGTAAGACTCGTTACTCTGAAGGTCCGTTTTTCCAAAACGCTTAAATTCATGTTCGTTAATCCCAAAATGAAAGAGGTTTACATAATCCGGACATCTCTAAGGTTCGCTATTCCGAAGATTTGTTAATCTGAAAATGAGGCAAGATTCGTTATTCCGAACGTCCGTTAATCCGAAAATTTAATATGGTTCGTCGATTCATAATAAAACGAAAGTGTGTTCTGATAACGAGCCTACTAAATTTATATCAATCTACTCCTTTCTATCTCCCTCTGCCTGCCTCATTATCTCACCCTCCCTATGTTATATATAATAATATATGTGTGTGGACGGGGACAGAGAGAGAGAGAGAGAGAGAGAATGAGACGAACATAGTATTTTGCTGGAAAAAACAAACAAACAAACAATCGAATGCTGCTGATTCAACAACCTGTTTGACTAGGCTTTCAGTGCTCTTTCAGATGTGTTGCCTTTGTTGAAAGTGAAAGCCTGTTTAGGACTCAGTCATCACGTCATCCTGTCCACACTGTTAAAAGAGCTCATTCTTACCCAAAAAAAGGGTGCAGCGCACTGAGTGCAGCTCCCCGCATCCTGCTCCTGTATTGTGCTTCTGTATTCCTGTTTGGTGGTGTTTCCTCATGTTCTGACTGGTGTGAGTGATTTGTTTAAACTCGAGGACATTCCTGGATACTTTTGGTGACATCTAGCTTCTACCTTCACACCAAACATTTGGGAATATGTTTTGGCTGTCTTCGCCTGAGCTGAGCACTGTAGTGGCCATGATCTACACCACACATTGCATGGACAGGATACCATGGCTACTCATCCTTGAACCAGTATAATGGACATTCTTTTGTTGTGAACAATAGCACCTGCCAATCACAATGGACCCCGGCAACTTGTATGCATTCTTCTTCCTTGTACTTTTATGCAGTGTGGGGACATGCTACAACCACAGACAAGCATGTACCTCATGCACACTGCAACCACCCAGTCCACCAAAAATCACTGGATGGACATTTCTCAAGTACAGTGGAGTACGGATATGCTACTATCCCAACTCTAACGCGTCCTTCCAGCCTCTTCTTCTACAAGCCGGCGACATCAACCCAAATCCAGGCCCGATAGAGGGAGAAGGAGCTGCAGCCAGTGGTAGTCTTACATCAGACACCTATCGACACAGAGCTGACTTGTCGTATGGAAGGACCAACATCTGCACGCACACCCCTGCATATGTACATCAGAGGCTTCCACAGTCCGTATGGCAAACGATCGTCGACTTGGGAATCGCCCGCCGGAGGAAAACAAGGCGATCCAAGAGAGGAGGCGCAAAGAGGATCATCTACTCCCAGCAAATTGCAGACTCCGAAAGAGACTACAGCCAACACGACGAGACAATCGGTGACTCTTTATCTTGTTACCCTAGAATTAGGACGAATGGTTTAAAGTTTGCGCATCTGAATGTACATAACTTATTAGGCAAATATGATCTTTTGTCAGAGAAGTTATTCGATAAGCCATTTGATGTTATTACTTTGTCAGAAACAGTCTTAGATGACACTGTAACTGATGCAGAAATTTGTTTCGATAGCTTCATAGTAGAGAGGCGTGACCGCAATCGACATGGAGGGGGCGTGGCACTGTATATTTCAAACACTCTTGTGTATCAGCGCAGATTAGACTTAGAAATTGATGGACTAGAGGCTATGTTAAATGAACTGAATGAAATATTTGCTTCTTTTGGTGCTATGTCAACGTGTGATCATAATGTACAGAGGAGAGGTGATACCGGTACAGTCAAAATCCACCATGGGAGTGTCTTTAACTTTGATGATATAGAGTTGACGAACTTATGAATAAGCTTGATATAAAGAAAGCCTCTGGAATTGATGGGATAGATCTGAGATTGTTGAAAATAGCAGCACCAGTTATTCATGTACACTTGACGAGATTTGTTAACCTCTCTCTTGTAACTGGAGTTATTCCTAACGAGTGGAAGGAGGCTAAGGTCACTCCAATCCACAAGGGCGGAGACAAACACGATCCGAACAATTATCGCCCTATCTCCGTAATATCGGCAGTCATGAAGATTTTCGAAAGACTAGTCCACAACCAGCTGCACAACTTTATTACTGATAACAACCTTCTTGTGAAAGAACAATCTGGATTCAGAAAAAAAAAACACTCGACTGATACAGTACTTACATACTTCAGTGATTTTTTGTACAGGCACACGGATCGTGGTAAACTAACTGGAGTGGTGTATTTGGACTTGAAGAAAGCCTTTGACTCAGTAGACCATGAACTTTTACTGGGAAAGCTATGTATGTACGGTGTCAGGGGAAATGCATTGAGATGGTTCCATTCATATCTCAGTGGTCGTACACAGCGCACCTTATTAAAGGGGGTTTTGTTGGAAAGTACTAGTGTATGTGTGGGTGTCCCCCAAGGTTCTATACTTGGGCCACTTCTGTTTTCAGTTATGTTAAATGATCTCCCCAATTCAGTAAATAAGTGTGAAGTAATGTTATATGCAGATGACACAGTTCTGTTTTACAGTGGAAATGATGCCCAGGAGATTGAAACCGTGCTGAATACTGAATTGTACAATGTAAACCGGTGGTTGAGACAAAATTGTTTGACGTTGAATGTTAAGAAAACTCAGTTCATGGTGATAGGAACATCAAGAAAACTGCTATCTGCTGATCGGCTGAAACTTGAAATCGATGGTAATGAATTGGATAGAGTGAGGGAATATAAGTACCTAGGAGTTTGGATGGATGAATCAATGAGATGGCAAAAGCAAGTTGAAGAATGTTGTAAAAAAATTGACACACGACTAGCATTGCTGAGACGCCTGCGGAAGTACCTAACCGAAAGTAGCGCTAAAATCCTGGCAAACTCATTAATCCTACCGTATTTTGATTATTGCTCCTGTGCATGGTCAAACTGCTCACAAACCCTTACAGATGTGCTTATCAAACAACACAAGAAAATTTCCAGAGTGGTAAGGAGAGTGGATCACACAGTGCCAACCATCCAGGTGCTTAGAAGGTTACGTTGGATGACGCTTGAAGAGAGGTGGCGTTTCAACACTTGTAAAGCAGTATTTAAGACACTTCATGGCAACATGCCCGAATATGTGCAAGAACTCATCACGCCTCTTGGTAACATACATTCATATCGTACGCGAAACACAAGTTATAATGGTCTCATAATTCCACATGCTAAAACTCAAGCCGGAAAAAAATCGTTTTCACACTATGCATCATGTACTTGGAATCGGCTCCCCGCTGAAGTCCGAAACGACACCTCTCTTCAAGCGTTCGTAAGAGCATACATATCTCACTTGGGGTAGAATTCGGGTATTTTTGATATTCCTGTTTAATGTTAAGGTATTTTTTTCTCAAATAACATGAGTTTGTGTATTATAATCGTCAAGGATTAACTTTGCATTTTTTCATTTATATAGAGTGTCAAAGGGTTTCTCGGAAGACGACCGCATTAATAAACTGAACACAGCAAATTATCGTTTCAAATCAATTGTGTCATCCGACTCTTTTATTTAAACAAAGTCGGTGCGATGTGGGAGGTTGTTTCCCGAATGTCAATACAAAGTCACCGAAAGAAAAATGTTTTCGGGAAGAAAAATGCAAGACAAAACTATATGTATATAAATAAATGGTTTTATGGTATCCTCATTTCTAATAAGCCCCTATATGGGCACGTGCATTTCTACGTATAAAAAAAAAACCCTATGAATAAAGTCCCTACATATCTAAGGCACTTTCACGTTGTCGATAACCGCGCGATGACTGTACAGTGTTGCTCAGGCGAAGCCGGATCCTGGCGTCGGATACGCGGTTCACGCGAGGTGGCTGACGCCTGTTCCTGCAGTCCGTCGCGGCGTGAAGTGTATACGGGTGTGGCAGCACGGCGTGGCCGGATACACACGGTCGAGTGGCGTGGGTATTGTCCGGTTCGCGTGTGTCTGCCTGGTTCTGTCCACAGCTGGGCGTGGGATTACTCGACGACTCAAAGACTGGGCGGTATCCGCCTCCGGATACGTCCTCGGACAAGTCCGGATACTCAGTGCCTGGATACGGACGGCTAGAAATATAACAAATCCCTTGTCAAAATACATTTCTACCCAACTATTAAACCTCAGCTCCTATAATATAACATTTGTGCTCACCATTGCAGAGCTGTGTTAAGGTACAAGTGTATCCGAACATTCTCAGCTTATTAACACATCACTTTCTTCTTTCATGTTCATCTTGACCTTTCTTACAAAAGAATACAAAAGCTTATGGCACATTTCGGTTCTGCTCCAATAAATTGCCATACAACAAAATGCATAAGCATGGTCATATTCGTTCAATTGAACCTCTGCGAGTAGTTAAAATTCACACTATTAATGGGACAGTTATCACTATCCAGCGATAGAATTACTCTACCAAACAATACCAATCTCTCCCGTAAAAGCTCACTCCTTTCTAGCTGCTTTTACTAACTTTGCATATATGCTCTTACACTGTATTTCTCGTTGTTCTAACATTCATATCCGAATTTCAGAGAAGACACACTTCCTCTTACCATTAATTTCTGTGTCTGAATCGATTCACAGCTATGCTTTATCGATCCTCATACATATCGTCCTTGGCGTAGATATGTGTATCAACACAAATCGATAATATTACTAATATCATAATTATTACAATTATCAGAAAAAATGTCGTAGCAATTACACCAACAGCAAAACTCATCGTTCAGGATTCAAATCTAATTGCTATTTCTTTTACTCAAACAATCTCACTTTTGAGGTAATGCAAACAATCTAACCCTCTCACTACCAGACCAGTTCTCTCTCTGGCTTAAATATTTTGGCTCATTACCTACACAAAAACAAGCATTATTTCGAGAACCTCACGTGGTGTATTTGCTTTATACTCTTTAACATTAACATTTCTTTACTTCTATTCTAATCAATTCAAAAAAAAAAATCTTTCCTACCGGGTGCTAAAGGAAGTCACAGTATGAAATTCTGCACAACTTACAGCTTCTCGGTCCCTTTTCCTTTTTTGAGTGACGGCCAGCGGTGTCTACGGGGAATGCACCAAGCGACGCAGCCGAATTAGATGCAATGATGCTCAGGCCCTGTTCTTGGCTTGTCAACCCGTCTGCGCACCTTCTCGCCAGCAAGCCTCAAATGCAACTGTTCACTCTCACTGCTCACTCACTTCACACCCGCACCCTAACCATACATTCCTGTCACATACTATTCAAATCGTATTTAAATTATTATTCCAAAATATTTGTCTACATCTCACCAGCTCCCTCTATCGACACCAAAACAAAATATACTATATCACCAATGTCAGATTCATTTTGACAATTTACCCCCTTTTTCAGAAAATATTTTGGTGAAATTAGATTGCCCGTGTGACATTATCATTCTACGTACTCTGTGTATAAACAGAAAAACGCTGGTTTGGACATTTCTCTGTTACACCTTTTCATCCTTGCCACTGTTTTCCTGACTCCTTACTACTGATCAGTGCTACTGCTGGATGCAACTCATGTAGTCGGCTCCAACGTTCTCCTTTCCCTTGATAGCTTCGATCCGATAACGGAACGGCTGCAGAGCGACAGCCCACCTCATCACTCGTCCGTTGGCGAGCTTCCCTCGACGCATCGCCAAAGTTTTCGATCACTCTCCTCATCTGTCGGCTCTGCTCGCCAGACAGAGTGCTGCCTAACTCTACGTCGGCTACCGTCTGCGTCTGCTTGAGTGTCGGCGTCTGGATAAGGTGCTCATTCGACGTGGGTTCGGGGCCGAGGTCGTCGACGTCCTCGTCTTTCTCGTCTTCCTCGATGACGGATACGCCAGCGACGTCGTGGCTTACCAGTCCTGCTGCATCCTCGTCGTGGCGGCGATGATACTGCTTGAGCAGGTTGGCATGAAACGTCGTCGTTCTCGTCCCGAGGTCGATCCGGTAGTCGAGCTTTCCAATCTTGCCTACTACCTTAAAGGGGCCCTTCCAATGCATTAAGAGCTTGTTGTGGTCGGTTGGTAGCAGCAATAGTACCTCATCTCCAACTTCGAATGACCTGGGTCTCGCCTTCCTGTTGTACTGCTCTCTGTACCTGTCATGGGACTGTCTCAGATGTTCATGCACCAATTTGCATGTGTCCTCCAGTTTCTCTCTGAGATCCATGACGTACTGATATGTTGATTTCGTTTCTGGCTCTGCGTTGTCGTCGGTCCATATCTCCTTAACGATCATCAGAGGTCCGCGTACGGCTCGTCCGTACAGGAGTTCAAATGGCGCAAATCCCGTACTCGTCTGCGGAGCCTCTCTGTAAGCAAACAACAACGCGTCAATGTACCGATCCCAATCCTGGGGACGCTCTTCGCACATTTTCTTCAACATCTGTTTCATGGTCCCGTTGAACTTCTCCACTAGACCATTACAGGCCGGGTGGTACGGAGTGGTGGTGATGTGGCGGATGGACATCAGTCTACTCACCTCCTTCATTACGTCAGACATGAACTGCGTTCCGCGATCCCTTAACATCTCATGCGGGAAGCCAACTCGTGAGAAAATTGTGAACAATGCTTCCGCGACTGACGTGGTGTCGATGTTTCTAAGGGGTACTGCTTCAGGATAACGAGTGGCGTAGTCCATGAGTGTCAGTATGTATCTGTTCCCGCGTGACGTCACCGGCACGATCGGACCCACAAGGTCTACTGCCACGCGATGAAATGGTTCGTCTATCAAAGGCGTGGTTCCGAGGGGGACTTTGCTCACCTTCCCTTTCTGCAAAGAACGCTGACACACATCGCAGGATCTGCAGTACCTGACTGTGTCTGCTCCAATGCCGGGCCAGAAGAAGTTTTGCAAAATCCGCTCCGTTGTCTTGTGGGCGCCGAGATGGCCTCCGAGTATCGACTCGTGTGCTAGACTCAGAATCTGACGTCGATATTTGCGAGGAACCACTAATTGGTTCGACACTTCCTGCCGCTCGCCACATCCTGCTTTAAACTCGCGATACAGCAAGCCCTTTTTCGCAATGAAGCGTGACTGATTCCCATTTCGGCTCGTCTTCACCTCACTACTCTCCGCTTGTTGTCGAATTTTCTCCAACGATTCATCGTTGCTCTGCTCATGACGAAACTCATCAGCTGTTGCGATGTCGGCCTGCCGCGGCACTTTCATCGCTCGTTGAGGTTTGGCTGCCTCCCTGCGCTGCGCCCTAGTCTCCACGGCTAGGCCACTATCCGCCTGCCAGCTGCTATCCGGGTCGTTAGGCTCCCGAACCCCTGCAACATTACCCAGAATAACATCGTACACAGGGTTATTCATGCACAGTACTTCTAACTCACCAACGAAGAAGGGAGAATCGATCATGACTGTGGCGACTGGGAACTGCTTCTCGGAGCCGTCGATCAGGATGCATGTCCGTTGCGATCCGGTCATCTGATCCGCTCTCACCAATTCCGTGCGCACTACCGCTGTCGAACAGCCGCTGTCACGTAGTACGTCCACGTGCGTTCCGTTTACTATGCCCTTCCTCACAGGCATAGCTCTAACTGGCTGCTCTCCACACGCAATGCTTATCACAGGCAGATCCGAATCTGCTATCCGGATATCCGACTTTGGCTCTGCACAGGAAAAACACGAATCGATTATCAAGCATGCGTTACCGTACTCTGACAGTTGTCGCTTAGCCTCTGATCCGCCTTTACTAGTCGATACCGGGCTATCATCTGTCTCATCCGGTCGACCTGCCTTTTCTCCGGTCCGCATTTCGGGAGTGCGGCTGTCGGGCTTCTTGCCCTCCGCTTTCCGGTTCTGATCCGGTTTCTGTCCACCATGAATTCCGACTGCAGCCTTTTCTTTCCTGGTCTCTCGACTTCTGCAATACCTGGCGATATGCCCTTTCTTTCCGCAGATGAAGCATCCGCCAGGGCGGGGAGTCGTTGCTCCTCCCGGTTGGGGTCGAGCATCACCTGTGGAAATGTTAGCACGAGATTCAGGTGTAACGTGACTTCGGGGCTTACCACCGGTCTGCCCTCCGAGATGCCATCCCGAGCGGGCCTCAATGTACATGTCGGCGATATCGACGAAGTCGTCTATGTCAGTCGGCTGTCTCTCTTTAATGAACGTCTCCATATCCTTGGAGCAGACGTTGTAGAACTGCTCGATGAGCACCAGTTGCACCATCTCCTCGAAGGTTGGCTTGTGGCCGGATAGTTCCAACCATTTCTCGAGATAGCTCCGTATCCGTATCACGAACTGCGCTGCTGTCTCTCCCGTTTCCGGCTTTGCCCCACGAAATTTCCGTCTGAAGCCGTCGCTAATGAGAGAGTAGCGCTTGAGTACTGCGGCCTTTACTCGGTCGTAGTCTTGTGCCTCGTCGTCATCCAGTCTCGAGTATGTGTCTAATGCTTTACCTGTCAAAAGAGCACTCAAATGAACGGCCCACACATCACGTGGCCATTGCTGAGCATTAGCGTACCGTTCAAACCTGTGTAAATACACATCTAGATTATCTTTCCCACACGGAAATGCTGGAAGTTTTGGTGCCCTAACTGTATTTGTTTGAACTCGGTTACTACCTCCCTCTTCTAACCTAGCCTGTTCTAACTTAAGTTTCAGTTCAGTCAGTTCCTTTTCTTCCTTCATCCTCTGCCGTGCTTCCGCTCGTGCCTCTCTCGCCTTGTCCTGTTCCGCCTTAATAAACTCCTGCAACTCTGTCCCCTCTAACCCTAAGGTCTGCCCTACCTTGGCTAACTTTTCTAGATCCATCACAATCACTCTCTTACTCTCGCACAGGGTTGACTTACCGCCAGAGCCTCACCGGCAGAACATATACCCGGCACTTCCAAAAGCAGACGAGCGCGCGGATGACGGTGCTTTCCCCGTGGACACAGGCCGGAAGAAGAACTAAGTGGAAGCTGAAACACAATCAAAACATCCACAAAGTTATACACTAAATTATCAGGCTGCAATTACAACTATATACTCAAAGCAGTAATTGAATTGCTATCTCCTGGGAGAGATACATCAAAACTACCGAGACAATAGTGTCACCTATCCGATACCCCCTCTAACAATTTAAAATTATTTCGATAGGTCCCTTCGTGGTCGCCAATTATTGTCAAAGGGTTTCTCGGAAGACGACCGCAATAATAAACTGAACACAGCAAATTATCGTTTCAAATCAATTGTGTCATCCGACTCTTTTATTTAAACAAAGTCGGTGCGATGTGGGAGGTTGTTTCCCGAATGTCAATACAAAGTCACCGAAAGAAAAATGTTTTCGGGAAGAAAAATGCAAGACAAAACTATATGTATATAAATAAATGGTTTTATGGTATCCTCATTTCTAATAAGCCCCTATATGGGCACGTGCATTTCTACGTATGAAAAAAAAAAACCCTGTGAATAAAGTCCCTACATATCTACGGCACTTTCACGTTGTCGATAACAGCGCGATGACTGTACAGTGTTGCTCAGGCGAAGCCGGATCCTGGCGTCGGATACGCGGTTCACGCGAGGTGGCTGACGCCTGTTCCTGCAGTCCGTCGCGGCGTGAAGTGTATACGGGTGTGGCAGCACGGCGTGGCCGGATACACACGGTCGAGTGGCGTGGGTATTGTCCGGTTCGCGTGTGTCTGCCTGGTTCTGTCCACAGCTGGGCGTGGGATTACTCGACGACTCAAAGACTGGGCGGTATCCGCCTCCGGATACGTCCTCGGACAAGTCCGGATACTCAGTGCCTGGATACGGACGGCTAGAAATATAACAAATCCCTTGTCAAAATATATTTCTACCCAACTATTAAACCTCAGCTCCTATAATATAACATTTGTGCTCACCATTGCAGAGCTGTGTTAAGGTACAAGTGTATCCGAACATTCTCAGCTTATTAACACATCACTTTCTTCTTTCATGTTCATCTTGACCTTTCTTACAAAAGAATACAAAAGTTTATGGCACATTTCGGTTCTGCTCCAATAAATTGCCATACAACAAAATGCATAAGCATGGTCATAGTCGTTCAATTGAACCTCTGCGAGTAGTTAAAATTCACACTATTAATGGGACAGTTATCACTGTCCAGCGATAGAATTACTCTACCAAACAATACCAATCTCTCCCGTAAAAGCTCACTCCTTTCTAGCTGCTTTTACTAACTTTGCATATATGCTCTTACACTGTATCTCTCGTTGTTCTAACATTCATATCCGAATTTCAGAGAAGACACACTTCCTCTTACCATTAATTTCTGTCTGAATCGATTCACAGCTACGCTTTATCGATCCTCATACATATCGTCCTTGGCGTAGATATGTGTATCAACACAAATCGATAATATTACTAATATCATAATTATTACAATTATCAGAAAAAATGTCGTAGCAATTACACCAACAGCAAAACTCATCGTTCAGGATTCAAATCTAATTGCTATTTCTTTTACTCAAACAATCTCACTTTTGAGGTAATGCAAACAATCTAACACTCTCACTACCAGACCAGTTCTCTCTCTGGCTTAAATATTTTGGCTCATTACCTACACAAAAACAAGCATTATTTCGAGAATCTCACGTGGTGTATTTGCTTTATACTCTTTAACATTAACATTTCTTTACTTCTATTCTAATCAATTCAAAAGGAAGTCACAGTATGAAATTCTGCACAACTTACAGCTTCTCGGTCCCTTTTCCTTTTTTGAGTGACGGCCAGCGGTGTCTACGGGGAATGCACCAAGCGACGCAGCCGAATTAGATGCAATGATGCTCAGGCCCTGTTCTTGGCTTGTCAACCCGTCTGCGCACCTTCTCGCCAGCAAGCCTCAAATGCAACTGTTCACTCTCACTGCTCACTCATTTCACACCCGCACCCTAACCATACATTCCTGTCACATACTATTCAAATCGTATTTAAATTATTATTCCAAAATATTTGTCTACATCTCACCAGCTCCCTCTATCGACACCAAAACAAAATATACTATATCACCAATGTCAGATTCACTTTGACATAGAGTATTGATATTGCGTTGATGTTATGATGTAAAAAGGAATGTCCCTGATTTGTTATTTTGTGTTTGTTGAACTGTTATAGTTTGTCATTCTGTTGCAGGGCCCCCTAGGATAACAGTGTTTAAACCACTGATGGGGCTACCCTGGGTAAAGAAAAAAAACTGAATAAATAAATAAATATATGATATTACACTGACAGTGCATTTTGATTATTATAAAACGAATAAACAGTGATCAGGAATGGGATGGGTCCCATTCATGTGGGTAATGCTACATAACACACTTTAATGCCAGTGTCAATTGTCTTTATTATTCCAATAGCTCTCCCGAGAATGTTCGTCACAGACCACAACAACCAGCGGATTCTTGTGGCTGACGCTGAAAATTTCGAATTCACCGTGTTTATCACTCTGACGGAACGACCGCGCGACGTAGCGTACGACACACAAAACAGGAAGCTTTATTGGTCCAGCTACTCTGGCGTTTGGCGCTCCTGTATGCAGGACCAGGATGCAGAAAAAGTTACCGACAATGGTAGAGTATGACACTGTAATCTTCCAATGCGTACACAAACACACACACACACACACACACACACACACACAAACACACACACATACACGCGGATGGTATAAAAAAAAACGAAATCCCGCTACACTGCATAATACTGAGACATGGCATGAAATACATCTTTCAAGAAAAAGTCGAGAAATGTACATCACCAAACCTACTTTAAGTGGTTTTGTTATATAAAATACATGACTAACAAATGATTAACAAAATAACAAATACTCAAAACCATTCGCCGAGTTCAAATAAGTTTAAAGACACTTCCAAAAGAAAAAAAAATCAAACATCTGCCATCTAAAACCACCTCTTCATATCCACCAACAACCTGTTTCCCAATTTTGCATGGCTTGTTCTGGCGGATAGAATAAAAGAACGAATAGATTTATGGTTTTCATTATTCTTCCTAAAGGAGTTAGGATTGAAAATTTCGCAACTGTACTCTTCAAGAAATCATCTGATATTTCACTCTATGAAAAAAAAAATCCGTCGTGATAACTTAACCAGGCATTTTGCTTATAATGATATGAAAATCGGTATCAAAATTGCGGAAAAGGTATACTACACACAAAAAAACAAACCTACTGCAAATAGATGAGAGAAAATACAATGGGACGCATGTAATCTTAACCGGAGTTGTGTAACATCACATTATGATAAGTTTAATTTTGTAGTTTTATTCAAGTCACAATCCTCTGTCACAGGTCTCGGTCAATTAAAAAAGCTAAAAATGTATTGGAGGAGGTCTTTGACACACTGAGCCTTGGGATTGGTATAAACAGAGCTTAGAAGACACACTTAGCAGGTGCCTTATTCCCTGGGATTGGCATAAACAAAGCTTAGAAGAGATTAATGTACTAGACGTGTCAGTATACATACTCTCTAAAAAAAAAAATCGAGTGAAAATATTCACTCCTAAAGGAGTGAATACACAAAAGAGTGAAGTTAGAGTGAAATTGGAGTGAATTTTGAGTGAAAATGTTCATTATCACTCATTTTGGAGTGGCCTCAAGGATCACTCGAAGATTTTGGAGTGATCCCTGAGGTCATTCTAAAACGAGTGAAAATGAACATTGTCACTCAAAATTCACTCCAATTTCACTCTCAATTCACTCTTTTTTGTATTCACTCCTTTCAGAGTGAATATTTTCACTCGTTCTTAGTTTTTGTAGAGAGTATGGGACACAGAGGAATTCACTTTGCTTGCGATGTTTGCCTGAAACCGTTGTCGTGGGTCACATTTTTTGCTCCCTCGTTCTTAAAACAAAACCAACAGTAGCGTACACTTATATCACACAAGACATACATTGCTTAAAACGAAAAATATTGACCCTTCGCAATCCTGCATGTATAATCGTCTGTAGCCAAATATGATAGACTTTTCTGCCCTTTGCTATGTTTACTTTTCAAACTCAAGCTGAGAACAAAGAGCAACCCAGATGATTTGGAAACAGCACTTTGTTATATTTTAGATTCGGTTACTATCCGTGTCTATAATGCTGAGCTGCGTCACATATTGAAGATATCTCCGCATGTCAATTGGGAAAAGAGGGTTTTTGTTCACGAAATGCTAATCTTACCTGTATGCAGTATCACATACTTGTTTGGCATACGTGATAATGTATAATCAATTGTGACCGTGCACCTCAAAACGAACATAAAGTCGCACACACTGATTTTGCGTGAGGACTGAAAATAAGTGAAATGGATCAACCTAGCTGAACTTGACTTTTTCATATTTTCTGAATGAGCGGGTCTTCTTTTACATTATGCTAAAATTTGGTATCTTAAAACGGGCAGGAAAGTGTGTTTTTTAGCAGTTTATCTCGTACATTTTTGGTAGAATAGTGTGATTAGGTGTGTCTTTAGAATCTTTTTTTCATTTCTGAAAAACCTTGACCACACTCTTCACTTTCAACTCTAATAACTTTTTAAAGGATATTGCTACTGCCTTGAAAGTTGGCAATAATTATGGACAGAATGTGTTAGTGAGGCATGTTTAATTTCACTTTAATCTGATAATCTCCTCATTGTTGTTACTCTGGTGGTTTACTTCCTGTTTGTTTTGTCCCATTCATCGCACAGTCAGCATGGTTTGGTAAAGATTATTAAAGCGCTTGAATAGACATTGTACTTCAGAGTCTCTTTTCTGAGTTCACACTTTTCCTTTAGTTTTGCTTTCTTTCGTATATTTAGATAGGTTAGGAGAGTCCATTTGATTTGAGTTATACATCATTTTAAAGCTGAACGTCTGCTCTTTCAGAATATGGTCTTAACTAAAAATTCGTGTCTGCCGACTTTTTGTTTGTTTTGAAGTGCAGGGTCACAATTTATATTTCACAACGGGCATAAAAATTTTTGTTGGTCATTGTAAGTCTCCCTCTTTCTCTCCGGTATTTCTCAGTTACCGCAAAAAAAAAAAAATATTTGCATCGTGTAATTTTGGGGACTTTATGTTCTTTCTCTTCGAAGAGCATACTCTCAAAAGCACTGCTTATGCTTTTCATTAAGTCCCTCTGTTCTCATCTCTAGTCCATACATACCTTTGTCTCCTTTTCTACACCAACTCAGTGGGATCTTATATTACCCTCTTCAAAACAAAGGGGAAAAAACTAAAATTGGTGTTAAACTTTTAATCTCAATACAAGTAATATACCTCCAGAATTTTCGGCTGTTGACGCTATACAGCCTTCATCAGCGGAATGACTCGTTTTTGCTTTGACTCAAGTGACTGTCAATGAGCGGGTCACAGACTTTGGGAAGTTTGTACCGCCCCCCCCCCCCCGTCTTTGTTGAGAGAAGGTTGGTAGGGCCTGATGTAGATTGCTTCCTTTAATCCCCTTTCAAATTATCGAGGTACCCCGTCTACAACCTCCACCTTCTCCAGGACCACGTGATGGCCTCGCGATACGATGTGGATGTGTTAGTTAATGTAATTATGCACATCACTATTTTAAAGTTATTATGAAAGAGTACATCACGTAAAATGATTACAATTATTAGTCGATGCTCGATAGTCTCAATCACAAAATGTTTCAAACATTTGATATTTAAGGTCGCACTCCGCGAATCTGTTCAAGAATGACATGCACTTGAAATTGCTGAACAAACACTCACGCACCTGTACTCACCTTCCATACCAACACAATATATGTGACCCTGCACCTCAAAACAAACAAAAAGTCGCCAGACATGAATTTTTAGTTAAGACCATATTCTGAAAGAGCAGACTTTAAGCTTTAAAATGATGTATAACTCAAATCAAATGGACTCTCCTAACCTATCTAAATGTTGGAAAGAAAGCACACACTCTGGGAAAGTGTGAACTGAGAAAAGAGGCTCTGAAGTAAAGAGTCTATCCAAGCGCTTAATCTTTTCCAAGCCATGCTAGCTGTGCCATAAATGGGACAAACACAGGGTGTTAACCACCGGAACAATAATAATTAAGGGATTTAGTATATCAGATTAAGCTGAAATTAGGCATGTTTTATCAACACACTTGGTCCATGATTAAAATAATTGGAAAGAAAGCAAAAACTCAGGAAAAGTGTTAACTGAGAAAAGAGGCTCTGAAATATAGTTTCTATTCAAGCGCTTACTCTTTACAAAACCGTGCTGGCTGTGCGATGAATGGGACAAAAAACAGGAAGTAAACCACCAGAGTAACAACAATGAAGGAATAATTGAGCATGCCTTATCAACATACTCTGTCCATAATTAATGCCAACTTTCAAAGCAGTAGCACTATCCTTTCAAAAGTTATTAGAGTTGAAAGTGAAGAGTGTGGACAAGGTTTTTCAGAAATGAAAAAGGGATTCTAAAGACAAACCTAATCACACTATTCTACCAAAAATGTTCGCGATAAACTGCTAAAAAAACACGCTTTCCTGCCCGTTTTATGATACCAAATTTTAGCATAATGTAAAAGAAGACCCGCTCATTCAGAAAATATGAAAAAGTCAAGTTCGGCTAGGTTGACCCATTTCACTTATTTTCAGTTCTCACGCAAAATCAGTGTGTGCGACTTTATGTTCGTTTTGAGGTGCACGGTCACATATACATCAATATCAACGCAATTCAACGCCAGAATAATGGATTATAGTCTGACATTCCTGTCGCGTTGCGCATTAAATATGTTACAATTATGTGGTTAATTTTCTGGTTTTTTTTTTTTTTTTCCGGGCTGCCGTCTCATCAAATCATTTGGTTATGACTAAAGAGCCTTAAGAGTTCCAACCAACAATAATAACAAACCACCGTCTTGCCTTATCTTGAAAAAGCTGAAATCGACATCCATTTTCATTCTATTAACAGACTACTGTAGATTTGTGTGTGTGTGTGTGTGTGTGTGTGTGTGTGCGTAAGTGTTTGTATGTTCTACTTTTACGTCCCATTGCTTTTGATCAATGAAAAAAAAAAGTGACTGTATGTCATTTGTAATGCATTCAATGCAGACAACCTGTACCGCTTTGAATCATGTTGTCTTTTTTCTTTTTGATGATGGAAATAAATAAACTATTGAATTGAATTGAATTGAATTGAATTGAATTGGAATGAATTGAACTGAATGGAAATGAACAAACTATTGAATTGAATTGAACTGAATTGAATTGAATAGAATTGAATAGAACTGAATGGAAATGAATAAACTATTGAATTGAATTGAATTGAATTGAATTGAATTGAATTGGACTGAATTGAATTGAATTGAATTGAAGATCTGAAATGTCAAACGAAACAAACGAATGCAGTGGAAACCATCAACATGGCTTTTTAACGGCTACAATAATTTAATGACATAATGATTAAACTAAATATAATTGTTTGTTGATCACTTCATTTCATTTCCAGGCGTAGTACATGCAATCGCTATAACTCAGTCACCAAGGACGCTTTACATGAGGTACTCGAGCAAGCTCACTCAGATGTCAATTGATCCAGACGGGGAGGAGACGGATGTAGTGGATCTCCCTGGCGAAATCTTTGCCCTTGCAGCTTTCGTATTTTACAACGGGTATACATACCTTTGCTACCTTATAAGGGTTAAAAGGGTTTCATAGATTTGACATTATGGAGCTCTTCTGACTCCTATCTCTCTTTCTCTCTCTCTCTCTCTCTCTCTCGCTAAAAGGAGAAACTAGTACTTCATGTAAATAATATGGTAATATTTCTCCCTCTTTCTCTCTCTCTCTCTCTCTCTCACACACACACACGCATTTGACCAAAAGTAAAACAAATAAAAAATGGGAGACAGGTCTGCCAGTAGGCTAAATCATTCAAAGAAGGCAGGAATCTCACATTGCATACACACGCAATGACGACCTCTAATTTAAGAACTACAAAACACTTCATGGATAAACTATCACGATTTGTCAGAACTTAAAGGAAAATAACCAGTTCTCCTTAGCGGGGTTCCATCTGTACTTGTTCATTATCATTGAAATGGGATACATTAGTGAGGATAGAAATCAGATGTTCTGACTCATTGGCCAGTACAGATGTTCTGACTCATTGGCCAGTATTTATAAAAATAAAAACTGAAAATTCGACATCTATTGGGATGTTCTTACCAAGAAATTTGTAAGAAGACAATGACTACCAGAAGCGGTTAGCCCCCCACCCCCACCCCCACACTCACACATGAATAGTTCTTGTTTCAGTATATTACATAATAAATTGCGTATTATTACAAAACTGACTCGTCACAATGCAGATCTGACAGATTTTCCATAGTTTTCTGTATCATTGATATAAAATTACCCAAGTTTATTTCTGAAAGCTGCCCACATATAATCTGCAAAACACCGAGAGACTAATTCAGAAAAATTACACTTTTTTTTCACTTGCTTTTAAGGTGGTATTTGGTCTTCCGGAATGCCGTCTGTGAGTGTGCCTACTGTGCGACTATCAAAAGAAAAAGGGTAGAATGTGCAAGTTATACCGGTGACAAAGACTGCCATTACACAAGAACAAGATAAATGTACAAGTATTTGTGGTCTCCATTGTTCAGTCAAATTATTCATGTATGCTACACCGAATCAAAGATGCTTGAGTACTGTCACGTGAGTGACTTTTTTTTTTCTCTGCTACTCTGACACCGAAAGAACGGAAATTCAAACTGTTTGCATGCAGTTATGTTCGAGTTTAATCTTTCAATTTCTTTGTAGCTTTCTCGTTCACAGCATATAACAATACATTGGACATAAAAGATAGTCGGAAACAAATTACAAATACATAACTGGGTTATCTTGGGCGACTTGAACCGGTGATCCCCTCAGCTCGGCTCAGTCGTCATCGATGCCCGATGCCCTCGTCGTCGACCTCGGCACAGTCGCTTGGCTTGTCTCTTGGAAGCATCCCTTGACTTGGCCACTCAGCTAGACGCTACCCTATCGGCGGTCCTCTCAGCTCCTCGGCCTTCTCTAGTCCCTGCTACCACGCAGACTCCTGCCTTGACCCGCGTTGCCCGAGCTTAAGCGACGGCGAGCCTCAAATGGAGATCGAGCTCCGTACCCAAAATTCGGCTAATAACTGTCAAAGTTCAGTTTATATCGGCAGCTGGAGCTCGCATCTCACCGACGTGGAAAACCCCCAGAAAAACGACTGCTGCCTATGCGGAGATCTATGCTGGATGTCTGATTAAAGTGTCTCTCCGCGATCCCCTACATTCATCAGCTTTTTATTACCTCTCCTAGCCATAGAGATCAACACTAAAGTCCCTTACACTCACATACACTTGTCTTTTCATGCCTTTCCTACACTAAAGAAATCATCCAATCATCATGCTTAAATATTGTCCTATTGAAACTGTACACAATATGTCTAGCCATCGTCTAGACTGCTGTTACATAACATCTTTACTCATGAACTTGTGAATAAATTACAACCAACACCCTAGTGACACTGACATAGCTGAGCCTCGACTGAGCTAGAGAACATTCCTAGCCACCACCTGGATGGGAGCTATTGCATAACACCTCTATTCACTCAATTTCTATAGTCTGAACTAATACATAATACCGCAAACCGGGCATGCTGTTGCCATGCTATTTCTTTAACTTTTGCTTTGTCTCATTTCATGTGACTGCCCTGTCTGAATCTGACTGATTTAGACATGCTGTTGCTATGCCAGTTTATTCCTTTACTTTTACTTTGTCTCATTTAATGTGAATTTCCAGACAGTCACTTTCTCGTAGTTTGACCTAGTGGCTTTCTAGGACAGCTTTAAAACTCTAAATCTTTGCAAACTCAAACAAATTCGATTTTACTTCACTGGCAAAATCAAAGATAAATTTCTCTCCTGACAATATCCCCCACCTTAAGATATAATTGGGATATCAAAATTATATCCTACAAGAAATTTATGAAACCTGCTATTCAATCAACCAATATACTATTCACAGTGTATGTCAATATGCATATGTTCAAAAGAGAGACTGATAGACATCAATATCAACAGCATATAGCATCATACATTACATTATCCTTTTTCTTCTGCTTTTCTTGTTCTGAAAAGACACAAATTCATAATCATCTCCCAGGCCTTTTTGCTTTTGCTTTTGCTTTGTTGGTATTCCTAATAAAGGCCTTATAGCTTACTTAATACATCTTCAAATGCATAAGCTTTAAGTCTTCTATAACTAAAATAGAACCATGGAACATGTATACACAAAATCTTCCTTGCCTCTAATAATGATACATTTTCGCAATAATATCTCTACTATCACATATTCCTGCTCAGATATCCTAATATGTTTGTCTGTACCTTTGCTTTCATTGCCTGATACTTTCGTGTTGCACAAACCTTACCACAAAAGAATATTGTTGCTATTTACCTGTTTATGTGGATGAAAATCTACAAAAAATGTAATATTACTACCTAATTAACACCTGCTACCTCTTAGTACGCCTAGTATTCTAATACCTCATGTATACTTAAATATACATACTGTGAGATTTGACTAAGCCTTAAGCATTACTCCCTACTCTTAATCCCTTTACACCTAATCGCGATTCGCTGATCCTGTAAGAGAAATGAGAGAGAGAAAGGCTTTTTGTAGCACTTGCAATTACATGTGCATTAATTTATTCATGACAACTCAACAAATATGTGTTTCATCATTTATGTTCTTCTTCTTTTTTTGAGCTTTACCTCGTCAACATGTAATGGAAAAGCAAGGACCATTGCAAACCAAACAGTTACAGCAATCTACTCATGAGGTCAGCCGTTCGGCTTTTTGACTATCACGAGGGGTGGATGGGTGGATTGCTCGATTACTCCTAACTTCAACGTGGAATCGACCTCCTTGCTAAACACCTCTTCCATAGCCTGAGGTACCCTATGAGGCGGAGATCGCACTGGTTGTTCAGTCGTCAACGAGATTCCACATTGGACTGGATCTACTGTTACCATGTCAACAAACTCCATCTGTACTACACTAGGCATACTGGACATCTCCCTATTCAAACCAGAACCAGTCTCTGCCACATCTTCCTCGTCAGCCATGACCTCAACTTCCTCATTGCCTTCGGTCCCCTCAACCTCAAAGCAACTGGCCACTGGCACTTCCTCATGTCGACTATCTTTGTCAATAGTCCTTTGGCAAACATCACGTGACCAACAGAAATTAGCCACATCTTCCGACATCCCAGGCCAACAGAACCGAGTCTGAATCTTAGACAAAGTATTGTTGATACCCAAGTGTCCACCTGGGAGTGAGTCATGTGCGACTCGCATTATCTCGTTCCTACGCGGCTTAGGCACTACAAGCAATTTGGGACCTATGCCCTGATTACTTTCATCCTTTTTCTGCCTAACTAGAAACCCCTGTTCACACACAAACTTGTACTTGGAATTGTCAACCTGTCCTATTTTCTGCCATAGAGGGCACAATGACTCATCATCTTTCTGTTCCCTTAGAAATTCACTCGACCGCACATTATCAACAGGATCTGCAACAGTCAAACCTTTACCAGGCCTCGAACCCTTCTCCTTTTGTGCACGAGTTTGAACAGCCATCCCAGTATCCAGTTCACCCGGGAATGCGACCTCGACGTCATGTTCCACACCATCATTTGAACTTTCTAGACCCATATCCAGGGTTATGACCTCTACATCCGGGTCAGACACAACACTCTTTGGGACCCAATGTAGATTGAGGTCACTCGGTTCGCAAGCCCCTTCTACATTCCCGATAACTACCTCACTCAAACAATCAGGCATGCACACGGCTTCAACTTCCCCTTCAAAATATGGCGAGTCAACAGCTACCTTAGCCACGGGAAAACGCCTAACCGTACCGTCAATTAACCTGACTGCCTGATGTTGACCTGTTAATTGGTCATTTCTAACCAACTTCTCTTTCACCACGCACGTACTACAACCTGTATCACGCAAAACAGACACGGGTGTATTGTCTGGCATCAGTCTTCCTGGCACAACCGGCATACGATTCACCATCGAGGCGACATCATTGCATGCCATTCCAACTTTGTCAACCACTTCACTCTTTACACACTCAAAGTCACTGACCACTCTCTCAAGGAGGAAACAACCTCCCGTCGAGCCAACAACTCCCGGCTCAGAATCACCCCGAGACACCTCATTGGCCGCATTCATGTCTACTTTTGGGGCCGTACCTTGCCCAGCACCCATCAAACCTTGAGCAGATGCAGGCCTAGACAACATGGGACAATGGGCCGGATGCATAAACGCTAGCAATTGCTTGTGCTAGCCTTTTACTCGAATCCGTATGCATAAAAACAAGCAATTGCTTGCGAGCAGAAGCTCTTGCTAGCAAGTACAAGCAATTGCTTGCTGTCCGCAAGCAATTGCTTAGAAACCAAGCATTTGCTTAAAAACGTATGCATAAAACATACCTTTTGCTAGTTCTTGCTAGCAATTGCTTACGATTTTCCAAGCTCTGCAAAATGAGCTTGAGCTTTTGCTTATCTGGGACGTTCCCTTTTAAGTATCATTTTCATATTCATGGAAGAAAGACAACAATTGTGAAGGAGTGGTATAAATCTACAAGAAATAACTCTTAAGTAGAGTAAGAAATTTTTCATTTCAACAACGGGAATGTCCAGTGGTTAGCACGCAAAATTTGATGAAAAACAGGTAGGATGTCTCACTTCGGTGGAGAGCAAGGAGACGTCTCTCCACGTGCGATCTGGCAGATGCGGGCTATTGTAAGCAGTGGTGGGAATCAGCCAGTAATACGAATGTGTGTATAGTTGTGTGTGTGTGCGTCTGTGTGTGCGGCTGTGTGTGCATTTATGAGTGTCATTTCATAGCTCTTCTGCTATGTCAGGAAATGTTTCCGCACACACATGCCCTTTCAAATGCATGCTGCCACACTCGCCTTTGTTCTTGTGTTCGCACAAGCGTGACGCTATTGTTCGAACCCTAAGCAATTGCTTGCTGAATGCAAGCAAAAGGTATGTGCACAAGCAAAAGATTATGCATATGTATTTAAGCAATTGCTTGAGCTACACCTTTTACTAGACGAGCTTGTGCTTTTGCTTGAAGCAATTGCTTACAAGCAATTGCTTGTTTTATGCATTCGGCCCAATCTCTTTTCATGTGATTTAGGTTTCCACACATATAGCAACCCCTGCCCTGAAAAGTCCTATTTCCCACAGCTTTTCCCGCCTTTGACTGAGCATCAGCCGGTTTCTGATACGTACTATTCCTTTTGACCTGACTTTGTTGGGGCGGTTCGGTATCCGGCTTTGAATCTGACCGGTTTCTTTCCGATTTCTGTACACCCGAAAATGCATGAGGGCCGTGAGCTTCTACATAGATTTCTGCGCAGTCAACTACCTCCTTGAAATCTTTACATTTTCGTTCCTTGACAAACCTAACTACTTCTCTGGGACAATCTATCAGAAATTGCTCTTGCAAAATCAAATCTTCTAGATCCTTTCTAGTATCCCCAATTCCAGCCTCTTCCACCCAATGATCAAAATACCCCTTCATTCGAGTAGCAAACTGTTTTGGGCGCTCAAACTTCATTGGCTTAGCTGATCTGAAACTCCGCCTATACCCCTCTTCTGTGAGATGATAATATGACATCAACTCATGCCTCACTGTAGCATAATTCTGGCGATCATCAGCACTCATCCGATTCACAACATCTAACGCTTTGCCTGTTAGATTAGAAATCAAATACAACACCCACATGTCTACCGGGATATTCTGACTTCTCATCAACATTTCGAACTTTGTGACATAAGCATCAAACTTATCATGTGCGTCATCAAATCGACCTACTTTCAGTTTTAAGCCAGCTAACTGGGGCCTACCAACATTCGCTGTTTCTCCCTCTATACGCAACTGTGCTAATTTTATTTCATGTTCGCGCGCCTTTTCTAGAGCTTCGCGTTCCCGATCAGCTTCACGGGCAGCTTCACGGGCAGCTTCACGAGCTTCGCGAGCCTCGCGTTCAGCTTTAAGCTCTGCTTCAATTGCCTGGCATCGCTCTGAAACAAAGCTACTCAATTCACCACCACTAAGGCCCATTTCTCTGCCTAATGAAGAGAACTCTCTGATTTGCTCAACACTAGCCATACTGACTATGTAAATTCCAGACTAAGCAGACGTGTACTCGTACAACACCACAGCTGACTTACACCAGCTAGCTATCAAAGTCCGACAAAAGTACTATCTTGTAGCCAGCGTACTTATCCAACTATTTGTATCTCCGAACGAGCATACAATTGCAAATGACAAACAGCTGAAATTCACTCAACAAGTATTCCACCTACCAAACAGCTAGTACCTTGTCAAAGCATATACCGGAATGCAAGCAATGTGAAAATGACACGAGTTCGCTTCACAAACATTCCACATACCAAGCCACTAGTATCTTGTCAATAAGCAGACGAGAGCTGTATCTCCCAATGAGCATACAATTAATTTGGGACTGTACAAACCCAACACTACAATCCACCATACATGCCTATACCAGTTGACATCAAGGGCGTAACCTTGCAATAAAATAACACTCCGCACAAACTAATTCATGCAAGCAAACCCCGAGTCTATCAAACTGCCTCTAACCGGCAACACCAAGGGCGCAACCTTGAAAAAGGAGTAACACTCCACATAGACTCCCGCACAGATTCATTCATGCATGCAAACCCTGAATCTATCACACTGCCTCTAACCGGCAATACCAAGGGCGTAACCTTGAAAAAGGAGTAACACTCCACATAGACTCATGCACACAAACCCGAATCTATCAAACATGCATATAACATGCAACACCAAGGGCGTAACCTTGAAATACGGCGCAACACTCCACACAGATTCAATACCCGAATCCAAATCACACATGTGCCTCTAGTAGGCAACACCAAGGGCATAACCTTGGGGAGAAAAACTTCAATCAGACTGTCACGTAAGGCGACATACTCGTACGATTCACACTGGGGTAATGTTTCCGATTAAACATACGAAACAGTTATTAAATCGACAATAATAACATGCAATATATGATGGTACCTGTAATGCGTACGATTGAGCGATGAAACTTCAATCATGAATCAAACGCAAACATCGCATTTAAGCCTATAAAGCATGTTAAAAGAGTATCTGAATAATGTTTTGTTATCAGGTAGCAGTGTCTCGGTGGGACCTCCAAATTGTCACGTGAGTGACTTTTTTTTTCTCTGCTACTCTGACACCGAAAGAACGGAAATTCAAACTGTTTGCATGCAGTTATGTTCGAGTTTAATCTTTCAATTTCTTTGTAGCTTTCTCGTTCACAGCATATAACAATACATTGGGCATAAAAGATAGTCGGAAACAAATTACAAATACATAACTGGGTTATCTTGGGCGACTTGAACCGGTGATCCCCTCAGCTCGGCTCAGTCGTCATCGATGCCCGATGCCCTCGTCGTCGACCTCGGCACAGTCGCTTGGCTTGTCTCTTGGAAGCATCCCTTGACTTGGCCACTCAGCTAGACGCTACCCTATCGGCGGTCCTCTCAGCTCCTCGGCCTTCTCTAGTCCCTGCTACCACGCAGACTCCTGCCTTGACCCGCGTTGCCCGAGCTTAAGCGACGGCGAGCCTCAAATGGAGATCGAGCTCCGTACCCAAAATTCGGCTAATAACTGTCAAAGTTCAGTTTATATCGGCAGCTGGAGCTCGCATCTCACCGACGTGGAAAACCCCCAGAAAAACGACTGCTGCCTATGCGGAGATCTATGCTGGATGTCTGATTAAAGTGTCTCTCCGCGATCCCCTACATTCATCAGCTTTTTATTACCTCTCCTAGCCATAGAAATCAACACTAAAGTCCCTTACACTCACATACACTTGTCTTTTCATGCCTTTCCTACACTAAAGAAATCATCCAATCATCATGCTTAAATATTGTCCTATTGAAACTGTACACAATATGTCTAGCCATCGTCTAGACTGCTGTTACATAACATCTTTACTCATGAACTTGTGAATAAATTACAACCAACACCCTAGTGACACTGACATAGCTGAGCCTCGACTGAGCTAGAGAACATTCCTAGCCACCACCTGGATGGGAGCTATTGCATAACACCTCTATTCACTCAATTTCTATAGTCTGAACTAATACATAATACCGCAAACCGGGCATGCTGTTGCCATGCTATTTCTTTAACTTTTGCTTTGTCTCATTTCATGTGACTGCCCTGTCTGAATCTGACTGATTTAGACATGCTGTTGCTATGCCAGTTTATTCCTTTACTTTTACTTTGTCTCATTTAATGTGAATTTCCAGACAGTCACTTTCTCGTAGTTTGACCTAATGGCTTTCTAGGACAGCTTTAAAACTCTAATTCTTTGCAAACTCAAACAAATTCGATTTTACTTCACTGGCAAAATCAAAGATAAATTTCTCTCCTGACAA
>JAWLSL010000042.1:0-12500 GCA_033980235.1 Diadema setosum
TTGTTATATCAAATCTAGATGATTGATTTTGCAGTGTTGCTTTACATACTAGTCTATATTAAAATGCCTTGCATTGCCAATAATAAGACTTGACCTGGGCTATTTCCTAACTGTTCCATGTATATAAAACACACACACACATACACACACACACACACACACACACACACAAACGCAAACAATTGGGGGATGCTCTAAGGTGCAGATTTTGGACATCCTTCCCCAGCTTGGGCACTTCGACGCCCCCTCAATGGTCATCCCTCCCTCAATCATGAACATAAACCGACAGCCTTGACTACCAGTGGCGGATCGGGGGGGGGGGGGGGGGGGGGGGGGGGGGAGGGGGCGCACCGGACGCCCCCCCCCCCCCCCCTTGATTTCCAAAGCGAAAAAAATATAGCTACATGTACAAACGGCAGTTTTGGGACTGTAAAATGTCAAAATTTTCAAGCTCGCTCGCTCCGCGCGATCGCATTTAATCGTTATGCCATTCTCCTGATGTTACTGCCTTTGCGCCCAGTGCGATTTCCCCCCCCCCCTAATTTCCAAAGCGAAAAAATATAGCTACAAACGGTAGTTTTTGGACTGTAAAATGTCAACAATTTCAAGCTCGCTCGCTTCGCTCGCTCGAATTTAATCGTTATGCCATTTTCCTGATGTTGCTGCCAGTAATTACCAGCAGTTGCGCCCGGTGCTCCCCCCCCCCCTTAATTTCCAAAGCGAAAAAATATAGCTACAAACGGCAGTTTTGGGACTGTAAAATGTCAACATTTTCAAGCTCGCTCGCTCGCATTTAATCGTTATGCCATTCTCCTGATGTTGCTGCCAGTAATTCCCATCAGTTGCGCCCGGTGCGCCCCCACCCTTAATTTCCAAAGCCAAGAAATATAGTTACAACGGCAGTTTGGGGACTGTAAAATGTCAAAATTTTCAAGCTCGCTCGCGTATAATCGTTATGCCATTCTCCTGATGTTGCTGCCAGTAACTGCCAGCAGTTGTGCCCGGTGCGCCCCCCCCCCCCCCCCCCTTCATTTCCAAAGCGAAAAAATGTAGCTACAAACGGCAGTTTTGGGACTGTAAAATGTCAAAACTTTCAAGCTCGCTCGCATTTAATCGTTATGCCATTCTTCTTATGTTGCTGCCAGTACTTGCCAGCAGTTGCGCCTGGTGCCCCCACTAATTTCCAAAGCGAATATAGCTACAAACGGCAGTTTTTGGAATGTAAAATTTCAAAATTTTCCAGCTCGCTCGCTCCGCTCGCTCCTATTTAACTGTTATGCAATTCTCCTGTTTATGATGTTGGTGCCAGTAATTTGTCGTTTCACACCGTCATTCCATAATCCATGTAAGGAAAACTTACAATGTTGCTCATTGACTGCGCTGTGCAATGTATCACATTCCGTTATGTATTGGAGTTCCCATTATTACCTGTTTGCAGACTGACAGCGCACGCACACACGCGCACACACGCATACACACGCACGCACATACAAGCATACACACCCTCAAAATTACTTTTCCCCCTATGTCTTGACCCAAGGTACGCCACTGATGTGTTTAGAATGTTCAATAACATTATTTCATTCACAGATACTGTACATTGATCTTAAGTTTGTTTTGACATTTATTGGGAGAAGGAGGTTTCAATATTATTTACATCGTGATTATTTCTTTCATCTGCATGTTTCATTATTTTCATTTGGTGGGTGCTATATTGCGTTAATTATCATTAGGAATAAAGTTCTTGGATCAGCTCTAGCTATCAATTTGTCAAGGTTATTACACCCTCAAATGCTTCTATGATTCTTTCCCTGTCTCCTTAAGAGATACGCCTGCATCTAACTCGTGCTTCCATGACTGGACATAAGAAAGTGAAGTGAATCTATGGTACTGGTGCATGCATGGCATGTATAGTTCTGACAACACGTATGAAAGAAGAGGGGCTTTACAGAACAACAAACTTGAGTTATTTCGGGTCAAAGATACCTTTACTATATACTTAACAGTGTGTGGATAAAACAAAATTCACATTTTAATACGTAGAAATTACGGTTCTCACCTTTTCAAAATGGAAATAACATTACGCCAATGTGAATGAACATGTTTGGAATTTGACTGCCCATATGCGAAATTGAATGACTGAAATACCATTTTCCGCCCGTGCTGGCGAATTTGAATGACTGAAGGGCACGTGCCAATTTGAATGCCCGTTTTACAATTTCGAAATATGGCACATGGGCGAATTTCATTGACCGAAACGCTAAATTGAACGAACAAGTTGCAATTTTGAATGACAGAATGTTCAGTGACGAGGATTTTCGCTAAATTGATTGAACCTTTTATCAATGGACCGACAAAAGTGCGAAATTGGCCGGAAAAACCTATACTAGCAGCTAGCTCCTAGCCTATTGCATTGTGATGGGAAACTGTAAAGCACCTTTATAACAGTCTGTGGGATTCCCCGCCAAGTGAGACAACAATCCACGCATGGCTGCATTACTATTGAGTAGCTAAATATATGAAAAAACAAACAACCAAACTGGAAATATTCCGCCTTTAGGTCTATGTACATTGCTCTATTAATACTTTTCAATAGAATATGTTTCTTATTAGTTGCAGCCTGCCTTTGCAGAACTTTAGACATTAGTGTCGAGCTTGCCTGGCATTGTCAAAAGCTGTGCGTGGCGAAAAGAACCATGGTTTGGCGCACCTTGTACTGTACATGGAATTACAGTACCACGGATTACGTGCGCACCATACGCACACGGTACAATGTACACGATTATTGACAATACCATTCAGCATTGCCACATAGCATTACCACACAGCAAAAACATCCATTATCGCTCAGTAGTACCGAGCAGCAATATCACATGATATTACTGTGGTATTTTGGAACATTTACCACAGGATAATACCACACAACAGTACCACACAGGAGTACAACACAGCAAAACCTTTCAGTATCGCACAGCAGTACCACAGAGCAATACCACATAGAATGATCACACAGTAAAACCTGAAAAAAATACAACAGAAAGTACAACAGAAAAATACCATAGGATATTCCTGTTGTATTTTGGAATATCTACCACAGGACAAAACTAAACAGCAGTACTACAGAAATGTACCACACAGCACAACCAACAGTATCGCACAGCAGTACCATACAACAAAAGCACACAGAAGTTCCACACAGCCAAACCTAAGAAAACACAATAGAAAGTATCACAGGAAAATAAAACAGGATATTCATGTGATATTTTGGGACATAAACCACAGGACAATACCACACATCAATACCACACAGAAGTACCACACAGCAAAACCTGAGAAAATACAAAAGAAAATAAGTAAGGAAAGTACCACAGGATATTCATGTGGTATTTTGGGACATTTACCACTGACAGAACAATACCACACAACATTTCTGGAGTACAACGCAGCAAAAACATACATTATCTCTCAGTAGTACCAAGCAGCAATACCACACAGAAGTATGCCACAGGCAGTAAACCACAGGATTTTTAAATGGTATTTTTGGACAATTACCTAAGGACAATACCAAAAAGCATTACCACACAGGAGTATTACACAGCAAAAAATATACATTATAGCACAGTAGTACCGAGCAGCAATACCACACAGAAGTATACAACACGGCAAAAGCTGAGAAAATACAATTCAGAAAGTACCACAGGAAATACCACAGGATATTCCTGTGGTATTTTGGTACATATACCACAGGACAACACCACACATCAATACCACTCAGAAGTACCAAACAGCAAAACCTGAGAAAAAATAAAAGAAAATACCAAAGGAATGTACCACAGGATATTACTGTGGTATTTTGGAATATTTACCACAGGACTATACCACACATAAGTACCACACAGTAAAACCTGAGAAAAAAAAAATACAACAAAAAGTACCAAAGAAAAATACCACAGGCTATTCCTGCATGTGGTTTTTTGGGATAGTTACCACAGGACGAAACCAAACAGCAGTACCACTCAAAACATGTCATATGTCATATCTCATAAATTTTGTTATGAAAACGTAATTGTATATCTTTGTGGTTATATATCAGAAGGAGGACAGGTTATTAAGTTTTAGGGCCATGTTCGTCCTGAACTACATCACTCGCGTATATCACATTTCATTCTGGGATATTATGGCTATTGATTCTCCCATATTTTTTTATCCATCCTGTATGGTACTATCATGTGGTACCACGGTAATGTTGTGTAGTACTGCTTTGTGTTAATGCCATGTGGTACTTTTCTATGGTAATGTGCGCTTATACACTGTGGAAATGGTGTGTAATAATGACCTGTGTACTGTCCTTTGGAAATGTCCCAAAATATCACAGGACAGTTCACGCGGTACTGTCCTGTGGCACTGGTCCTGTGGCACTGGTCCTGAGGTACTGTCCTGTGGCACTGGTCCTGTGGCACTGGTCCTGTGATACTGTCCTGTGGTACTGGTCCTGTGGTACTGTCCTGTGGTAATATCCCAAAATATCACAGGACAGTTCCTGTGGTACTGTCCTGTGGTATTGGTCATGTGGTACTGTCCTGTGGCAATGTCCCAAAATACCACAAGACAGTTCCTGTGGTACTGGCGTGTGTGGTGGTGTGGCGTGGTGGTACTGTCCTGTGGTACTGGTCATGTGATACTGTCCTGTGGTAATGTCCCAAAATACCACAGGACAGTTCCTGTGGTAAATGCGTGTGTGGTGGTGTGGCGTGGTGGTACTGTCCTGTGGTAATTACATCAGGAGTGTAACCACATGACTTTTTTTTTTTTGTAAGGCATTAAAGGCTTTTTCTGGTGCGCTTCCCCAAGTGGCCATGTTGGAAAAAAAAAGTCAAAATCCCTATGGCCCTTGGTCCTCTCCAACCAACTTAAGAAATATCACATAAGAAACATACAAACGAAGAATATCACACAGTGACGTGCATCAAGGCTAGGGGGTTGATCGAGTCAGTGACACTAATCTAAAATCAACTACTGAAGTATAAAGTAAAGTAAATGGAGTTTAAGAAGGATACATGAGTGTATTACCTAGTCTCAAAGACCACGCCTATTTACGTCCTCCTTCCGTCAGGTGTATACCCTTGTCAATGTTGGAAGACTCAAAGGCGATGATCGAACGTTGCGAACAACCGATGATTAAACACCTTAATAACGAGTGAAAGCAGTGATTTGCAGCAAACTATATTGGTGCATGTCCCCACATCACTGTGATTAGTCGAAAAGAAGCAATCCTTCAGGTAGTAATGTTCAGTTTGAACAGTTTAATATATGGAGAATGATGTTTGACGGTTGTACACATTCATATGTAACGTTTAACAGGAAGGACCGCGTACTAGTAGATTATTCAACGCTGAAATGTTCAAGTGCAAAGTTCAGGCAACGGGCTTTTGAATATGTTCGTCGTACCGATGAATTCAACACTTCAGCGCTCACCTTAAAGGGGCTGTACAGTACTGGCTGATTTGGGGATTCATGTTTTTTTACATGAGATGATGAGAAATCTCTTGTGAAATATGAAAGAGCATGTGATTTAAAGAAGGATTCAAGGTTTATTTGATGAAAATTGGTTTTGAAATGGCTGAGATATCCAAAAATGTAACAATAATAAAAGACTACAGGCCACGCTTTTTATTATGATCTCTTTGTTTCACCTTGTTTTGGGGTATTTCAGCCATTTCAAAACCGATTTTCATCAAATAAACTTTTGATACCCCTTAGAATTGCATGCTCGTTGACATCTCATTGAGTGGTTTCTGAATATCACGCATAATGTTAAAAGCTAAATCCTCACCCCGACCAGAACTGTACACACCCTTTAAAGCAGACACAAATACATATAGACAGACTATTGAAGCTGTTATATTTTTACTCTTTCGCCCACACACGTACAAACCCACACACTCATACACATACATGTTTAACATCTATTTATCTTATTTCGAAATTTTTACTCTATCAATGATTTAACATACAATTCCTGAGCTTTCCTCTGAATTAAAAGGAAGCAGTCCTCACAAAATTTAAAAGAATATGTTGTTGTTGGTACCTCCAATGAACTACTTTCACCGAAAACAAACAAATCACCAAATAAGCTCGTAAATTGTGGTTGAAAAAGTGTGAATCTGCATGGTGAATATGCTAATGAGCAAGTCCTGGTAGAGAGTCAGACGTCACCGAGGCACAACTCATCCCAGCCGTGTTCTGCTCGTTATCCGTACGTTTCCTAGTTACCCGGATGCATGAAGACGTCGATGGCTACTACTAGTAGTATTTGACATTGTTTCTACGTTGTGTGTGTGTGTGTGTGTGTGTGTGTGTGTGTATTGTATATTCGCACAGTGCACGGTGTGGATGGTACAACTAGATCTACGGTAGATACCCCGTACGCGGTTTCCCCTTCACACTTTTCCAGTCTACCACAAGCGCAGCTGCAGCCCTGTCGCCGCTCATGCATGTTCTAGTACGTACGGATTGTAGGTAGAAACGGTTATACACAGCTACAGGCCTGCTAGTATGGGGGCAACCGCATTTAGCGTCGTCTGGTCTGGCTATCTTACATCAGTAGTTTTGCTCGAATCGTGCACAAAATTTCCCAGGAAAATCCTTTTTTCCGTCCCAGACCCACATATATTGCGTTAATTATCATTAGGAATAAAGTTCTTGGATCAGCTCTAGCTATCAATTTGTCAAGGTCATTACACCCTCAAATGCTTCTATGATTCATTCCCTGTCTCCTTAAGAGATACGCCTGCATCTAACTCGTGCTTCCATGACTGGACATAAGAAAGTGAAGTGAATCTATGGTACTGGTGCATGCATGTCATGTATAGTTCTGACAACACTTATGAAAGAAGAGGGGCTTTACAGAACAACAAACTTGAGTTATTTCTGGTCAAAGATACCTTTACTATATACTTAACAGTGTGTGGATGAAACAAAAATTCACATTTAAATACGTAGAAATCACGGTTCTCACCTTTTCAAAATGGAAATAACATTACGCCAATGTGAATGAACATGTTTGGAATTTGACTGCCCATATGCGAAATTGAATGACTGAAATACCATTTTCCGCCCGTGCTGGCGAATTTGAATGACTGAAGGGCACGTGCCAATTTGAATGCCCGTTTTACAATTTCGAAATATGGCACATGGGCGAATTTCATTGACCGAAACGCTAAATTGAACGAACAAGTTGCAATTTTGAATGACAGAATGTTCAGTGACGAGGATTTTCGCTAAATTGATTGAACCTTTTATCAATGGACCGACAAAAGTGCGAAATTGGCCGGAAAAACCTATACTAGCAGCTAGCTCCTAGCCTATTGCATTGTGATGGGAAACTGTAAAGCACCTTTATAACAGTCTGTGGGATTCCCCGCCAAGTGAGACAACAATCCACGCATGGCTGCATTACTATTGAGTAGCTAAATATATGAAAAAACAAACAACCAAACTGGAAATATTCCGCCTTTAGGTCTATGTACATTGTTCTATTAATACTTTTCAATAGAATATGTTTCTTATTAGTTGCAGCCTGCCTTTGCAGAACTTTAGACATTAGTGTCGAGCTTGCCTGGCATTGTCAAAAGCTGTGCGTGGCGAAAAGAACCATGGTTTGGCGCACCTTGTACTGTACATGGAATTACAGTACCACGGATTACGTGCGCACCATACGCACACGGTACAATGTACACGATTATTGACAATACCATTCAGCATTGCCACATAGCATTACCACACAGCAAAAACATCCATTATCGCTCAGTAGTACCGAGCAGCAATATCACATGATATTACTGTGGTATTTTGGAACATTTACCACAGGATAATACCACACAACAGTACCACACAGGAGTACAACACAGCAAAACCTTTCAGTATCGCACAGCAGTACCACAGAGCAATACCACATAGAATGATCACACAGTAAAACCTGAAAAAAATACAACAGAAAGTACAGCAGAAAAATACCATAGGATATTCCTGTTGTATTTTGGAATATCTACCACAGGACAAAACTAAACAGCAGTACTACAGAAATGTACCACACAGCACAACCAACAGTATCGCACAGCAGTACCATACAACAAAAGCACACAGAAGTTCCACACAGCCAAACCTAAGAAAACACAATAGAAAGTATCACAGGAAAATAAAACAGGATATTCATGTGATATTTTGGGACATAAACCACAGGACAATACCACACATCAATACCACACAGAAGTACCACACAGCAAAACCTGAGAAAATACAAAAGAAAATAAGTAAGGAAAGTACCACAGGATATTCATGTGGTATTTTGGGACATTTACAACTGACAGAACAATACCACACAACATTTCTGGAGTACAACGCAGCAAAAACATACATTATCTCTCAGTAGTACCAAGCAGCAATACCACACAGAAGTATGCCACAGGAAGTAAACCACAGGATTTTTAAATGGTATTTTTGGACAATTACCTAAGGACAATACCAAAAAGCATTACCACACAGGAGTATTACACAGCAAAAAATATACATTATAGCACAGTAGTACCGAGCAGCAATACCACACAGAAGTATACAACACGGCAAAAGCTGAGAAAATACAATTCAGAAAGTACCACAGGAAATACCACAGGATATTCCTGTGGTATTTTGGTACATATACCACAGGACAACACCACACATCAATACCACTCAGAAGTACCAAACAGCAAAACCTGAGAAAAAATAAAAGAAAATACCAAAGGAATGTACCACAGGATATTACTGTGGTATTTTGGAATATTTACCACAGGACTATACCACACATAAGTACCACACAGTAAAACCTGAGAAAAAAAAAATACAACAAAAAGTACCAAAGAAAAATACCACAGGCTATTCCTGCATGTGGTTTTTTGGGATAGTTACCACAGGACGAAACCAAACAGCAGTACCACTCAAAACATGTCATATGTCATATCTCATAAATTTTGTTATGAAAACGTAATTGTATATCTTTGTGGTTATATATTAGAAGGAGGACAGGTTATTAAGTTTTAGGGCCATGTTCGTCCTGAACTACATCACTCGCGTATATCACATTTCATTCTGGGATATTATGGCTATTGATTCTCCCATATTTTTTTATCCATCCTGTGTGGTACTATCATGTGGTACCACGGTAATGTTGTGTAGTACTGCTTTGTGTTAATGCCATGTGGTACTTTTCTATGGTAATGTGCGGTTATACACTGTGGAAATGGTGTGTAATAATGACCTGTGTACTGTCCTTTGGAAATGTCCCAAAATATCACAGGACAGTTCACGCGGTACTGTCCTGTGGCACTGGTCCTGTGGCACTGGTCCTGAGGTACTGTCCTGTGGCACTGGTCCTGTGGCACTGGTCCTGTGATACTGTCCTGTGGTACTGGTCCTGTGGTACTGTCCTGTGGTAATATCCCAAAATATCACAGGACAGTTCCTGTGGTACTGTTCTGTGGTACTGTCCTGAGGTATTGGTCATGTGGTACTGTCCTGTGGCAATGTCCCAAAATACCACAAGACAGTTCCTGTGGTACTGGCGTGTGTGGTGGTGTGGCGTGGTGGTACTGTCCTGTGGTACTGGTCATGTGATACTGTCCTGTGGTAATGTCCCAAAATACCACAGGACAGTTCCTGTGGTAAATGCGTGTGTGGTGGTGTGGCGTGGTGGTACTGTCCTGTGGTAATTACATCAGGAGTGTAACCACATGACTTTTTTTTTGTAAGGCATTAAAGGCTTTTTCTGGTGCGCTTCCCCAAGTGGCCATGTTGGAAAAAAAAAAGTCAAAATCCCTATGGCCCTTGGTCCTCTCCAACCAACTTAAGAAATATCACATAAGAAACATACAAACGAAGAATATCACACAGTGACGTGCATCAAGGCTAGGGGGTTGATCGAGTCAGTGACACTAATCTAAAATCAACTACTGAAGTATAAAGTAAAGTAAATGGAGTTTAAGAAGGATACATGAGTGTATTACCTAGTCTCAAAGACCACGCCTATTTACGTCCTCCTTCCGTCAGGTGTATACCCTTGTCAATGTTGGAAGACTCAAAGGCGATGATCGAACGTTGCGAACAACCGATGATTAAACACCTTAATAACGAGTGAAAGCAGTGATTTGCAGCAAACTATATTGGTGCATGTCCCCACATCACTGTGATTAGTCGAAAAGAAGCAATCCTTCAGGTAGTAATGTTCAGTTTGAACAGTTTAATATATGGAGAATGATGTTTGACGGTTGTACACATTCATATGTAACGTTTAACAGGAAGGACCGCGTACTAGTAGATTATTCAACGCTGAAATGTTCAAGTGCAAAGTTCAGGCAACGGGCTTTTGAATATGTTCGTCGTACCGATGAATTCAACACTTCAGCGCTCACCTTAAAGGGGCTGTACAGTACTGGCTGATTTGGGGATTCATGTTTTTTTACATGAGATGATGAGAAATCTCTTGTGAAATATGAAAGAGCATGTGATTTAAAGAAGGATTCAAGGTTTATTTGATGAAAATTGGTTTTGAAATGGCTGAGATATCCAAAAATGTAACAATAATAAAAGACTACAGGCCACGCTTTTTATTATGATCTCTTTGTTTCACCTTGTTTTGGGGTATTTCAGCCATTTCAAAACCGATTTTCATCAAATAAACTTTTGATACCCCTTAGAATTGCATGCTCGTTGACATCTCATTGAGTGGTTTCTGAATATCACGCATAATGTTAAAAGCTAAATCCTCACCCCGACCAGAACTGTACACACCCTTTAAAGCAGACACAAATACATATAGACAGACTATTGAAGCTGTTATATTTTTACACTTTCGCCCACACACGTACAAACCCACACACTCATACACATACATGTTTAACATCTATTTATCTTATTTCGAAATTTTTACTCTATCAATGATTTAACATACAATTCCTGAGCTTTCCTCTGAATTAAAAGGAACCAGTCCTCACAAAATTTAAAAGAATATGTTGTTGTTGGTACCTCCAATGAACTACTTTCACCGAAAACAAACTTTCAACTCACCAAATAAGCTCGTAAATTGTGGTTGAAAAAGTGTGAATCTGCATGGTGAATATGCTAATGAGCAAGTCCTGGCGGAGAGTCAGACGTCACCGAGGCACAACTCATCCCAGCCGTGTTCTGCTCGTTATCCGTACGCTCCCTAGTTACCCGGATGCATGAAGACGTCGATGGCTACTACTAGTAGTATTTGACATTGTTTCTACGTTGTGTGTGTGTGTGTGTGTGTGTGTGTGTGTGTGTATTGTATATTCGCACAGTGCACGGTGTGGATGGTACAACTAGATCTACGGTAGATACCCCGTACGCGGTTTCCCCTTCACACTTTTCCAGTCTACCACAAGCGCAGCTGCAGCCCTGTCGCCGCTCATGCATGTTCTAGTACGTACAGATTGTAGGTAGAAACGGTTATACACAGCTACAGGCCTGCTAGTATAGGGGCAACCGCATTTAGCGTCGTCTGGTCAGGCTATCTTACATCAGTAGTTTTGCTCGAATCGTGCACAAAATTTCCCAGGAAAATCCTTTTTTCCGTCCCAGACCCACACAAGTATCGTGTAAGGTGAGTTGTATACCTGGGAAATCTCGGTACAACGATGCCGAACATAAGAAACTTAGGGCCTACAAAATCTCGATATCGTGTTGTGACCTACCTGTGCGTGGACCATTTGAGAAGCGATGTTTTTACGTGGACCAGCAGGCTGTGGCCCTCGGTTATAAACCGAGAAAACTCCTGAAGCCAGATGCAATCCCTACCATTTGCTCACATGAGTTATAAAACAGAAACACCTCGAGCATCGACTTCTAAGAGAACCGAGGTAAAAAAGCGTAGAGAGGTAAGAAAAATGGCTAGCTATGTTTCATTTACCGTGGGGCTGCAGCCGGGGTTGGACTGCAGCACAGTGCCACTGAGCTAGCTGCTGCCAGTGCCGAACCTGGACATGCACGGCAAAGTGGAGCGAAATCATATCCCTACGACCCCCTGTGTTTACCCTTCCCGGCTCACGTCATAGTTTTTTTTTTTTTTTGGTTTTTTTTTTTGGTTTTTTTTTTTTTTAGGAAAGGCGATATCTGACTACTTAAGAAATATTGAGATACAAACAATATTTTCTTTGATGAATTCGACTCTCTCATGCACAGGTTATCTTCGGCAAAATCAGCTAGACGGAGTACTGTGTACATTATAGTATGGTAAGAATTCGCGCGCGAGAGTGGTTTCTACGCTAAGAAGTATGCAACACGGACGGAAGCTAGAAAAGGACCGTGCCTATTTGATGTCAAGTTCATGGTTTATTTGGTTTAAAAATACATATAAATTTATGTTAACAATATTAACTTTTTTAATGAATTATATATATCTAAGCCTGAAATATTTTGTTTGAAATAACAAAACCACAAACTTT
>JAWLSL010000042.1:15000-159120 GCA_033980235.1 Diadema setosum
AAAGTGAGCCAAAACCTAAAAAAATTTTCACTTATAATTTCCAAAGAGTATTATGCAGGCACGCAAACTCATTTTAGTTGTATTTCATTTAAATGTAATGGGTAAGAGGGTATGAGAGAGAATGGAAAGTGCTGAGCTATGAAGTAAAATGGTAAAGTAAAAAGTTTGTCAGATAGTATTACAAAAGAAACTCATTCTTTTTTGTTTGTTTATTTTATCATTATTTACTTATCTCTCTTCTAACTTAAAGGTAGTGAATCTCTTTGCAGCCAGTGGCGTATCTAGGGGGGGGGGGGGGGGGGGCAAGGGGGGCACGTGCCCCGGGCGCTACTCCTTGGGGGCGCAAAAAAACGAAAAAAAAAAAACGAAGAAGAAGAAGAAAAAAAGAAAAGAAAAAGAAGAAGAAGAAGAAGAAAAAAAAGAAACTCGCCCGGAAGGGGGAGGGAGAATGGTAAGGGGAGGGGGGGGGGGCAGAAAACCAAATCAAGCAAGATAAAAACAAAACATGATGATGACGCGGACAAAACGACAATGTTTATTGTGTTCACACAAACATTCTATGTTCTGTGAGCTGAAATACAAAAATTTTCGGCTCGCTCGCTGCGCTCGCTCGCCAAAATTTGAATAAAAAAGAAGGTAAGAACAAAACGTGATGATGACAAAATGGCAGTGTCTATTGTGTTCACACATGTCATTTTATATTTAGCAGGCAAAATGTTTCACGGAGCAGCGGCTGCAATTTCATTCCTTCTGAAGCGATCGCCCATTGGATCAAAAGAGGGCGTCAACGGTTTTGAACATACGGGGGGGGGGGCGCAAAAAAAAAACAATAACAAATCAAACAAGATAAGAACAAAACGTGATGATGACGCGGAAATATACAAATTTCGGCTCACTCGCTCGTACTAATTTAGAGTATTTTTTCAAGTCCTCAGTTTGTTGGTATAAATCGTTATCTATAAGGCCGTCACTATATTTTGATTAGAATTATAAGATTTAATAAGCAAAAAATGAGACAAGAGTTTTATGATTTGTAAGCTGAAATACAAAAATTTTCTGCTCGCTCGCTGCGCTCGCTCGCCAAAATTTGTATAAAAAAAGAGAAGAAGATAAGAACAAAACGTGACGATGACGCGGACAAAATGATGATGTCTATTGTGTTCACTCATGTCATTTTATATTTAGCAGGAAAAATGTTACACGGAGCAGCGAGTGCAATTTCATTCGTTCTGAAGCGATCGCCGATTGGATCAAAAGAGGACGCCAACGGTTTCGAACATACGGGGAAGGGGGGCGCAAGAAAAAAATCAAAAAAGATAAGAAAAAAACGTAATGATGACGCAGAAATATACAAATTTCGGCTCACTCGCTCGTACTAATTTAGAGTATTTTTTCAAGTCCTCAGTTTGTTGGTATAAATCGCTATCTATAAGGTTGTCACTATAATTGTGAGATTTAATAAGCAAAAAATGACAAGAATTCCATGTTTTGTAAGCTGAAATACAAAAATTTTCGGCTCGCTCGCTGCGCTCGCTCCCCAAAATTTATATAAAAAAAATATAAGAACAATACCTGATGATGACGAGGACATTTACAAATTTCAGCACACTCGCGCGCACTAATTTAGAGTATTTTTTTAAGTCCTCAGTTCTTTTGGTATAAATCGATATCTATAAGGCTGTCACTATATCTTGATTAGAATTGTAAGATTTGGTAAGCAAAAAATGACAAAAATTCCATGTTTTGTAAGCTGAAATACAAAAATTTTCGGCTCGCTCGCTGCGCTCGCTCGCCAAAATCTATCAAAATTCATTACATTTAAATCACCCTCAAAAAGATCCCTTTTAAGTGCTTGAAAAAGCATCATGCGGACTTTGTTTAAAGTCCCTACCGGGATGGGTTAGGGGTTGAACACTTTTTTTCAGAAATTAGGGGCGCAATTTTCGTGCTTGCCCCGGGCGCCGTTTTCCCTAGATACGCCACTGTTTGCAGCCCAAATTCGAAAATGCCCAGAGACAGCTAGTAACCAAATAACCTACTATAATTTAATAGATAAGAAATAACCATTCAAGTATGTATCTTAGTGTGCACAGTAAGACAGATCAAATCAAATAGGAAAACATCTGAGCACTAAGCCTGAGGTCTGAATTTGCACTCAACTTCTTCCAATGGCTAACGGATGTTTAATTTTTGAATTTCACTGACCTCCAAATTTCACAAAGAAAACCTTCTTAGCATGATGATTATGGTTAATATGAAATTTGACTGATATTGGAGATGTTTGCGAATCGGATCTACTACCTTTGATATTATTAATCTAAAATGATTATTTGAAAGTTCGGAAATGCTGGAAATATCCTACCACAAGGAGGCAAAATATAAATGGTTCACATTTACAATTCATTTTGTTTTAAAAATTTTCTTATTTATTTTCGTTTTTGACAAACTCGCATACCAGGCTTCAGGCCTGCTAACGCGGGTATACAATAGAAAAAAATTAAAATTAAAACAACACCAGGAAAATCACTATTCTCAATTTTGCGGCGCGCTACGCGCGCAGAGTCTCGAACACAATTAAACTTTGCAACTTCCTGGCAAAATGAGTTTTTACTATTTCCTAGATGAAATACCGTAACGCGATTGCATGCAACAGACAAAAATACAAATTTCCTCGAGACTTTAAAGGGAAGATAAACCCTAAGAACAATATGGATTGAGTGAAGGAGTAGCAACATTAGTAGAACACATCAATGAAAGTTTGAGGAAAATCGGACAATCGATGCAAAAGTTATGAATTTTTAAAGTTTTGGTGTTGGAACCGCTGGATGGGGAGACTACTAGAGGATATGACGTATGAGTGGACAACAATACAAAGAAAATATAAAGGAAATTCAACAAAAATTCACTTTTCTAGAATTATGAAAGAGCAGTGGAACAACCGCTTTCAGAAAGCAGGGGGAATAATTGCTACCCTTAACATATGTCAATATCAAGTTGATGGAATTTGTAATTTTCATGAAAAATTGATTTTTGTAGTATTTTCTTTATATTTCCTTGGTATTGTTGTCCACTCATACGTCATAACCTCCAGTAGTCTCTTCATCCAGCGGTTCCAACATCAAAACTTTGAAAATTCATAACTTTTGCATCGATTGTCCGATTTTCTTCAAACTTTCACTGATGTGTTCTAATAATGTTGCTGCTTTCACTCAATCCACATTGTTCTTGGGGTTTATCTTCCCTTTAAAACGTCATTAAAACAGTCAAAATTCACAATTTGCGGCGCGCTTCGCGCGCAAATTCTTATACAACTTTTGTAGTTCGGTCGTCCAAAGAATATATATATATATATATATATATATATATATATGTATATATAATAGTGTGTGTGTGTGTCATCATTGGTATTGGTACCGAAGGTCCGTTTTTTTAGTGACCGCACCCCCCCTTGAAAAATCCTGGCTACGGGCCTGTATTAAAGATAATAAAAAGTTTTGGTACCTCAAAAGCTTCCCTGAATTTCCTTGTCTTGGTTTGTGTTTCAGGTTAAAGTACGTTGTCTGTGAGAATTACTCGCCCCAAAGTGCTCTAATATCTTGGTAATCATGCAATAATGGTTTCGTACCAGAGCCGACGCTGACCAGCGTCGAATATTGTACGCAACCACTGACTGCGACCAGCAGCGTGCAGCCCATTGTACGCATAGCTAACTGCGACCAGCAGCCCCATACGCATAGCGTAATGGGGCTTCGCATTGTAGCATTCATGATCATGACAGAATTAGTATCGCGGGTAAATGTCAACTTAAAATCCAAAAATTTCTTCGATTTGAAGACTTACCAATTAAGTTGAAGTATTGAAAACAGGCTTCGAACAACGTTTGTTTCTGCCAATAGTCCCTTTCTGTTCGAATTGATGACTGAATGTGACTCGGTCGAGAGGACCTTGGGAGAGCTACATACACTGGATACCATGGCCAGCGCATGCGCACACAAACATCTTATCCGTTCATGGATTTGAAATTTGTGTGCACAGATGTGTTTAGGCCATGGGGTGAAGCTGAAAAAGAGGCTTAGAAAATGGGTTTCGTTCCAGCAACACTGGCACTACTTTCTGAATGCGGAAATGTGATGTTTTGTACATCCTAAATATACTGTAAAAAGTTCTCCTCGAAATATCCTGTAGTTTTTGCGAAAATCCATATTTTATAAACTGCGACCAGCAGCCTAATACACATATCGTAATGGGGCTGTGAACTGTAGCATACAGGATCATGACAGAAGTTTTATCGCGGACAAATATCAACTTAAAATCGGGAAAAAATCTTCAATTCGAAGACTTTTTAATAAATTTGAAGTATTGATAACAGAGTTCGTGCAAGGTTTGCTTCTGCAAATAGTTCCTTTCTGTTCAAATTGATGACTAAATGTGACTCGGTCGAGAGGAAACTGGGAGAACTACGCTGAATTGACGGTCAGCGCAGGCGCACACATCACTGCGCACAAATTTCGCATCCATTGACTGGATATTAGATGTCTGTGTGTGCATGCGCTGGCCGTCAATTCAGTGTAGTTCTCCCAGTTTCCTCTCGACCGAGTCACATTTAGTCATCAATTTGAACAGAAAGGAACTATTTGCAGAAGCAAACCTTGCACGAACTCTGTTATCAATACTTCAAATTTATGAAGAAGTCTTCAAATTGAAGATTTTTTACCAATTTTAAGTTGATATTTGTCCGCGATTAAACTTCCGTCATGATCCTGTATGCTACAGTTCACAGCCCCATGACGCTATGCGTATGGGGCTGCTGGCCGCAGTTATGCGTATGGGGCTGCTAGCCGCAGTATAGTTCCCATAGTGTTTCTAAGCTGAAATACATATACACATTTGTAAAGCACTGCTTTTAGCCATACATTTTTTTTGGTTTAATAGTTGCATTATATCTCATGTTTCAGCTTTTCCTGATGCTGGCTATGCAAAGGAAGACAAGAGGAAAGTGGTTCGAGACCATAAGAGAGAGAGCACTGACTGACCGTCAGAGGTCAAGGCAAATGCCTTATATTCTGTTCAAAGACATGTTATTAATCAAATGACTAATCATTCAAGGCAAAAAAAAAAAGAAGAAAAAAATTCAGTGCGTTTGATTGTGTGTGTGTCCGTGTGCATGTGGGAGAATCTTATTGTACACACACACACACACACACACACACCCTCACATGCACACACACATACGCACACACATAGTTATGAAGATTCAATATACCCAAGTGTATTAAAATATTATTCTACATGCCTTGGTCATTTATCACATCAGCATCATAAAAAAGATTATCATAAACATGAACACACACAATGATATAATACATGTATTGATCAGTGCATTACACAAACACAGGTGCATAAAAACGCTGACATATTATTATATACACTCACACGCACACATACAAACTCATTTACACACATGAGACATTACTATTAAACAGATCATATTGTTTATCAGTAAACATGTTTTTCTTTTCTTCTTCTTCTTCTTCTTAAGAAGCTTTAATATACTTAGATCACATAGCAATCACGTTGTTCATGAAATATTATACAGTACTTTAGAAAATTTAATCTTCATAAAATTTCCTGAAGTTTTCATTGCTATCATTAGGTTACAACATGGTGGGACACTGCCTCCTTTCATGTAAGATAGTTCAAAATGATAATCAATCAAATTTTCTAGTTTTAATAAATTTCCTGGAACATTCCATGGTCCAAATATCCTTGAAAGGGTGTAAAAGTTTTGAAAAATGCCAATATATAAAATAAAGGCAAAATTATAGTTTACCCATTCATGAGTGAAAACTGTTGGATTCTGTATTGGAGGCAATGTGTACCTGAAAATCTTGGAGAGAATAAAACAGGTTTGGCATTAAAAATTATGATAACATTGCAATTAACTTCCAATATCAGAGGATCTGTGCAAACCTGACTCAACTTACGCACAATTTTCATTTGGCTGGTGTGTATTAGTTTTAGCAAACTGATTTTGTACTCACACCTACATTGTACTGACCTTTCTACATGAACATTCTGTTTCAGTATTAATAATAGTTACATATTTTTTTTTCCCAGAGTGGGAGAAACAAATTTTAATTGTAGTCATTCAGTTTTATGAAAAAAAAAAACACTTAGGAAAACATCTTTGTTCTTAGAATAATTCAACCCTAATCAAATCATAATAGTGGGCAGAAATGTTTGCTAAAGGGCGAACAATCACATACTGAGGCAAGGAGTCAAAACATGTTGCATAAACATTGGCATTCAAAATACAGGAAGCAATCTGTATTACAAAGACATTTTATCATGCACAACTTTGGTAAGATGTCAATTCTTGAATACCAATCACATTGACCAAAGCATTGGTGCATATACAGTACATTCTGCTGTTTCTGAACTTTGCACTGAAGTTCTTTGTGTATGTGTGTGAATGTTTCAGTGGTGTATATATATTGCTCCATTTTATCAAGGACAACTTATAGTAACATGACAATGTTTTCATGCTTCAATATCAATCATATTAACCTATTTCCCTTGGCAAGTAATGAGCAGGTTGACTCTGTTGCAAATGATGCATTTTACAGGCAACACAGCAGAACCTGAAGAGCTTCCAGAAGAAAATCTTGATCTTGATGTGAGCGTCTTAGGGGAGGAAACAGATGCTCCTGCTGACGGACCAGGCTCCTCCTTCAGCTTTCGTTTCCTAGCGAGATTCAGGCGTTTGCTATCTATAAACCTCTTGTAGCACGTTTCATGGAATCCTATTTAATACAATGGAGAAATGAACAGCAATGATTAGCCGTTGGATTTTGTTACGGGGAAAAAAAGGCTAAATGCTAGAGGGAGGGGTTGAACATTACACTCAATATATCATTAAATGTACGGTAGACTATTGACTGCCAATATTTGAATCTTGTAATTACCAATAGGCCCTATAGTACTATGCCAGGTAATCATTAACACCTCATGATCATTGTCATCATCAACTACTTCAACTTGTACTTGCAGTGCAATTACTGATTTTAAATTACATATACAGCTTTCAGCACTTGATCACATGCAATATCAATTATCATAATTATGAATACAACTGCCTTATCATCATTAATACTAGTAATCCTTGGCCTTTCAGTTTCACTATCGCCACCACCCATTGCTTTACAGTTTGGCACAGCATAATGGTAATCATATGTTTTAGGGAGTTTAGTTGTTGAAATTATGTTATTGTCATTGTTCAATGTTGGTTTTTTAGACCTATTTATATCAAATATTAATAAGTTAATTTAATGAGATGCTAAATGTGTGTTTTGAGGGGGGATTCGCCAATTTCGGGGTGAGAGAAACAGGATGGATTTTTAATATTAATACTCCATGGCCATGATTATGAAAATATAAATTTACATGCAGTTTTACAGACCTTTTTCAATCCAGTCCTGTGTGTCAAGATTTTTACAAAACAATATCACCGATCAGCTACATCAACCTAACCTGGGCTGTCGCCTGTACATAGAACAACATGTAAAATTACATCTAGGCTACATTATAACGGCGCTATGCCATATGCCAAAGGTTAAATTCAAGATAATTTATCTAAAATGTAACAGACACGCTAACGGCTAAGCTACTGCATTAGCGCCCATTATAACATATATACATAACATACACAAGCAACGTTCATAACATAGTTAACGTAGTACTTGTAGTCATCATGGTCATTAACATTACGCATATAACATGAGAGAGACTGCATGCCACTGCATTGCAGTGTCGACTGCTACGACTGTACGCACGTAAACTAACCTGTAAATTACTCAGTATCTATTAGGTTGCAGTCAGTCCCCCGAGCAGCTGAATCACTTCGTTCTGGTCTGCGATTTCACGGTCTCCCCCACTCAATTTGATCCACTCTTTGGCACACAAAATATGTTTCGTCTATCTTAGGTTTGTCATAGCCGTGAAATTTTCAAACTTCATCGATGTTACATGCATAAAAACGCATCTTAAAAGTTTCGGCAGAGCAGACGACGTAGACGCGTCGACAGGCTCACAGGGGGCGGCCATTTTGACTCGTAAACGATAATTCTCGATTCGGATTGGATAACATACATCACATGATCGTTCGCGAATGAATATCGTACACGGCAAAGTGTACATATTCAGCTCCTCAGTGACAAAAAAGTTCACTGTTTTCCCCTAAATTACCAAAATACTACAGGAGGGTTTGTGTCGAACTTTTTCCTGTAGCCTTTTTGGTTATTTGTTTACACGTAGCTGTGGAGAAATTTTAGTGCCGCAGTTGTCGGAACGAAACAAGCGAAAAAACCAGCTCACCCCATGGCCTAGTTCGCATGCACTGGCTGTAGTATTCAGTGTACTGTATGTAGCTCTCCTAAGGTCCTGTCGACCGAGTCACATTCAGTCATCAATTCGGACAGAAAGGGACTATAGGCACAACCAAACGTTGCCCGAAGCCTGTTTTCAATACTTCAAGTTAATTGGTAAGTCTTCAAATTGAAGAATTCATGGGATTTTAAGTTGAAATTTACCCTGAGATACTAAATCTGTCATGATCCTGAATGCTACAATGCGAAGCTCGATTACGCTATGCGTATGGGACTGCTGGTCGCTATGCGTATGCAACCCTTACAAAAAAAATTGCTATGGTATACCATAAAAATACCATACAATGTATGGTACCATACCATACAATGGTATTGTATGGTATCATAGACTTATACCATTCGAATACCATATGAATACATCACAAATACCATAGCACAAATACCATATACCATACATACACCATACTCATGTACCATACATATACCATACACATACCATAACACATGTACCATCCATATACCATACATATACCATACAAATACCATACATCTCATTTACATTTTTGGGACAAATTTATGCAAATTTATGCTACCATACATCTACCATAAAAAAATACCATACAGTTACCATATAACCACCATACACTTACCATATATTGTCAACCATACATCTACCACAGAACCACCATAAATTTACCATATAAACACCATACAGATCCAGCAAGCAGCATATACCTACCATATAACTACCACACATCTACCATATTACCACCATACACCACCACCAAAGCACCATATATCACCATATAGCTACCACAGAAGCACCATAGAAGTACCATACACCCACCATACACCAACCAGCAAAGCACCATATACCTACCATACAGCTACCTCAGAAGCACCATATAGTTACCATACAACCACCATACACCATCCAGCAAAGCACCATATACCTACCATATAACTACCACAGTAGCACCATGTACCTACCATATAACCACCATACACCTACCACCGAAGCACCAGATACCTACCATATAACCACCATACAGCAACCATAGAAGCACCACATATTTACCATACAACCACCATACACCATCCAGGAAAGCACCATATACCTACCATATAACCACCATACAGCTAACACAGAAGCACCATATAGTTACCATACAACCACCATACACCATCCAGCAAAGCACCATATACCTACCATATAACTACCACAGTAGCACCATGTACCTACCATATAACCACCATACACCTACCAACGAAGCACCAGATACCTACCATATAACCACCAGATACCTACCATATAACCACCATACAGCAACCATAGAAGCACCACATATTTACCATACAACCACCATACACCATCCAGCAAAGCACCATATACCTACCATATAACCACCATACAGCTACCACAGAAGCACCACATATTTACCATACAACCACCATACACCATACAGCAAAGCACCATATATCTACCATATAGCTACCACAGAAGCACCATATACCCACCATAAATCTACCACAAAAACATCATACATCTACCATAGGAGAACCATAGATATACCATAGCGGTATCATACATGTACCATATAACCACCATACATATACCAAGAAGCACCATACACCCACCATAAATCTACCATAGCGATATCATACATGTACCATATAACCACCATACATATACCAAAAAGCACCATATAACAGCCATACATCTACCATATAACCACCATATATCTATCATATAGCCACCATACATTTACCTCAGAAGCACCATATAGCCACCATACATTTACCTCAGAAGCACCATATACCCACCATAAATCTACCATAGCGGTATCATACATGTACCATATAACCACCATATCCAAAAAAAACACCATATAACAGCCGTACATCTACCATATAACCACCATATATCTATCATATAGCCATCATACATCTACCATAGAAGCACTGTGTGGTAAAAGCATGGTGATTTTGTGGTAGATGTATGGTGGTTATATGGTGTATGGTGGTTATATCCCTAATAGCAGAAACACATCTTAAAAACGTCTTATAGACGTATTTTCCTGACCAGTAAGTTGTCTTAAAGACGTCATATAACGGCGCAAATAAGACGAAAACTTGCACCAACGCGAGACGTCGTGATGACGTCATATTTTTACGTCATTACGTCTTACTGGTCATGAAATGACGTATTTGAGATGTTGTTAAGACCAGTAACTGACCATAACATGACGTCCTAAAGACGTAATTCTTAGCTGTCACTGGTCATGACAAGGTGTCTTTAAGACCAGTTACTGACCATAATACATTGTATGACATGTTTAAAACATAATTCACACATTTAAACGGGCATGAAAAGACGTCATGAAGATGTATTTAAGACCTGTTACAAGTCATGACAAGACGCCTTTACGGCATATTTTGGACATGTTACTGGTCATGAAAAGACTTCATTAAGATGTGTTACTGGTCAGAATAAGTCGTAATACTCTGAAAACATTTTAAAATGTATAAATGTTCACAAAGATGTCTGTGTGATATCATTACGGTGTCAATAATTGTTTTATTTTAAATTCTATTTATCATGTAAAATGAGTGGGACAGCATTAATGCATCAAAAAGACAGATTGTTCTATGGTTACAGTATATCAATGTATAATTTACAGTACTCAGTGTAATGAGCATACTTGTCTTACAACTACACCTGTCAAAACCACCTTATAAACTGACACTCAATCACTAACACAAGACAAAGACTACAATACTGCATCAAAAAATTAAATACCGGTACACACAAGTTGATTAGAAACGTATTTACATAATTCAATCATGAACACAAGAAAAACACATACATTCTATATCTTGAAAAAAGGAAAACATTTTTAAAAATACACTTTGCTGTTAACATAGCAGTTTCCAAGCACATACGTTGTATATTGAAGGTCTAACTAGTATATTGCTTACTAGAATCAACTGAAAGACCTGAAAATTTACACATACAGAGTAGAATAATTTAACCACCCCCCTCAAAAAAAAAAAAAAGACCAGTATTTTCAACATTTGGATTTCAATATGCAAATTTCTTATGAATTTTAGGGAAAGTTGGAATTTCATCTAAAATCAATGAAAAATAGAACTCCTACAGGTTTTCTGTAGAAAAAAAATCTTCCAAATGATGTAATTGATATCCATGACACTGCACATTTCCTATTTTCCTTTGTTTTTTGTTTTTACAGAATTTTCTGCTTTTTAAAAATGAAAAGGGAAAATCTAGCCATGCTTACTTTAGACAATAATAAAATATAATTTGTACAAATTTTGCACATTTCCTATTTTCCTTTGTTTTTTGTTTTTACAGAATTTTCTGCTTTTTAAAAATGAAAAGGGAAAATCTAGCCATGCTTACTTTAGACAATAATAAAATATAATTTTAAAAACTGTATACCCCCTTGCCCCCGATGTCACTGGAGGGGGGTGATTACCCACAATTTCAGAACATGAAATGGCGGTTCTCCACAAGACTGAGCATAGAATTCATGTTATTGCTGATATACTCTGTTACTGTTTCACCTTCCAAAGCTCTGATACAAACTTCCAATTTTTGGCTTGATAAAATATCCACGTGTATCAAACATTTTGAAAGCCTCTCATAAAAAGCTTATCATACGATTGACAATCTGTAGATGTCCGAATTTTCACACTGTAACATTGGCAATTCGCCGGGGCAGCGGCTGAGCTGCTGCAAGCAAGAGCACAGAAGTGGTCTCAACTGCTCTGTGTTGGTTGTATACCTGCTGCGATGTGGCGTGTGAGAGCCATATGACAGGCGTAGAAGTCTGCATTTCACTGACTGTATATTAGGGAGTTAAGATTACACCTTGACATACGTTGTAGTCGACATGAACCGATGGCGTCATTTAAGGCTACGTTTACATGGTGCAGTGGACGACGTTCACCCGTCTGAGATGACGTGAAATTGGCGGGTAAGGAGTGAACACATCGACGTACTGTTGAGAGTGAGGCACATGCGCAGTAGCCCTTTCGTTGCAGGCAGACATGATCTCGACTCCGTCCACTAGTGCATGTTCACTGAAATCTTAAACTCCCTATTGGGAAACCACACACAAGTAGACGTGCTAACTACAATAGGTTGTGGGTGTTGACTTTTGTTCCAGCCTTTTTGCAAAATTGTTTATTCCACACTGACGTAGTAATTTCCATTGGATACTTCCTTGGAGACAAGATACAGCTAGTACAGGGTGCTGAGTAAAGCTAGCTTGTTACTTGCGAATTTTGTTACGGGGCTTGCTCTGGATCCTGAAATGACCAGTCATGTTGGGGATGCCACAGCTGGTTGCTGGACTTAGAGTGCTGGGAAAAGAAGGGGATGTGAAATGAAGATTTGAAATACTGGTGGAACTTCTTTTTGCTACTATAAATTACATCTTAGCCATATACTGAGTATCAACACAAGAGTTTTGGGTCAATTTAACATGAGTCACAAAATTAATGCTCATCTAAGTTAACATATTCATTACTCTTCTTACCCATCATTGCTAATTTTCTAGGGCAAGGTGCTAGGTAAGCATGTGCCCGCTTGCCCTGGGCAAGTCAGAGTCTGGCAAGTGTTGTGGAGCAAAGGCAAAAACTGATTGCTCAAATCAGTCACGGAAAATTCTCAAAGTAAGGTGGATTTTTTTTTTCTTAATATTCCTCAAATGCCATTATGCTGTTAATGAATTTGATCCTATCAAGGTAGGACAAACTGATCATCCAAATGGATGACTTGGTACCCTCTAGTTACTACAATCTTCACACAAAAGTACATGTTTTCATTGGCTTAAATACTCTTCATAATGATCTGACTTTGCAAGGAGAGGAAATTTGTGAAAACTTTTCAGATTTACCAAACCTATCTTTGTGCTTTAGAATCAGTAATGTGATAATCACCTGATTCTTCTATTGCTGATGGTTGCCTCCAACATGGAATCCACACCTAATCTGTTGCTTTTTGACACCTCCTGGTGGCTATTTCATGATTTTCTGTGCCAGAGATAAAAGTGAAAAGGTGATCCAAATTGTGACTGAGGCCACACAAGACAGTACACAAGTGCCATTCATCTACCAATATTTCTTGTGAGCAATGGAGAGTGATTCATGGGCTATGGATCACTTTCCAAGAAATACAGTGAAACCCCGTTATAACGAGGTCCGTGGGACCGGCGATGTTACCTCGTTATAACCGGTACCTCGTTATAACCGTACGCATCAAAAACAAAGAAAAACATAAGCACGACATCATATACCCATCAATGAAACTTAAGAACATCCTTTGCGTTGTTGTTACACTATTATGGATCGTTATTATTGAGATAATAAAGGGAAATTATTTGTGAATTAGACGAAAAAGTAGGGGTTGAAATGAGTTATTTCTTTATTGTATAATAATTCTTGTTTGTTATGTTTTTCTATTAGCACCAGCGCAAATAGAGTAACATACAGGCGTTGTTTACCGTAACTTGCGAGGTATTTTTACGCTGTTGGTGCACAGCGGGAATGCGATGATTTCATGAATCATTTCGGCTGTAATCTTGTACAATTTGTGATCGTTGCGCCCGAAGGGATTAAAAATGCGTTCTTTATTTTCTTCCGAAAATCTCTTCGCGTTTTGTACATCCGTTCTTGAAAAATATGCGACAGGATTGAATGTGGAAGGTTGTTATCCTTTTTACGCAAATCCGTACCTGGTAGACCATTCTCAAAGCAAGAAAAATCTTCATTGTGAATTGCAGTGTTAAAATTGTGATAATGAACAAACCTAGATTTATTCAAACTAATAAATGTATTTGTTTCTTTTTCTGATTTAGGTTAACATGCGTCATTCAACTATTTTTACGCTACTGTCACCTGGCGAGATCGCGATGATTTCAGAGTAACATGCGTTGTTTACCGTTAACTTGCGAGGTATTTTACGCTGTTGGTGCCCAGCGGGAATTCGATAATTTCATGAATTATTTCGGCTGTAATTTTATACAATGTATTATCGTTGCGCCCGAAGGGATTAAAATGCGTTCTTTATTTTCTTCCGAAAATCTCTTCGCGTTTTGTACATCCGTTCTTGAACTGTTAAATGCGTTTGTTAATTCTTTTTCCGAATACCGATTAAGCAGGTTAACATGCGTTATTCATCTATTTTTACGCTACTGTCCCCCGGCGAGATCACGATGATTTCATTAATTATTTCGGCTTTAATCATACACACTCATATTTGGATTATCATTTGTTAAATGATAATGAACAAAGCCAGATCTATTCAAACTAATAGATACGTTTGTTTCTTTTTCTGAACACCGATTAAGTATAGGTTAACATGCATTATTTAAGTATTTTTACGCTACTGTCAACTGGCGAGATCACGATGATTTCATGAATGATTTTGGCTTTAATCACACTCACTCATATTTAAATTATCATTTGTTAAATTATAATGAACAAATCCAGATCTACTCAAAGTAATAAATGCGTTTGTTTCTTTTTCTGAACACCGATTAATTACGTTAACATCATGCGTTATTCAACTATTTTTACGCTACTGTCAGCCGGCGGGATCGTGATGATTTCATTAATTATTTCGGCTTTAATCATCCACACTCATATTTGCTAACTAGCAAAAGAATTGGAAGTCGGAACTACAAACGGAAAGGATATAATGATGAGTTGCACACGCATTCCAATTGTCCACTTTTGGCCACAAGTGTCGCTACATGGAAAGTATTTGGATGCGTTATTTTTTTTTTCTCGTTGCGCTTTGATCTGACCTAATCATTGTCACGCACGCGTATCTCGCGAAAAAGAAAAGCGAATGATTATATTAATAATTTAGTAGGAACATCGGAAGGCATTCCTGTGCCTTATCGCGTGGTTTAGAAGAAAACATGGAAGGAACGGTTCTCTGCAAAACGGGAAAAAGATGTGGATTGCGTAAATTCAGTTTTCAATGTTTCGTTTGTCGCGTGTTTGAAAGCGGCAATTTAGTCAAGAAATGGAACCTCGTTATATCCGATCAAATTGCTTATGTTTTTCTTTGTCATGATGCACCGAAATTGTCCTCGTTATAACCGGAATCTCGTTATAACCGAACTCGTTATAACCGATTCGTTCTGCCATAGGTTTACACGCAAAGGAAAACGGGACCGACGCGATCACCTCGTTATAAGCGGTCCCTCGTTATAACCGAACTCGTTATAACGGGGTTTCACTGTATTGAAAGATGAATTAAGCTTTAGAGGCTTATATTTTTCCCTTTCTATTCAATAAAAAAAAAACTAACGATTCAAAGATCCATGTATTCATTAAGCAATAAAAAGCAAGTTACAGAAAACAATACATTTTCTAATTACAAATATCAGTCTAAAATTCATATCTACAGTCTCTTTAAATCAAATTATAGGCACACTTTTTGGAGTATAAAAGTGGGGAAAATCAAGCAAGTTGAAAGCAAGCTTCACATAACACATTTCCATCCTATGAATACATTGTACATCATGTATGACAAAAAAAAAATGAATTAATCTATTCTGCACATATTTTTGTTGAATATTAATTGAACTCAAATGCTCTTTCACTGAAAATGATGTGAATCCTAGCATACTGTATTGCAAAATACAGAGTCATAAGTGCACTTATTTGCCTCTTGAGGGTCAAATCAAATGCAAATTTTGCATGTCGATTTTATGCTTATATTACGTACTACCACGGTCGTTACTGTATATGTTCTCAATAGATTTTTTTTTTTAAACATGTAAAATTGTCCCTCTCGGGGGGGCAACTGCCACTGAAAGGTGGACACCATGCTCATTCAACAAAACATGCAAAAGGTTTTTTTTTCACGGTCAGGCAATGCATGCGCGAACAGTGGAAAGGGTATCAAAATCACAGAAATTTTGAAAAAAGGGTTTGCTTTTCAACAGCGCGATATGTGTTCAGGGAATATATTTTACAACTCATGAAAATCTGAATACGAATACTTCATACGGTGGAAAAAATCGAAGGGTCATTACCGGTACTCATTTAGGGTCCATTTTGAAAGTTCATGAACGAGCATGGTGTCCACGTTGCAATGGCAGTTGCCCCCCGCCCCCGGAATTGTAATTGATGGTGATGAATTATGGGTGCTCGTGTGGTATCATACCTGTGATGTGCAAAACCCAAACAAGCCATGATGTCCAGCCTCCAGGACTCAGGGTCACGGGCTCAGAGGGAGCATTGGTCATCATCATACATGTGCCTTTCTCAACATGAGTGGTAGGGCAGGCTGGTACATGTGTCTTGCATCAGTTCTGCCCTACGTACACGTACGAAGCTCCCATTTGTTGTCGACAAGTGTAGTTCATGTCATGGCTCCTCCAGTCGCCCTCCATTCCTACAAGCACTTTTCATGCTCACTGCTAGCAGCCATACCTTTAAATATGAAATTAAAACAAAAAAATTGACAAAAACGATTTCATTACTTCACTGGAAAGTATGAGTTTTGAAAAAAAAGCCACTTCCTGCATTTAAATTGCCACATCAGCAAAAGTAAATTTGTTTCATGTGCTGTATTTTTATAAAGTTGCGTGTTCTCTATAAATTTCTTAAAAGCCTCAATCAACATTGGAAGGCAGTGTCTAACATTGTTCAATCCAAAATTGTTGAATTGTACTTACCGGTATCTAAAGTTTCATTATATAAATCAATGCAGATTGCAAGAATTCTTATAGAAAACCAATATTAACGAAAACATTTTGAATCAGCAATGTGACAATAGGCCTCCTCCAAAATCCAAATGCAAATTTGACAGTATTCTGCACATAAATAGAAGTAGCATTACAATGTATGTTTAATTAGTATTAAATTTGCATTCGACATTTCTAGGGTGTTATGTTTCCAGTTCCTCCTTTTTATCCACGAAACATCACCACATACTTGCATGACAACAAAGTTAAAGAGAATTCATTTTTAAAATAGATTTTAACAATGAACACTATAAAGGCTTCATTTAGACAAATACATGTAGCCGGATAACATGATATATTATTTATTTCGCAATCGCAATGTCACTCATTTATCATTATCACTGACAACTGATATATGAACATGCAATCTTCTTGAGTACACACAGCCTCATACTCACAGGCTGTAACACACCAATATGCATGGGTTAGACTGCTTCGTGTTCCATATGGGCCATGGGCTCTGACCTTGTCCTTGTCTGTAAGAATTGTAACATTGTCATTGACAGTGTCAACAACAATAGATTAATTGTGACAATGAATAATATCCTGCCAGTACTATAAACCTTCGGTGAAGCCTTAATTATGTTGAACTTGGATTTCTGTTTAAGTTACACATGTTATGACTTACCGGTATGTACAATGTAGTTGCAAGTTCCGTCTTTGTATTTTGTAAATTTTAATGCCACAGTAGATCTTGATTATTAAGGCAAAATTTAGGAAGAATCTTGCAAGTCCTAACAAGCACAATCCTGTCAAGCACAGTCCTGAGCTGATTCCAGTTAGAATATTGTTTCCTTTGATCTAAGGTTGCATTTTCTTCTAACCAGCTAACGAGCTACCGGTATATCGGTAAATTTACATGTACAAATAGAACTATAGCCTGCATATATTCAACACACCGATCTTGATCACTTAAGTCGATTATTTCTGCGTAAGCGGGCTTATAAACTTGCAGTTGCACTGTAAATTACTGCAGATTACTGTGATTTCATTTTGACAGAAACTGCCCCCACATCTATGTTGGTTACCAATTTAATTAAGCACTAACTGCGACCAGCAGCCCATACGCATAGTGTATGCATGGGGCCTGCTGGTCGCAGTTACAGTGTAAGCACCAACACAGAAAATCATATATGGGACTGTGGGAGTAAAAAGCATATTTGCCGAGTGCGAGTGGATGGAGAACAGGCATCAAATAAATTCTTACCGAATTTGACGTGGAATTGTTAGTTCTTTGATGAAACCGGCCTCTTCAGCGAACAGGTGCTTTTATGCAGTTCACCTTTCCACTTCCAGTCTCCAAATTTGGCATTCAATCTCCGATCTTTCGAGACGTGTCCTTATATCGCTTGCGTTGGGGACATCTAACGGTTACAATTCGAACAATGGCACTGCGCCTGCGCATACCGCGCGCTGGCGGTTACGTTAACGTACGAGCTGTGCTTTTTAATTTTGGCGCGCACGGCCAGGGGATGGCAGAGCGAAGGGGACTATAATTGGTATATTATGGCTATGGCAGGGCTCGACACTAACTTTTATTTTTGGTGGCCCGATCGGGCCACCAAAATCATGAATTTTTTATTTTTTGGTGGCCCGAAAGTAAAATCTGGTGGCCCGAAAAAAAAATCAAGAAAAACACGAGACATGAAACTCGTCACTTTAAAGACGAGTTAGGTGATACGCTTGGGGTCATCAGATATCGGTCACCAGTGATTGACAACGAAACAATGAAATATAGCGACTTTAAGTTATATTTCTGCAATAATATTTTAGCAAAGTCGATTTTTTTGGACCTTTATTATTCAGATCATATTGTTAGTAACAATGCAAACCACATGGAAAGTCCTGTACGTGTGTCTGCGTGTGCAAGTAGGCCCAAGTAGATTAACAGGTTTTCTTAGTACAGTGTATCTCTACGATGACGAACAAATATAAACACGAACAAATTGAAACACGTCAATACAGTGTTTTAAAGATCGTCTTGACTTTAATAGTGGTCTTTTAAAAATATGAACTCTAGCCCTTATTTCCATAACCAAAACTGCTATATCGAATCTTGTCATTAATATGATCAGTTTGGAGAGCTCTTAAAGCTACAAACCTGTAAAATTTTCCAGCAATTAAGCAATGAATCATCCTATCCAAAACAAAGGAAAATACAGCGAGTGCGTGTCTTTACAGAATGGGATTTATACCCGGTCGAAATATGGTGCTATATTGTACTAGTAACTGCTTGCTGACTTATTTTAAGGGCTCTGCTGGTTGAGTATCCATGTTTAGCTAAATGAATTGTAATTTGGCGATAAACAAAAATTCCCACGAGCAACAGAAACACTCTAACCTCCGATATAAAATAAGGGAAATTGCGTGTTTGTGTTCGTGGGGATGTGTATACTTGAGGAAATAGTGAAACACATGACATAGGAGTGAAGCTGAACTGCCTAAGAAAATAGGAAAAATAAAGAAAGCCCTTGCAGCTACAAGCCTGTGAAATTTTCCGGCAGTAAAAGCAATGAAACGTCCAAAAACAAAACAGAGGCAAATAGAGAGAGTGTATGTTTGTTTACATGACAATATGATTTGTACCTAGACGAAAGCGGCATTACCTCAACTAAAATAAAGAAAGAGACATAGCTTCTAACCACGTAACTAAATGGTAAGTCTTTTCGAACCAAGAGTGTGGAACGTAAGATGAATCATGACGATCACCCGTGACCGACACATCTTCAAAGGGAACAGTTAGAAGTGGAAGGAGTGTCAAGCATATTGTCTCAACAAAGCAATGAGACAATGACATTTAGGCATTCCATAATTTCGCTCTAAAATCAATGGTATTAATCATGTAGGCCTACCATTGCTTGCATAGTCCATAAACTTTGCTTTACAAACTTTCAGTGAAACGTGTCATAACATAACTATGTAACTCCATTAGCAGTGACTACTAGATAAACAAAGATATATCAAAATGAACGCTTAGCACATATAACTCAGGGGATTATAACCTGATACTCTGCTCTTCACTGCTCAGATGGCAACAACACTCATCACCTACGGTTGCGTATAGAGAAACAGCCATTACTTAAATAACATTTTTGCCTTTTATTTGGCAGATCGACACACAACCCCTTTAAACACAATGTAATTGGCACGGAGGGACATGAAAGAACTCTTCACTAATACTAAACAGCATATGCATTCCACTCATGTGGCGCAAGATACCTCTAAAGCAACATAAAGCCTGTCTACAACTCCGTTATTGGGTCAAACAATACAGTATGAAATATCACAGAGATGAGCGAGACGGTATACACCTGGCTTAGAGTAAATCAATTCAGTTATTTTTCCCACTCAAGTTGAAGTATTTATGCATAAATCCCCACCTTCAGTATAACAAAACAAACGTAGCGAAAAGGAAGAGAAGACGAGAGCTGGCAAAAATATACTGCACAACTGCAATTTATAACCTTTTGTGTGACAAGTGAAGCAAAATGTATTAAAAGCTATAGCAGTTGTTTTTTTTTTTAGCATAAACAGACAAATAGAGGACATGAGACACATTCGTGAAGTCCTATTCTTTATACAGTCCCACATAATTCAGATGAAATTGTTTCTGTCATGCAACCATGTGAACATTTCATGCGTGTGTTGGCGTCGGCAAGTAAGTCGATCAGACAGGATAATTATGTAAATGAATATTTACCAATAGGTCTTTATACTGTTAGAAAAACAGAAATCAAACATGGCGATAAGGTCTTTTAAGGGTCACCTTCACATTTACATTTGTATTTTCAAGTCGAAATTTCCAGTCGAAGCGCTTTGGTCTCCAACACAAAACAAAGGGATATTTTGTGTGTGTGCGTATAGGTGCGGTTACATGCGAACGTGATTTCTGCATAGGTGAAGGTGTAGTACTCCATTGAAGAAAAAAAGTAGAAAAAAAAAATAAGTATTTCGTGTCGTGCTCTTGTGGGGTTCGAACCCGCAACCTCACGTCTCTGAGACGTCGCCTTTAACCACTCGGCCATACGTCTCGACGAGAAAATATAAGGAACGTAAACTTATGTATGTGAAAGATGATTCAGTAATCGTCTGGTCCACATTCCATTCTCATTTTCAGTTTTAAACTGCAAAATTATCAACCTGATGAGATTTGCAAAAATAAAATGCATGATTTCTGCAGCTTATTGTCTCAGCTACAACATACTATAGATTCAGAGGAAATAAAGCAAAATCAGCTGAGATAAAGGTGCTTAAACGTTGTCAAGGCAATGCATGGTTAAAAAAAAAATCACCTCCCATTGACATAACACGTAAACTTGTCCGATTTTGCGTCTTTACCTTTAATCACAATTTGAAGTGTGATGGTAAGTCTTCTCGAACTAAGAGTGTGGAACGTAAGCTTCTACGTGAAAGAAGAATCATGACGATCACCCGTGACCGACAAATCTTCAAAGGGATCAGCTATTAGAAGTGGAAGCCCTCGTGCCAATCATATTGTCTCACCAATTCCAAAGCAGTGATACTCTTACATTTAGGTATAACATAATTACCCTCTGAAATCAATGGTATTATTCATGTACAATTGCTTGCCTTGTCCATAAACTTTGCTTTACAAACTTTCAGTGAAACGTGTCATAACATAATTCTGTAACTACATTAGCAGTGATTGACTACATAAATAAAGATATATCACATTGAACGCTTAGCGCGTATTACTAAGGGGGATTTTAGCCTGATGCTCTGTTCTTCACTGCTCAGATACCAACAACACTCACCACCTACGGCTACGTATAGAGAAACAGCCATGGCGAAAATAAGGTTTTCCTTTTCTTTGGCAGATAGACGCACAACCCCTTTAAACACACTATAATTGACATGGAGGGACATGAAAAAGTTCATTACTACTACTGAGCAGTGATGCCTTCTACTCATGTGGCACAAGATACCTCTATAGCAACATAAAACCTGTCTACAATTCCGTTATTGGGTCAAACAATAACAACCTGGAATTTCAAAGAGATGAGCGAGACGCCGTTATACACCTGGCCTAGAGTTAATTCATTCAGTTGCCATTCCTGCTCCAGTTGAGTTATGTAAATTATTTTCCGACCTGTCTTGTGCAGTGTAACAGGAACAAACGTAGAGAAAAGGAAAGAGAAACGAAAGGTGGCAAGCGGGGCACTGTATACCAAGGGCAATTTACGACATTACGTATGATAAATGAAGCAAATACAACCTCCAGCCTCCGACAAAATAAAATGGAACTTGACTGACTGTGTCTCGTGGGGTAGTATACTTGCTAAGATAATACGATAAATGACATCGGAATAAAGCAGAACTGCCAAAAGAAAAACAAAGAAAGAGAGAGAGAAAAAAATAATAGCGTCCTGCGGGTCTCGAACATCTCGTCCTAAGGTAGTGCATAATGACAATGCAGCGGGCTAAGCGACTATAAAGCCACACGGCTGTCCCGAAGATTGGATGTGAAATTCAAAACTTAATATCATTTACAACATGAAAAAGTTAATTACTACTACTAAACAGTGATGCCTTCCACTCATGTGGCACAAGATACCTCTATAGAAACATAAAACCTGTCTACAACTCCGTTATTGGGTCAAACAATAACAACCTGGAATTTCAAAGAGATGAGCGAGGCGCCATACACCTGGACTAGAGTTAATCAATTCAGCTCCCATTCCTGCCAGTTATCTAAACGTACATGTTCTTACCTATCCTGTTACAATATAACAAGAACCAATGAAGAGAAAAGGAAAGAGGAAACGAAAGGTGGCAAGCGGGACACTGTAACAAGGGGCAATTTACAACATTAAGTGTGACAAAATTAATGAAGCAAACCCAATCTCCAAACTCCGATACAAAACAATTAAGGGAAATAGAGCAGCCGTGTTCACGGCTTACGTATACTTGATAAAATAATACGATAAATGACATCGAGTAAAGCTGAACAGCCGAAAAAAAAAGAAAAAAAGGGAAAAGTCCTGCGGGAGTCGAACTTCTCGCCTTCCCGTATGGCGTTATGAACACCCAGCGCGCTAAGCGATTACGCCACACGGCTGTCCTGAAGCTCGTTTGCGAAACTTAAATTTTTAATTATACCATCGTGACTATTGACGGAGATGGCGCTATTCAACTTCCCACAAGTGGCCGCGTGGATTCGACCAATATACAGTTGCAAACAACAATCGCCAATCGTTCCGTACAGATTGCATTCTCATTTTCAGTTTTTAACTACAAAATTGTCGACCTCATGAGCAGATTTTAAAATATAAAATGCATGATGACTGCAGCTTATTGTCTGAGCTACATCATACTTAAGTTTCAGAGGAAATGGAGCAAAATCAGCTGAGATAAAGGTGCTTAAACGTTGTCAAGTCAATGCATGGTCTAAAAAAAAATCACCTCCCATAGACAATACACGTAAACTTGTCCGATTTTGCGTCTTTACCTTTAATCACAATTTAAGGTATGATGATGTCATCAAATTTCAAAACCATGACATGGACTTGAAAGGCAAATGTTCAAAGTAAAACATATCTGAATTTGGGATAATATTGAGCTTAAACAAGAGAGATACGAGCAAATGAATGTCAGAAACAGTACCTCAAAAAAATTAATTCCACTTTTTTGATTTCAGATGATGATATGATGACGTCATAATGTATTTCGGGAAATATTGATGCTTGAAATGTTATTTCCAATTCATATGCTTTTGTAATATGCAATAAAAACATAGGGTCACCCCGCGTTTTAAAGAGCTATGGCGAAATAAACAAAGACATGTTTTTCGCTATATTTCCACATAGACGCGCACACGAAATTTCAACTTTCACGCCAGCGCATTCCTTTGTTATAAGTCAAAATTGATCGGAAATCATTGGATATTGTTACTTAATGTATCAGGAATCCAAATCTGTCTAAACAATTGCATTTTCATGTTGCTTACGCGCACTGCGCGCGAAAATGCGCGGACGGACGCCTACGCGCGAAACGCTTAAAATTGTCTGAAACTTCGAGATTTCCCATTGGAAAGTTGTTTTGAGCCTTTTAAAAGTTTGACGCGCGCGTACGCGCCTGTAATAATGTCCTAGGTAATTAGCATTAAAATGTAAGATAGAGCGTGACCTGAACTTAATGTCCACCGAAAATGATACAGAAATGACCTTTAGTTATGAAGTTATGATCGATCATGTAACATGGTCCGAAAATCACAAAATGGCGCCTAGATGACGTCATAGATATGTTACTGTCATGAAAACCTTATTGTGGCTAGATTTTGTCATGAGACATGTTCCCTGAAAATGTCATGTTATTCCGTAATGTCATTCTTGAGATATTGATGACACAAAATTGTCCAGAAAGAAAGAAGAATAAAAAGAAATAAAGAGAGATTTTGACAATCACAATAGGTGATACGCTGATAGCGTATCACCTAATAAATACTAAATCGGTCCTACTGAACATAGAAAATGAAATATTAAGTAATGATTACTCAAGTGATACATGTACCCATGTCTAAAATAAATGAAGAGAAAATTCAATCATCTTACCGTTATTCTGAGTTCTAAGATTTAGCAAATAGGCTTATAGATTATTATAAAAGTTGATGCCTATTTAGGTGGTCAAAACTTACGTTTGAAACGATAGAGTGGGAGCATTTGCAGACATTTGTGAACATCCGACATCTGTTTTGGCATTATAAAGAGCTGGAAGTTACCGTTATTCATTTCTGATTGTAAAAGTAATTATCCAACATTTACTAGTTTTTAACACCATACGGAGCCGAATGTTACTATTAATTGTTTTTTTTTTTTTTCAAATGTAAAAGCAAAGAACTGACATTCATTTTCGCATGTTACGGAGCTGATCGTTATCCTTATTCATTTCTGAACGTGAAAGCAAACATCCCCGATTTATTGTAGCATCTAACTGAGCCGATTGATACCGTTAATCATTTCCAAATGTAAAAGCAATAATCTGTTATTCATTTTAGCATCGTACGGAGCAGAATATTACCGTTATTCATTTTAAAATTAAAAAAGCAAACATCCAACATTTGTTTTATTATCGTACGGAGTCGAATGTTATTGCTGTCCACTTCCGAAAGTGAAATGAATTACCTGACAATTTAGCATTGTACGGAGCCGAATTTTACTGTTTTTCATTTTTGAACGTCAAGGCAGACATCAGACTTTAAAGGACAAGTTCACCTTCATAGACATGTGCATGGGTTGAGTGAACGCAGCAATATTAGTAGAACACATCAGTGAGAGTTTGAGCAAAATCGGACAATCCGTTAAAAAGTTATGAATTTTTGAAGTTTCTGCTCAGTCACGGCTGGATGAAAAGAGTATACCATGGCTTGTGATGTCACATGAGTACAACGATATAAAGAAAGAATAAAGAAAATTCAACATATTCAATTTTTTTGCATAACAAAAGAACACTCCACTTCTCTCTTTCAGAAGGCAGGGGGAATAGTTTACCCTTAACATACGTCAGCAGCAAGTCGAAGAAATGTGCACTTTATTAATAAAGTAAAGTTTTGTGAAATTCTCTTTTTATTTTCCTTACATAGATGTACGCATGTGACATCATACACTGTATAGTAGTCTTCTCTTCCAGCAGTCCGACTGCGCAGATACTTAAAATATTCGTAACTTTTGAACAGATTGTCCAATTTTCCTCAAACTTTCACTGATGTGTTCTACTAATATTGCTGCATTCTCTCAATCCTTATGTCCTTTAAATATTTTACCATCAAACGCAGCTGAAAGTTACTGTTATTCATTTCGAAATGTAATAGCAAATGTCCGACATTCATCTTAGCATCGTATGGAGCAGAATATAACATGTTATTCACTTCCGAACGTATATTACAAGAGCAATCATCTGACATTTATTTTAGCATCTTCCTTAGCCGAATGTTATTGCTATTTACTTTCGAAAGTAAAAGCAAACATCCGACATTTATTTAATCATCATTCGGGGTTGAATATCATTGTTATTCATTTCCGAACGTCAAAGGGCAAGGGATCATTCGACATTTATTTTAGCATCTTCCGCAGCTGATCTGTTATTGCTATTTCAAACCTGAACGTGAACATCCGGTATTTATTTTACTATCTACAGTGATCTATGGAGTTGAATATTATTGTTGTTCATTTCCGAACGTCAGAGCAAAATTAATATCCGACATCTATTTTAGCATCATCCGGAGCTGAATGTTGTTGCTATATACATTCGAACATAAAAGCAAACATGAGACATTCTTATTCACCTGAACGTGAACATCCGGTATTTATTTTACTATCTATATGGAGTTGAATATCATGTTTATTCATTTCCGAACGTCAAAGGGATCATTCGACACTTGCTTTAGCATCTTCTGGAGCTGAATGTTGTTGTTATTTACTTTCCAACGTAAAAGCAAACATCCGGCATTTATTTTCTCATCGTACGGAGTTGAATATTATTAGTATTCATTTCCGAACGTCAAAGCTAACATTCCACATTTTTCAGCATCTTCTGGAGCCGAATTTTATCCTTATTCAATTCCGAACGCAAAACCAAACATCCGACACTTCTTTTAGTATCATACGGAGCCGAATATTACCGTTATTCATTTCCAAAATAAAAAGCAAACATCCGGCATTTATTTTCTCATCGTACGGAGTTGAATGTTATTAGTATTCATTTCCGAACGTCAAAGCTAACATTCCACATTTATTTCATCATCTTCTGGAGCCGAATGTTATCATTATTCATTTCCGAACGCAAAATCAAACATCCGACACTTATTTTAGTATCATACGGAGCCGAATATTACCATTATTCATTTCCAAAATAAAAAGCAAACATCTGACATTCATTTTAGCATCTTACGGAGCCGATTGTTACCGCTGTCCATCTACAAAAGTAAAGGCAATTATCCGACATTTTGGTGGCCCGATTGGGCCACCAAAATCTTCATTTCTGAAATGTTGGTGGCCCGACGCGCGTTTTTGGTGGCCCCGGGCCACCGGGCCACCGGTAGTGTCGAGCTCTGGCTATGTCATGTAACAATTCTCCATTTTGACAAGTATTTTAGATTTACTAAGGTTTTTGGTAAAAGATTTAGAGTGAAATATGTACATATACAGTAAACTTTAACCCTTTTATACAACACGTCTAGATTAGGTTAATAAATGACGTGAAATTGACGTCTTTATCTGGTTGCGGGAATGCACTAGCTCTGGTCAAAAAGTGACGTAAAACTGGCGTCTTAATCCCGACATGAAAGCAGGAGAAAAACACTGGTAATTTATTGGTCAATAACTGACGTAATATGTCACAGCATACTATTTTAGTTGTGCAATTCATCGCCGTTGAAAGTCGTCATAAAGATGTTGTATATGTCTTAACACGACGTATGACCAGTTGACCTGTTTACGACCAATGTTTTTTTGCGACGAGTGTCTGCTATCACTAAACAGTATCAGGGATGGTGAATGGTCGTCATATAGAACATGTATGGTGGTAATATGGGGTATGTGTGGTCGCTATATGGTGTATGTATGGTGGTTATATGGTGTATAAATGGTAGATATATGGTACTTCTGTGGTAGATGAGTGGTGGTTATATGGTGTTGGTATCATGGCGGTCATGATATGGTAGCTGTATGGTGCTTCTGGGGTAGTTTTATGTATGGTGATTATATGGTAGAAGTATGGTAGTATTTGGTAGATGTATGATACTAGTATGATATATGTATGGTGCTTATATATGGTGTATGATGGTTATATGGTAGGCATATGGTGGTATGATTGCACCATTTACCCACCATAGAAGTTATAGAACCACCATGCATACACCATAAACACCATACATAAATCATACTTCGTTCATATAATTACCATATATCTACCATAAACCAAAACAGCTAACACAAATGACGCATTAATCTGCCACAGATATCTACCACAGTCACCATACAATGTTCCATGTTAGCACCTAATATCTGCCATATAACTACAATGCATCTATTACCATCATAGAACCAACAATATACTTAACAGCCATATTTTGTTCACATGGTTAATTACCTGTATGAAAACAAAAACCGAGTCATGAAAAAAAATGTAACACAATAAAAAAATATTTTAATATATGAGCTGCATAGAGAAGTATATATGACAGAAATGTCTGTATGTACCATATTCACCATATTCTACACCATACGGTATATTGTAGAACAAGCATCTACCATACAGATGTACCATACGCGATCTACTCACCATAATATATACACCATATGTGATATACCATAGAACAAGCACCTGTCATACAAATGTACCATATTTATTCTACTCACCATGATTAACACTATGTGGTATACCATAGAACAGGCATCTACCATACAGATGTACCATATTCATTCTATAATTCTACTCGCCATCATTTACACAATGTGGTATACCATAGAACATGCATTCTATGATACACTATAAATTTACACCATGTGGTATACCATACAACAAGCATTTACGATATTCATTCTACTCACCATATATTTACACCATGTAGTATACCATAAGACACGCATCTACCATAGAGATATACCATATCCATAAATCTGCTCGCCATATATTTACACCATTTGGTATACCATAGAACGCATATCTACCATACAGATGTACCATATGCACTTTATTCATCATAAATTTGCACCATGTGGTATACCATAGAACATGCATCTACCATAGAGATGTACCATATGCAGTCTACTCACCTTGTATCTACACCATATGGTGTACCATAGAACGCATATCTACCATACAGATGTACCATATACACTTTATTCACCATAAATTTGCACCATGTGGTATACCATAGAACATGCATCTACCATAGAGATGTACCATATGCAGTCTACTCACCTTGTATCTACACCATATGGTGTACCATAGAACGCATATCTACCATACAGATGTACCATATGCACTTTATTCACCATAAATTTGCACCATGTGGTATACCATAGAACATGCATCTACCATAGAGATGTACTGGATCATATGCAGTCTACTCACCTTGTATCTACACCATATGGTGTACCATAGAACGCATATCTACCATACAGATGTACCATATACACTTTATTCACCATAAATTTGCACCATGTGGTATACCATAGAACATGCATCTACCATAGAGATGTACCATATGCAGTCTACTCACCTTGTATCTACACCATATGGTATACCATAGAACAAGCATCTACCATACAGATGTACCATATGCACTTTATTCACCATAAATTTGCACCATGTGGTATACCATAGAACATGCATCTACCATAGAGATGTACCATATGCAGTCTACTCACCATGTGTCTACACCATATGGTATACCATAGAACAAGCATCTACTATACAGATGTACCATATATGCAATATTCCCACCATATATTTACACTATATGGTATACCATAGAGCAATCATCTACCATAGAGTTGTACCATAGATTTACCATACACCATAGAGCCATACCATACATGCACCATACAATTTTTTTTTGTAAGGGATGGGGCTGCTGATCGCAGTTAATTGCATGATTACTAAGACATGAGAGCACTTTGGGGCGAGTAAGTCTCACAGTGTTAGTTATATGAAAGGTACTTTAACCTGAAACACAAACTAAGACAAGGAAATTCAAGGACACTTTTGAGGTACCAAAACTTTTTATTATCTTTAAGAGAGTCTGGCCAACTGCTAATTTGGACGCCATGTCGTTACCGCGCGTATTACGCGTCACAGGATTAGCGTGTACGCTCAGACGTAACAAAATAACCAAGCCAAATAAGGGGCAGTTAACAATGGGCATTGCGTATGAGCGCACTTCAGTAACGACATGGCGCCTGTAGATCACGGGACCAGCTTTTGACCAATCACAGGCTTCAAAACACGTAAGCCAAAAACCGAGTTGGCCAGACTCTCTTAAAGGGGGAGTCTTTTAACTCGGACATTGGGGCTGTATAGAAGGTATTTGAGCTCACTAACACGATTCTGGCGTTGTTATCCACCAAAAATTGCTCAGTAACAAGAAATCGCTCAAAATGTTCACTGATTTGGGAACGCCCCCCAAAATTGGCAGCTGATTGGCTTATGCGATTTGACGTATGAGGGGGGAGACCCCGCGAAGCCACCGAGTTCGTCTCATGCGTTGGCAATGTAAAATGAGTGAAACTTTATCTATTTTTAAATCAAGATTTAACCAGTTCTGACAATCTTTGCGTCCCAAAAGTGATTTGAATATGTTGTTTAGACATTTTAGTAGAGGCCCAGTGACGCCACTGACTTTTTTTTTAACACTTTACCCATGATAATTGCCTTTTTGGATCCGGTTTACGTTTGGAAAAAACTAGATATTTTCTGCGAGAGAAAAGACAAGTAGACGTACATACAGCCGCTTTACTGCTGACCGTACATTGTGACTCTGTGTGTGTGCATGGATGATAACAACAAATTTCAACTGGAGACTGGATGGCACTCTAATTTTTACGATAACAGCAAGCATATCTTGCTAGCTCCGCGGCCGCGGAGATCGCGTTGCATTAGCTTTATACACGGTAAACAAGCTGGTAGCAGTACGTGGTCAACAAGACAGTGTTCTCAATATGGATTCAGACCTGGATTCGCCTTTCTTGCTGCTACCCCCACCGAGATGATGAAGGCGAAGGTAAAGCAGCCCCTCGTCAGCTCCAGCTCCAGCCCCACGCAACCCTAAATCTAATCTGTATTGAGTTCATCCCGCCCGTAGCCGTACCGTTCTGGAGTATATGAACCCGACTCTTCACCTCCCGCCCCCGGGGCAGTGGCCCGTGAGGATGCTGCTCGAGGAACAGGGTGATGGCAACGAGCCCGCGACGAGGTTGGGACTTGGAAGATAATAATTGGTAACTATCATTAGTATCAAGTACGCTGAGAGTCTAGATAGTTCACTCTAACGTTAGGCCTAACGTTAATTTTTACAGAATGCAGGTCGATTGGGGTCGGAAAAATCAAAACAGAATTTTGTTTACAATACAACATTAACGTGAAACTGGAGTTGAAGAGGGACATCGGTAAAACGACGGTATGAATTGAAAGGCTATGCACTGAGCTGGCGAGGCAGATGTCATACTTGAGCTCTCATATCTCTTGATCCCATTCATAATGTCACAAGGACAAACTGATTTTTCAGATCCCGATTTTTTTTCCCGCATTTAACAGTATTTTACTTGAGTCCTGGTATAAACTTTGATGTAATTCATAGTACTGTACCTGTATATACGCATGTACCCGGTATATAAGGAGGTCATTTCTCTGGCCCCAAGGACCTTCCTATCATGAGGTAATCGACTGGTAAATTCCAACCAAGTTTGTTTCCACTAGGCCCTCCTACTACAGTTTCACATGTAAATTGCCGAGCACAAGACAAGTTATGAAAGGATAAGTGAAAAACTGCTGTTTGCAATAAGGTACAAGTGTTTGCCGGCCATACCATAACTGCAATTTCAATTACTGTATGTGGCTGGGCTAAGCAGTGGTTTGAAGAGTCTGGTATCAGTGGTAACCTCTCTGGCAGTAGGGGTTCCTACAGGCCTAGTCATGAACGATATTTTGTTCACACTTGCCTAGAACTCAAACAATGATTTCACTAATGACTAATAAGCCTATAGTCTAAACCTCATTGTGTGACAGTGCAGTACATACTTCAAAACACCAACTAATAAACACAAAGAAGGAAATAGGAATGTGTTGTTCGTTATGTTTCTTCTTTTTTTTTTCATGTTTTCTTTGTTTTCAGGTGCCTCTGTCGCAGCTGTGTTCCCACATGACCACTGCCAGGGAATCCGTTTGCTGCAAAGAGACAGAGCACATAATGGACAAGATTGAGAATTACGGTACAACGGAAGACATTTCGATGCTCCAATGCGCTGTATTATAGCACATACAGGTTTCTCAACTGTGGGCCTCGATGAATGGGTGAAAGAAACTGGAAGCTACCAGGACACCCAACAGTAGGCCTATGGAGAAGGTGCTTGAACAAATGCTGCAGATAACAAGTGAGTTTGTTAGGCACATTTAATTCCCTATTTTATTTTCCAAATGTTGCAATAAATATTAGGCTTTTTTCATATCCCTGATGATTTCCTAATGAATTTTATGGTGTCATTGTACGATTCTACATATGAAAGATCCATTCACATTGTGTAATTTTATTCCTGTTCTCACGATTTCTAGAGTAACACTTATGTAATATATTATCAAATTTTAGTCCCTTTGCATTCCATTGCATTCCATTTCATTTCATTTTTGTTTCAATTTCAGGCAGTCAATACATGTTTTTATACATGTATTTTATCCTGCCATTATACAGTCGTCCCCAAAATAATGACTACCATACCCCATGGGTCCCATTTACATTGTCTAAATTAAATCCTATTCTCAAGATAAATTCCTAGATGAACACATGATGTCATATAATAGGATTATCAAATTTTACTCCTTTTGCATTTCATTTTGTTTCACTTTTGTTTCAATATCAGGCGATCAAGACATGTTGCATACCGGTAACTGGTGAGATGATGCTGGACATTTCTGGGCCAAAATGTGAGAGTCCTACTGCCATCTTCTGCTGTTAGAAAAATCTGATAAACTCATCCATCAGAAATAGTGACAGGCTTTCATTTTGCACAGGTTGTAATAAGACTGTATATGCAGCACTGATATTGGGTGTAGAATGTGACAACTTGTCACATTGCGATCTGCTTAACGGGAATGTGGTCACAGTGTAGAAATGCATCAGATAAATTTGTACATTGCGAAATGTCACATGTATACTTTGTCAGACACCTTGTCCATTACCGGTATGTTGGGTATACTGATGATATGCAGCGTCTAACACCAACTCATCAAGGCACACAGCTGAGAAACATGCTGTTGGACTTCAGCCTCTCTGTACAAATGATCTACAGTACATTGTATTTTATTGTAATTTATTGATGCATGTTCAGTGGAACCTCAATATTATAAGCAGTGATATGACAAACTGTAGTTATAACAAGATCTTGATATACAGGAGTGATATCTCTGGTCCCATAATGTACCTCATTATAACAAGATTCGACTGCATGTCAAATGCACTCTTGTCTCAATTCTTACTCTTACTATGCTCCCCCTCTCTCTTTTGTAATGTAGATCTACTGCATGTTTTAGCAATTGGAAAATGACACTTTCACAACCATACAACTGAAGGTAATTTTGATTGTGTAGAATTGACATGTTGAACAGCTATGTTGTCAATCATGGTCACAAAAAACAAATAATGATCTAATACAATTAAGATGCTGTAGCCTTTCCGGCAATAGCTTCACAGCCTCTACTTAGAGAACAGGACCAAGTCTAGTTACGAACTCATTGATCTGGAATGTAGTTGGCTCATATAGTAGTATTCGGTCATGAACCAGTATTCATTTGTCAAACATTCCTTCCAGCTGATTACACCAATTATATTTTGTAAGCAAATGGAAAAAAAAAGTGTGTTGTGTTTTCTATATGTAGTTGGAGCGGTTGTAGTAATACAGTACATGCAGTATAAATTCATCCTTATTAACAAAAAAAGATTAGCTTCATACAGACACATGAAAATGCACAAACATACACATATACACACACCCTCAGTACACTCAGGCATATCAGATACAAACACACATAGGATGAATATATCATTGATATATTTGCCCTATGTTTGTCTGATGTTCCCCCTCATGGAATGGATAGAAATATTCCCCTCATAGATATATGTACAGGTAAGATTTGTATGGCATTGTACATATGTATGCAATTTGCATGTTGGTGGGAGTGTTCAAGTGATGCCTGTTTGAAGGTGTTTGTGGGTATGTGTGTAGTATGGCAAAGGGTGTGTGTGTGTGTGTGTTGATGTGTGTATAGATAGGAGACCAAAGAAAATTGGTAAAAGGGAGTGAGGAAAAGTAGGGGAGGGGTATTGTACTTACAGGAGTGAGATTGTAAAACCCTACCAGTGTGTTATCTCCATATCCTAATGTTGGAACAAAATGGGATTTATTCCACTGGATCAATGGCAGCTGGTCAGTCAAGCACGCATGAGTGACATCCACATTTGACATCAAATCAGTCCGGAAGAGTTATCTTTTCCACATACATACTGTATATTTCATATCAATATTATGAGACATTCTCATGTAACATTGAATCAAAAGCTTTGTGATTTCTTCTTCACTATACAGAAATCTCTACAGAACTCAAATTTAGGATAGAAATAATATATGTATTGCAAGTGTACATATACAAAACAATACAGGTGAGTGATGTTATTCAATCTTTCACACATTTAAAAATGTGTACAAATGTGTGAATGTATGTGAGCATATGTGCATGTGGGTGTTTGCTTGTGTGCACATTTTCAGAAGTACCTATCTGCATGAATAATTATGAATGTCTGAGTCTGAGTGACCTAGCAATTGTTCTTTCATAAGACCCCTGACACCATATTCATAAGAAAAAACAATGCTTAACTTTTAATGCTTGACTTCAATGATTATGTATGGAGAACTACATGTATAATAGATATCAACAGAATAATTCCCCAACTAGACTTAAGCATCGCATTATGAGTGCGGATTCTCCCTGTGGATGCATTCCAGGTCTCGGAACTTGAGTAACTGGGCCTAAGTCTGCTTAAACACAGATGAAGATTATGTAAAATGTTAATGCTTAGAACACATCTTGTTCTCCTTTTTCATAAATCTGTGAATCATATACCAAGAGTAAATTATTGCATTTCTTCTCAAAACTACATGTATATACAATTTTTTTTCAATCCCTTTTGAGTGTGTTGTGTTCTATAATGCATGCACATCTGATTCTAAATTATCTTGTCAAAAATATCAATATTTGATCATAAGAGTGATGAGCTCTAATCTATAACAGCAAACATGCTATGATAAAACCATAGTAAGGGACAGCATTCATGTAGAAATCTTCTAAACTTAGCATTTTAATACAACACTAAATATCTCTACAGAATAGTGTTAAGAATGCAAGCTCATCTGTCCATAAATATGGTCATTTATGCTTTAAACATCAACAAAAGAATACACAGTTTTCCTTTTGTATCCACATGACTCCTGTATTGCAAATGAATTATGATTTTGCTATTAAAAGGACAATATTCAATTGGCAAAGAAATGGTCTTTGAAACACTAGTTGGCATCATATTGTTTGTGATGAAATGCTACATACATGTTATACAGACGGGACACAACAGTAATCAAGGTGATCTTATCTTGTCTTTAGATGATCACTCATGAATAGAGCGCATAAGAATGCTGGGTATGCCTAACAAAATTTTGAGTGTTTGTATCCAACATCTGACAGAAGAACAGATGAAAAAAATCATTCCACAAAAAATTTGTATCATATTGTACATAATATGAACTTCAATCTCAATTGCAAGGATTCCTGAAACCATCACATCATTTGTGAGGTGCAAATTGTCTCCTGTGATATTCAATAACTTCCTCCCTTGGATGACACACGATGGCACTCACAAGGGGAGGCGTTGAAGGCTGGCAGGATGCAGGAGTTTTGTCATCGTACTCCACAACAGCAGAAAGGACATCATCAACATGTGCTGTAGAAAATTCAACAGAAAGAAACAAAGGGACACACAAAATAGATGGAATTAAGATGTTTGCATTGGTTATTAGCAACAAAGTCCTTGAGGTGTCATGAACAGAAACCACCATTTTGATAATGACATTAAAAAAATCTTTGCAAATTCATATCAAAATTGGGGTTTGTCCTCCTCAATGCAAAGACTTGATTTGAGAATGCCAAAGTAGCCATTGGTCATGGAATGTGGAGTGTTGGTCTTCGGGAATGGAAAACTGACTGCCTCCCTTCTATGACTTCTGATTAGTGGAACAGGCATAAGACCTGCCCCTCCACCCCCCCCCCCCCTAAAAAAAAAAGAGAAAATGTATATCTTGACCTTTTAAAATTGATCATTTTATGTGTACTCAGTGGTCAAGAAAGCCATGCTTCTACAAAGACAAACAAATAATAAAATGTGTAGTTGACAAATTGTGCCATTCTAATATTTTTCTCTTCATTGTAATTGGTCTTGTAACGTGAATTCATTTTCTTCCAATATTGCATAAAATATCTACACCATTCTTTACGAACCTTCACACTAGAAGACCCAGCCTTGTATTTCGGCTTCACAATCTGGTAGAGCAGATCACCTGTTGCACCTCGAGCTTGCCTCCGGTCTGGATTTGTGTTGCACACTGTAATGCAATGCTGCCAGCTGAACCCTGTAATTAGTAATAGCATAGAGAGGATTGAATTAAAAAAAAAAAGTCTATGTAGGCCTGTAAGAACATGGTTAACTAGATGCATGTAGGAACTCTTGGGAGAAACAAATACTGTTAATCACAAATAATAACTGCCATTAGTACTTCCCCACATTCAACATTGTAACCAGGGCAAGTGAAATTGTAATGACGACAACTGAAAATAAACGACTGCAGAAAGTTCCTTGTCTGATTGGAAAGTGACTTTTTTTTTGTACATGTAAACTATGAAATCACATTACATTAGTCAACTAATATGGGAAACATTTTGGGACCTTTTAAAATTGATCATTTTATGTGTACTCAGTGGTCAAGAAAGCCATGCTTCTACAAAGACAAACAAATAATAAAATGTGTAGTTGACAAATTGTGCCATTCTAATATTTTTCTCTTCATTGTAATTGGTCTTGTAACGTGAATTCATTTTCTTCCAATATTGCATAAAATATCTACGCCATTCTTTACGAACCTTCACACTAGAAGACCCAGCCTTGTATTTCGGCTTCACAATCTGGTAGAGCAGATCACCTGTTGCACCTCGAGCTTGCCTCCGGTCTGGATTTGTGTTGTACACTGTAATGCAATGCTGCCAGCTGAACCCTGTAATTAGTAATAGCATAGAGAGGATTGAATAAAAAAAAAATGTCTATGTAGGCCTGTAAGAACATGGTTAACTAGATGCATGTAGGAACTCTTGGGAGAAACAAATACTGTTAATCACAAGTAATAACTGCCATTAGTACTTCCCCACATTCAACATTGTAACAAGGGCAAGTGAAATTGTAATGACGACAACTGAAAATAAACGACTGCAGAAAGTTCCTTGTCTGATTGGAAAGTGACTTTTTTTTTGTACATGTAAACTATGAAATCACATTACATTAGCCAACTAATATGGGAAACATTTTGGGGCAAGAAAAAAAAAAGGATATTGAAGATTTCACTTGCCTAATGACAAATGGGCAAGTGAAGACAAACAATAATGCCCAGTCCTAGATCAATTCAATCTAATAATTTGTTTTGGAACATACCATCCAACCATTCGGTTACTACGTACAACTCTTTAGAGCTTTATTTGGGAAGCAAGGCAGTCCCACTCGAAACGCCAGACAGAGCTTATCAACCTATCTAAACCGTGAAACTGTTAGTAAATAATATGATACTAGTAGAATATTAGCAATAGGCCTAGGCCGAGGCCATAACCAGATGCCGTGCGAACCCCGTCCCGATTTATACAGCAACTGGGCTGTGTATAGATGTAGTTACGATACTCATATGATAGCTAGAGAGTCGTCTATACAGAACATACCCGACTCTATAGATCTAGAGATTTAGAGTCTCTGTATACATTGGTCTCGTGTTTCTATCTCGACTCTATAGAGTCGTCTAGACGCTATACAGAACATACCCGCTTTTTCTCCAGCTTCAGAACTGCTGATCCGCTTTGTTTTTCAGCTCTCTGACGATGGGATTGGCTTCCAGTTCCCAGCTTGATGACAGGGATAGCTATGGGCTGTAGGATCCTCTTTTTGGGCACAAATCCTAGCCGAGTATACAGCCCCTCCTCTACTAGTTTACATGTACTTGGCTCCACTCCTCCAAGCGATCACTGCATACGAGGCTGTACAACCTGACGACTATAACGTTGAATAGAAGAACCATTCATCGCATGCATCCCACTGGCACTGCACTGCACTGCACTGCTGGGCTCGCTTCAGCAAATGAAATGAGTCTCAAAACCCAATTCTTTCGAATGGCGTCATCTTTAGCCTAGGGAAGTTGTGCAGACTTACACCCATCTTTTGTGTCTTTGCTGCGGTGACGACACACCTCCACGACATTTTCTTGAAATATTTTCTCTAACTTTCCTACAAATACACAAGACTCACTGCACTGTGAAGTACGGTATACGGCGAGACAGTCGGCACTATGAATACCCCCTCGTACGTCAAAGTGTCACCTGACAAGGCACGTGACCGGTCCTTGCTTTTTCTGGGGGCGTTCCCGACTACCCGAAAAATGAGCGATTTAGGCGATTTCAACTGAGTTTTTTGAAGTTCACAGATCTCGTTGAAGAAAAGCATATGCGATTTCTAATAGTATTGACACAGTACTTTCATATGATCATGCATTATAAAGTTAAAAGACTGCCCCTTTAATATACGGCACTGGTCTGGTCCTACTCTGGGGTCAAAGTGCAGTCAAGCATGCAAATGGACTTCTGACTGGATCCTGCGGGATTTAGCATCCTTTACAACAAAAGTCGATTTTCATTGCCCGATTTTTCCATTTTATCACAAGAATTTCACTACACTTTTTAAAGTTTACTGTACGGGACTATGCTAAAAATGAATACATTTCTGTCAAAAGGTCAAATTTAACAAAAAATGAATTTGTCAACTTTTCATATGTATGTGTGTGTGTGTGTGTGTGAGAGAGAGAGAGAGAGCATAAGCATCGTGCATAAAATGAACTGACTGACAATACCACTCCTCTGGGTCGCAAGGGGGGGGGGGGGGTGCACGCCTGCTAACTGTCATTTACGCTTCCATAACAAAAGCATATTTAATCATCCTGAAACTCCGGTGCGGCAATGCCCCAATGGCGTCTTGATCCACTGATGACGTCACCGAAATTCAAAAATCAGAAGCTTTCGAATTGATTGTCCGATTTTCCTTAAACGCTTATTATACTGATGTGTTCTACTAATACTGCTGCTTTCATTCAATCTACATTTATATTTGGACTTTGGTTTTCCTTAACACGGATTGCAAAATTTCAGAATGATCACTCTTTGTTGACTGACCTGTAGAGTGATTAATGATCAATGGGACACACACTTTAGCTCATGTAAGTTTTGAGAATTATATCGTAACTACCTGTATGAGGAAATACTATCATGCAAAAGTAAACAGTAAGGTTTATGAGAAGTGTTGGGTATACGGCAAATGGGATGACTCTCAACATGTATCTTCAAAAGCATTAAGCGTTAACTCCAAAATTAGTTTTCTTGTAGCTTCATATTAAGTTTCGTAATACAGTGTATTCATTATATCTACTGCTTTCCGGGCAGCGACACTACCACCAGGCTGTTCCTGGTTACCGGCAGTGACAAGATGAACATGGAACAAATACCCAAGCTCCGAGATTCCGACATTGTTATGTTAAATAGTCCAAGGCTGACAAGGCATAGGATAAATGAAGAAGGATATTATTTAGAGGAGTGAAGGTTCAGGTGTGAGTTTCTTCAGTTTGTGTCCCTCTACAAATTAGATTTGTTAAGATCGCAACTACTGATCTGTAAATTGATAAACATGTCGGAAGAAAAGGAACCAGTGGGACTCGAACCTGTCATCTACTGCTTTCCCGGCAGCGACACTACCACCAGGCTGTCCCTGATTACCGGCAGTGACACGATGAACATGGAACAAGAAGTCCAAGGCGGACAAGGCATGGGATAAATGAAAGAAGGTCTGTTGTATCACAAAACATCCTACCATAAATTTTTTGCAATAGAGCCTAAAATAAAAGGAGACATAAGTATTTTTCTCATTAAAACATAACTCTAGACTATTTAACCTGGCAACATATCTATTATAACTATTGTTCACATTCCATGTATTTAACAATACTTAATATTAATTATACGGATTCAAATTTTTGCAGTGGTTGTTTCTATCCGTAAACCACATTTTAGAACGATTTTAAAGCACTATTACTGGGTTTTTGTTTCGTCTGCAAATGGTAATTTTTTGTAATGCCTTTAAGGATGATGGCGTAGTATCTCGGATGAATGCGGGACACATCCACCTCGCCCTTCCGCTATGTAAGCAGAATGGGAGTGGGGATGTTTCGTAACATATTCTTTTTGTTAAGTCAAACAAGAACTTGATAGTAATGATGACAATTACACATAATGATCTGTTATCATTTTACCCAATGTTGAAGACACAAATTGAAAAAAAAAAAAAACTGAACAGACAAGAATTCTCTCACTCTTTCACTCTCTCCCCCTAAACTTAGACTTCGCCATTGAACCCAACTGCTTATTATCAGTGAAGTATATCTGGTGGAGATATAATAACTTTGAATCTATTTCGTCCAGAAAAACTAGCAACAATGAAAGCATCCAAACACACAAGCAGAATCCCAAGGACATAATTATATATGCATTGATCATGTCAAATGATCACAAGAGATGAGACAGGATGCCAGCTGAATGTTTGAAATTTTCGACAGTTTGGCCTTCTTCAGCTTTATTATATGTACACAAATATGGTGTGATGAATAAACAGCCGTAAATCAAGATGCACGTGATGCATGCATGTGTGGGATGGAAAAAAAAACCACCCAAACAAATCCATAATGGATCGAATGTGATTACAGCATAACCATTAAGGAACATAATGCAATTTGGCGAATTAAAAAAAAATAATAACATAAAAACAATGGAAGACAGTTAGACATGAATATGGTGGGCACATACGAACAATATTATACTGGAAGAATGAAAATGATATACAGTGTACATAGATAATTGAAAAAGCAGTAATAAGTTAATGTTGAAGACTAGATCGAATCTAATCTAGGCAAAATTATGTTTGATACAAATAGTAACTACAGAACAATAACCGACATGTAAAAATAAGTCTAGTACTTAATTTCACTTAATTGCTTCATTTTCATTACTGAGAGGAATTTTGGCTTTTCCCTGCATGAAATATTAAATTATTTTGCGTTTAAAGTGAAGTGTGAATGTAACTGGAAAAAAAAGAAAGAATTTGAGCTGGCAACGAAGATTACATATAGCTCGTCCAATAAAACGAAAAAACTACTACCAAACACACCACAACGATGCTAGATTACATGTACATAATTATCGTTTCTCACAAGACTCAATATTCCTGTGGCTATGTCACGTTCGTTTGCCCGCATAAATAGCACAACTATTATTTTACAGCATAACATCAGATATCACACACACACACACACACAAACACACACACTCACACATACGAAATGATACAAGTGTCGCATTAAAATGCAAATTGCTCATTGTCTCCAGAACTATGTACATGTTATCAGTTATGCAATATGCTGCAAAATTCCATGACATTACTTCGCAAACATTCCTAATTTTGGTTATTTATTAATAAACATTAATATAAACAAAAGTCATTTCATACCAAATTTCAAGGATAAATACTCAGCCTGCTGAGAAATATCCAAGCCAAGATATCTGAACATTGCACCGATGACATGTTTATCACAAATTGATTTTTGCTCATTGATAAGAAACATGGTTGTCTTGTACTTACTTCAATTTGCTCAAGTAGAGCAGATGCATGAATTTTGACCGGAGAATTTAGCTGCTGCCAGAATGAGATTCAGTCCCGTAACTGAATAGACCAATTTCAAATTTAAAAAAAAAAAAGTGAATAAATAACGGCAATGGGGGATACTTAGTACTGGCATAATGGAGGAAGATTGGAACCCTTCTGTGTGGGAATGCTGCCAGGGGTGCCTACACTTGCACATCAACATAATCAATGGCCCGGATCAATGGATAAGATATGGTACGTACAATCACAGATAATAACGGAGTGTAGGATCTTTGATACAATATGTCCCTCTGGGCTCGGGTGTAAACATGGGTAGGGCTGCATAGCAGTTCTTTTGTTAAACATTCATATTATGTACAGCAAGAAAGGCTGGGCCTTCTGCCCGGGCACTTGAATAGACCATGAACTACTATTTTGGTGGGTTAGGAACATCCAATCTTGACGAGTTACACATCACTATTACAAGCTGGGAATCCCCTCACGCAATTTTGTCACAAAGGGTCTTATCTTTTTATCCATATATATCAGAGGTTGATAATGCGATCTTGAGGTAAGGCAGATTTCCATGATATCGTCTATCAACAGAAGCAAATGACATTTACAACCAGCATTTCAATACATGGGAAACAAAACGGATAGTGGGCAAATAATCTCAATGAACGCCAGACACTACAGAATGTCCCTACACTTCATGCATATACAGTATTAGTAATGTTACATATGCATTATATAATATCTTTTATCTATCTTTTGGTATTTTTTTTTTACATTGCCAGATGCATTTTGTCGTTTCTTTAATATTTACAATAAAGAGGGAAATCCATTCGTGTCCAACAAAGTAAAAAAGTCACACTTTAAATACTGCATTCTTTTAAAACAATCATGGTATAATAAATCCACTGTCATGCTGTTCCCCAGGCACATGTAATATAACTGTATATAATGGCAACAATGAAAAGAGTAATCACCAAACGTCCACGTGCACCATCTTTTCACCTCATCAAAATAATTCGTGAAATTGTAGTACACGTGTATTACAAAACATTGTCTGTACGTATAACATGATTTGTGATTGGTTGGTAACACTGAACATTGTTTCCGTTATACACTCTAAGAAAAAAAGGTTCTCAAATGGTTCTCGTCGGCTCCAAAATGGTTCTCATCAGATGGTTCTCGCAAAATGGTTCCGATGAGCACCTATAAATGGTTCCCAATCGAAATGGTTCCGTTCGTCACCATTTGCTAGTATGCGACCCAGTCCCCGAGTGTTATTTGTGGTACTCCTGCAGGTCAAACAATATCTTTAGGTCCACTTTCATTTTTCCCCTTGCTGTATATTCGAATGTCAGATGTAAGAATCACCAAAACTGTGGTATTGGTACAAAAATATTGTATGTGTTTCTACTGCTGTGATAATTAAAAAGTACATATTGTTTTTATCGTAGACTAATGACTTCTCTTGGCTGCGTGCCAACTGACAGCTGCCACCATCCAATTTTAGCGCTCGATCAGATATGCGTACGCGTAAACGTACACATAGCACTGCACTGTAGGACTACTAGTATGTAACCATGTAGTGTAGCCCTGTGCTGCCTGCCTGCGCCTATGCAAACCTATACCACCACATAGCGGCAGAGTGCCAATAATGCAATACCATACATGCAGCGGCAGTGTAGACACTTACACAAACACATCACACCCAAACGAACGGCACCCGGTAACGTTAGACATTACTTTTGACAAAGTGGACTGGAAACGTGGGGTCACTGTCAATTCCATTTTCGCCATGGCAGTCATCACAATTTAGGAGAAGAGGTAAGATTTTTAGTTTTAATGTGGTTTTATCTCATTTTTAGATGACATTCGTTCGACGTTGGTACAAAATCAAGTTAGATGTTACGTGTTCATACTGTTAGATTCATCACTCAGTTTTCGTTTTCAGTCAGTGATTAACCTTTTAGTTTAACAGTTAACGGTTAGCTAGATCCTAATGTTAGATCTAATTTGATCGAAGCTGCTATCTTGTGTAATGTTTACCAGGTACAGTAGATCCAGATCTATCAATGTTAGGCTGAGCTGACACTTTACAATTAGAAATTTGGCATAGCAATGGCTCATGGGGTAGCCCGAACAGACGCCGTGCGGGGCCGGAGCATGGCTGTCACGTTTTTACAGCGACTGGGCCGGGCTAAGTTACTTAGTTAGGTATGCATGTAACGTTTAGACAGTTCTTTGCCTATTAAAAATAGAGTCTACTAACTCCGAAACATAGCCCAAACGCCGAACGCAAAGATAACTGTGTACAAGGAGCGCCCCGGGGTAAGGTCTATACCGTCTCCATGCAATAAGGAAATTTGTTCTAATGTTAGAAGCTTATAAGTTACAATGTATAACTGTCAGTGTCAACGTTAGAGCCAATACTAGAGTAGAGGTCTGTCTACAGCCCATGAGTAGGCCTAACTGTTAGGTCAAAATCTCTTCAGTATGTTTTCAGGCTTGTTCTTAATGAGGAGTCACGCCGTGTAATGCCGTGTTCTGTTTATCGAATTATAGCAATGACATTGTTTTATTAACACGGTGTAGGTCTATTGTATCTTTCAATTCATATATCAGGGAAGTGGACACACCAACATGCACAGAAACCAGGGAACAAGTAACTCTGGCCGGGACGATGAAGCAGTCAGTACGTGTTTGGGTCGCTGGTGCGGTTAGGGAAAAAGGTAGACTCTACATTGATCAGAGAGACAGCCCGTGACAGACCGTTGACAACATCGGCCAGAACCGTAGGCTTAACACTAGCCAAGAATGAGCTGGGCGGCCACAAGAATTCATCGATCAGAATAAGAGCCCGGGATAGCCCATTTGCAGCATCAGCCAGAACCCTGGGCTAGTCGAGAATGAGCTGTGTGGCTAAGACGATACATCGACCAGAATGACAGCCTGTGATAGCCCGTTGACAGCATCAAACAGAACCGATGGGCTAGTCAAGAATGAGCTGGGTGACCAAAAGAATACATCGATCAGAATGACAGTTTTAGCCCGATAGCCCGTTGACAGCATCGACCAGAAACCTACGCTAGCCAAGAATGAGCTGAGTCAAAGATAACACAGTGATGCTGCCAGAGAAAACCTTTGAGAAATATGTAGATAGGGTAGGTAAGTTCGTTTGCATTGACTTATAGTATATTTTATAGCTGCTCTTTCAGAATCTGCCGTCAACCAAATATTCATGTCAGGCGACTTTTTGTTGGTTTGTGTGATGGAGGGTTACATGTTTTGTTATGATCCCAATACAGTATTTGCAACTTACAATGTACCAGTGATAATGTTTCACTATAATTTGCATTTAACAGCTTTGAATCAACTGTATTGGGGGGGGGGGGGGTAGACATAATGAGATCAGACCAGATGCCAATCTGAGAAGTGGAGTCATTCATAGTTCTAAACTTTAAAAGCACAAAAGGAAAATGCTCTTTATGATTCTCCAGTCATTGTGTGGTCGATTTCTGCACACTTTTAAAGTTTGCACCTAGACTGGTAAAACTTATTGCATTTATACCCACGCAGGAATTACGTATTGTGTAGAGAATTGAAGATTACATGTATGTAATTTATTTCAAAGCACTGATGCACCTCTTGTCACCAGTTTATATTGCTTTTGCAGAAATACAAAATGTACTGTTGGCAAATTTGGTGAACTTTTAAAAATGACAAATGCTAACAACATATTATTGTCATAGGCAGGTTATAAGACAGCAAATTCAAACCTCAGCTTTAGGCCTGCATATAGTTTACTCTAATGAATTTGTTGCTCTGCTTTTAAAAAAAGTGTAAATGAAGAGTTTGTTCGCAAACCGATAAGTCCATATTTGCCAAATGGAGATATTGGCGATTAAAGGTCAAGAAAAATAAAGAGAACAATAAGAAAATTTTGCTTCTTTTGACCATAACTTCAAAAATGTACCTTTATATGTAGTAACCAATATATAATTTAAAAGGTATTATTTTGTACTTTATGACAGAGACCGTACTTCAAAATCTTCAAAAATTGACTTATCGGTTTTTGCTATCAAACTCTTCAAATTTTTATCGATTCCCAATGTTATATATTTTAGATCATGGTTGAGAAATTTTGTTCATTCATGCTTGTGAAACTGTGTGGGTGTGGTATCCTAGCTCTTTTCCCCTTGGGATTCTTATTATCCTTCTCATTATAAAACAATGTGTTCTTTTCTTTTCTTTTCTTTTTTGTGTGTGTTTTCGTAGGACATGCTGTAAATTGTCAGAAGTCATGATTTCGTTAACCTGAATTGATACTCTTCTTGTATTTGCAGTTGTATAGATGTGTCTATGGTGCTTTCAAATTGCAGAACAACAACAACAAAAAAGTCACTCTTATACAAAGATAAGTTAATTCAAGTACTTGACGTTATGAATGTGAAGTAAAGTGAAGTGAAGAAGTGTAAAGCTTATCCTATCCGAAGTATCATACAGTACCAGCAATATAATGTATGTTTTCTGTGACAATACCAAAGGTCCTGTTTAATGGAATTGTTTTCCTGCCCTTTGTAGTTGCTTTTAGGACAAATATGCGTTAAAAGGAAAAAAACAACAACAACAACACCGAACAAACTAGCAAATATGTGGAAAAAGTTCCTCATACTACTTAACAAGGTAATGTACTTGCCTTCTGCCTACCTTATGACTTACACAATTACTGTATCTCAACCATGCAGGAATTATTTCACAGAGAATTAGAAATGTTGTTATGTATCTCAAAAGCCTGATGCACCTCTTGCTATTTCATGATCTGTACAGAGATGTGTGATGGTGTTTCAAGAACTGCTCGGTACACAACAAATATTGTGGAAAAAAATTAGTGAACAAATGAAAATATTTTGTTAAGAATATTTGACAGATTATAACATGACAAATACAAACCTCACCTTTAGATTGTAAAAGTGAAGGTGAATAAATACATTTCTGCGAATTTGTGAAAGAGCAAATTTCTATGGTTTTCAGTTATTGAGTAATGTTTCATGAAAAAATATTGGTGAATGTCATGTACATGTATTCATGCTTGTGAAACTGTGTGTGCATGGGTGTGTTATCCTTGCTCTTTTTTTTCCAGTGTCAATGATAATGTATGATATGCTGATGTATTGCTAATACATATGTTTACATGTTTTGAACGTATGTTTGACTGATGAGATGAAATTCAGATGAATTCATTTCATTTCAAATGAGTTTGTGATGCACATTTTCAATGCAGATACATTTGTAGGTAATGTACCTTTAAGAATGGTGCCAGTGAAGCACCTTACCAGCACTGCATGTGAAACACACCAAAAATACACAGATATCAATTCACATACTACATTCTGAGAAAAAAAAAAAGGTTCTTTTGAGCACCATTAAATGGTTCTCAGCACTGTCACAATAGCGACACCTTTTTTGGAGCCCGTGAGAACCTTTTTTAAATGGTGCCTGTCAGCACCTTTTAACAATGGTGCCCATTAGAACCTTTTCCAATGAAATGGTTCTCATGAGCACCTTTTGAAAAGAGTCAAAAAGGTGCCCATCTTTAGTCAAAAAGGTGCCCATGGGCACCTTTTAAATGGTACTCACGAGCACCATTTCATCGGGAAAAAGGTTCTAATGGGCACCTTTTGCAAAAGGTGCCGACAAGCACCATTTAGAAAAGGTTCTCACGAGCACCTAAAAGGGTGTCGCTATTGTGACACTGCTGAGAACCATTTAATGGTGCTCAAAAGAACCTTTTTTTCTTAGAGTGTATAGGGCTCGGTCCCTATAATCACAAATTTGTCATATTTGTATTGATATAATTGGACAATAGTCAGTTTTATAAATGATCATATTTTTTTTCATGGTATACTGCAAGACATTTTGCAAAACTGAAATGCACTGTTGTTGTCTATGTGCACTGCAGGTACGGTCAGCTCATGACCCCTCCTGTCCTCGGAAACTTGCGTACAAAGGTCTAGTTAGAGGTAGAATAAATCTGCCCTATATACCACATACGTTACGTCTTTAATTGATAATGAAAAATAAACTGTGTCATTGGCAGACACTATACTTTCCAACTAGAGGGCAATTAAGAAAACGTTATATTTACTGAGAGATGTCATTATGCTGGTACACAAAAGAGAAGCTATTCTTGTCTGTTCCTTTTTTTTTTTGCATATTCCAATCAACGCTGTTTCGTTTTATCTAATATATATATATATATATATATATATATATATATTTGCGATCTCATTCTTGTCGAAGGCAAGTTCAACTACTGCCTTGCTCGCTCTGTCGTGTCTGTAGAAAAAAAGATGAGCAGTCGGTATGCGTTAACTGTCGCTCGTTTGTTGTCTGGGTGTTTGATATAGTAAATCGTGCTCATAGTTCCGGTTGCATTTGTATTTTAATGCAAATGATACACAAACTACTATCGTCACTGCTAAAAGAAACATAACCGGAATAATTATTGCTTTCAGGTTACTTATACCATTAGGAGACATGGATTTGCGTGTAAAAGGTGATGTGAAATTGTTGATAATATCAGGTAGGCCTGTTGTGCTCTTTGGTAAGTCAGTGGTAAAGCTTAAGTTTGAATTCGGACAAAATCCCTCACTATTTATTGGCTGCCTGCTTAGAGAGAGAAGGCGGCTCATAACAGATGGGACTATCGATGGAACCTCCGTGATCTTCCTGTGACCGTAGCTTTAAGTACCATAGACGAAGGATTTCTAGCTGACAATTACAGTTCCAAGGATTGCCTTCAAGTATGAATACTTGCAGACGGCCCAGTGTCTCCTCCGTTAGATTCTCCAGTCTCATCAAGTTGTTATTGCGCAAGTCTAGAGTCGTGATTCGCGGAAGGAGGAGAATTCTTCCAGTAGAAATCAACTGGTTGTCAGAAAGGAGGATCGTTTCAAGTTGACTTAAGTGTGTAAAAAGCTCTGGCACCAAATGAGCAAGAGAATTTGAGGACAGGTCCAAAAGAACTAACGAAGTCAAGTCTCTGAAAAGTTCGTTGGGTAATATCTTAAGTTTGTTACGTCCAAGTTGAAGACTTACGAGATGTCTCAAATCATCGAAGACACCAGGACTAAGAGTTGACAAGCTATTGTTGTGGAGCACAATAAGCCATAATCTGATCACAAACTGGAAGGTGCCTATTTCAATGTCATTTATGTTATTGTGGCTTAAGTTTATGCCTCGAAGATCACCGGAGCCATTTAGGGCAAGACAGTTGAGTAGCTCGAGGTTGTTACTGTGAAGGTTTATCGCTTTCAGCTTTAGTGCACCAGTGAAGGCGTTGGCTTCCACCTGTGTTATCATCAATAGAATATGAGCAGTAATTATTCTGGCGGATTGAGAATGATCAGATTCTATCACACACGCAATGTTTTGTGCAATTGAGATTTAACTGTAAGGCTTATTAACTCTCCTATACTGTCATTGGAAAGATGACGGTTTGGACACAGACAAAATGTCATTTTAAGCAACAACAACAAAAAAAAAAATGTCACCTTTCCTTTAATAATTTGAAATCATTTTTATGTTGCAGTAATGAAACGTTAGTTTATAAACATATTGAATAGTATAATGTCAGGAGTACCGACACTATCGCTTCGTCAATTGGAATATGTGATCAGGACCACTTTTTTTATTAATTGAGGCCAATTTAGGCCATTTATTCGGCAAAAAACCCACAGAAACATATAGCAGTGGCATTTACAATGAGAGCCAGGCAACATTGCAAGCATCTTGTGCTTGTATTAGGATGACTAAACATGAATATACTATAATTTACAAAGGCGAGATACCGGCATATTACAAATAATTCTGTGAGAAGTCAAGCAAGTGATTAACAAGACACCATTAATACATACATAAATCACTCATGATAATAAACATAAGGATAGAAGACGGGATAGATAAAAAGGAAATTATCTACTTAGTCATGACTAACTATTCAAGACAAAAAGAGCACTTCAGTAAGCACTTAAATCTAGATCACTGCTCAGCGTAAATAAGTGAATTTGCTAAGAACTATGCTTGTGTCCGATTATAATCTTTCTTATTGTAAGTATGATTTTAGTAGCAATTCTGTAGCATACGGTTCTTTCTGATATTACTCTTTCCAGTAAATCCGAAATGATTGGAACACGCACAAAGTGTCATAGCATAATGATGTAGGGGATATCATTATGGTTGCATTATTGGCAAAAGATATTCATTTTAATAACGACAGGGAGAGTTGTGAGGGAATGAGAATGTGATCATCTCCTTGTTTGATCTTTTTGGTTGATTTTAGTAAGGAATATTCTACTGTTTTCCTTAAAGAGACTGCATAGTATTATTTGAGATGAGGATTCAGCCTTAAAATCGTCATACCACTTTATGAAACGATAAAGAGCATACAATTCTAACAGGAACATTAAAGTTCATTATAGGAAAATCAATTTTTAAAATGGCTGGGATATCCAAAAACAGTGTAAAACTAAGCGGTCCTGATAAAAGGTGGGTACCACACTTTATCAGGATTGCTTTATTTTGGATAGCTCAGTCATTTCAAAACCAATTTTCAACAAATAGAATTTGAATTCCTCTTGAAATTATATGCTCTTTGATATTTCATAAAAGGTTTCTCATTTTCTGAAGAAAAAAAAACAATTTTCAAAAAACTTTGGCAACTTGTAGACTCTACTCAACTGAATCTGTTCCATCCCTTTGAGTTGTATCAGAGCAAAATCAACTTTAAGATGGATTGATGATGTTTCATTGTTTAAAGTGTTATTATGAAATGATTATTTGGTGACCAGGGGTGAGCTCTGATACTTGTTTGTATACTGTTTGCTGCGAATATTACACACATTGAAAAAAGAAGATGTTGTATTCATGTATCCCGTTTGGAAGATTTCTATATTTCTTCACATGGTAGTTTTTAACATTACATCGTTCTACTACTTTTTTAATAATCCATGAAAATCACTGCTTTTGTAACTTAGACCATGTCTTACCTGTCTGATTTTATTGTTGGAAAGAATAACAATCTGGAGGTTGGAGAAGCTCTCGAAGGTTCCAGGTTCGATTCTCTCGATCTGATTGTGACGTAACAAGAGGTAGGAAGCAGCATTACACTCATAGGCGTACCCAGGATTTTTTAGAGGGGGGTGTTCAGTGGCGTACCGTGGGTCAAGACATGGGGGGGGGGGCGCACCTCATGGCCGGAAGCAACATAAGAATTGCATAATTGTACAATTAAATGCGAGCGAGCGGAGCGAGCGAGCTTGAAAATTTTGATATTTTACAGTCCCCAAACTGCCGTTTGTAGCTATATATATATATATATATATATATATATATATATATGTATATATATATATATATATATATATATTTGCTTTGGAAATTAAGGGGGTTGCACCGGGTGCAACTGCTGGCAGTTGCTGGCAGTAACATCAGGAGAATGGCATAACGATTAAATGCGAGCGAGCGAGCTTGAAAATTTTGACATTTTAAGTCCCCAAACTGCCGTTGGCAGCTATAAGTTTTTTCGCTTTAGAAATTAAGGGGAGGGGGCGCACCGGGCGCAACTGCTGGTAATTACTGACAGCAACATCAGGAGAATTGCATATGCGAGCGAGCGAAGCGAGCGACCTTGAACATTTTGACATTTTACAGTCCCAAAATTGCCGTTTGTAGCTATATTTTTTCGCCTTAGAAATTAAGGGGAGGGGGCGCACCGGGCGCAACTGCTGGCAATTACTGACAGCAACATCAGGAGAATTGCATAACGATGAAATGCGAGCGAGCGAAGCGAGCGAGCTTAAAAATGTTGACATTTTACATTCCCAAAACTGCCGTTTGTAGCTTTATTTTTTCGCTTTGGAAATTAAGGGGAGGGGGCGCACCGGGCGCAACTGCTGGCAATCGCTGACAGCAACATCAGGAGAATTGCATAACGATTAAATGCGAGCGAACGAAGCGAGCGAGCTTGAAAATTTTGAAATTTTACAGTCCTCAAACTGCCGTTTGTAGCTATATTTTTTCGCTTTAGAAATTAATGGGAGGGGCGCACCGGGCGCAACTGCTGGCAATTACTGACAGCAACATCAGGAGAATTGCATAACGATTAAATGCGACCGAGCGAAGCAAGCGAGCTTGAAAATTTTGATATTTTACAGTCCCAAAACTGCCGTTTGTAGCTATGTATAATAATATATGTATATATATATATATATATATATGTATATTTGATTTGGAAATTAAGGGGGTTGCACCGGGTGCAACTGCTGGCAGTTGCTGGCAGTAACAACAGGAGAATGGCATAACGATTAAATGCGAGCGAGCGAAGCGAGCGAGCTTGAAAATTTTGACATTTTAAGCCCCCAAACTGCTGCTGGCAGCTATATTTTTTCGCTTTAGAAATTAAGGGGAGGGGGCGCACCGGGCGCAACTGCTGGTAATTACTGACAGCAACATCAGGAGAATTGCATAACGATTAAATGCGAGCGAGCGAAGCGAGCGAGCTTGAAAATTTTGACATTTTACAGTTCCAAAACTGCCGTTTGTAGCTATATTTTTTCGCCTTAGAAATTAAGGGGAGGGGGCGCACCGGGCGCAACTGCTGGCAATTTGACAGCAACATCAGGAGAATTGCATAACGATAAAATGCGAGCGAGCGAAGCGAGTGAGTTTGAAAATTTTGACATTTTACATTCCCAAAACTGCCGTTTGTAGCTATATTTTTTCGCTTTGGAAATTAAGGGGAGGGGGCGCACCGGGCGCAACTGCTGGCAATTACTGACAGCAACATCAGGAGAATTGCATAACGATTAAAGTGACATTTTACAGTCCCCAAACTGCCGTTTGTAGCTATATTTTTTCGCTTTGGAAATTAAGGGGAGGGGGCGCACCGGGCGCAACTGCTGGCAATTACTGACAGCAACATCAGGAGAATTGCATAACGATTAAATGCGAGCGAGCGAAGCGAGCGAGCTTGAAAATTTTGACATTTTACAGTCCCCAAACTGCCGTTTGTAGCTATATTTTTTCGCTTTGGAAATTCGGGGGGGGGGGGGGGGCGGGGGCGCACCGGGCGCAACTGCTGGCAATTACTGGCAGTAACATCAGAATGGAATATAACGGTTAAATGCGAGCGAGGGAAACGAGCGAGCTTTAAAATTTTGACATTTTACCGTCCAAAAACTGTCGTTTGTAGCTACATGTATATTTTTTTTTTTCGCATTGGAGGGAGGGGGCGCCCGGTGCGCCCCCTGGATCCGCCACTGGTCGTCAAGGGTGTCGGTTTATGTTCATGATTGGGGGAGGTATGACCAGCGATATATATATATATATATATATATATATATATATATGTATATATATATATATATATATATATATATATATTTGCTTTGGAAATTAAGGGGGTTGCACCGGGTGCAACTGCTGGCAGTTGCTGGCAGTAACATCAGGAGAATGGCATAACGATTAAATGCGAGCGAGCGAAGCGAGCGAGCTTGAAAATTTTGAGATTTTAAGTCCCCAAACTGCCGTTGGCAGCTATATTTTTTCGCTTTAGAAATTAAGGGGAGGGGGCGCACCGGGTGCAACTGCTGGCAGTTGCTGGCAGTAACATCAGGAGAATGGCATAACGATTAAATGCGAGCGAAAGTCCACTTGATATGCTTTTTCGAGCACTTAAAAGGTTTTTTTTTTTTGAGGGTGATATAAAATCGGATAAATTTAAGAGGGGTCTTTTGAGGGTGATTTAAATGTATAAATAGGCAACCCTAAATTTTGATATATTTTGGCGAGCGAGCGCAGCAAGCGAGCCGAAAATTTTTATATTTCAGCTTTATACATAACATGGAATTCTTGTCATTTTTGGTTATTAAATCTTCAAATTACAATTCTAATCATAGTGACGGCCTTATAGATAACGATTTGTTCCAACAGTGTCCAACCCCATCCCGGTAGGGACTTAAAAAAAGTCCACATGATGTGCTTTTTCAAGCACTTATAGAAGGGGTCTTTTGAGGGTGTTTTAAATGTAATAGATATTGAAGAATTTTGGCGAGCGAGTGCAGCGAGCGAGCCGAAAATTTTTGTATTTCAGCTTACAAAACATGGAATTCTTGTCATTTTTGGTTATTAAATCTTCGAATGACAATTCTAATCAAGATATAGTGACGGTCTTATAGATAACGATTTATACCAACAGTGTTCAACCCCAATCCCATCCCGGTAGGGACTTTAAAAAAGTCCACTTGATGTGCTTTTTCGAGCAATTAAAAGGTTTTTTTTTTTTAGGGTGATATAAAATCTGATAAATTTTGATAAATTTTGGCGAGCGAGCCGACAATTTTTGTATTTCACCTTACAAAACATGGAATTCTTGTCATTTTTTGGTTATTAAATCTTACAATTCTAATCAAGATGGGATAGTGACGGCTTCATAGATAACGATTTATGCCAACAAACTAAGGACTTGGAAAAATACTCTGAATTACTACGAGTGAGTGACCCGAAATTTTTATATTTCCACGTCATCATTACGTTTTGTTCTTCTTTTTTTTTTTTTGGATAAATTTCGGCGAGCGGGCGCAGCGAGCGAGCCGAAAATTTGTATATTTCAGCGTTACAAAACATGGAATTCATGGAATTCATGTTTTGTTTTTATCTTGTTTGATTTGGTTTTCTGTTTGCGCGTCAGCTTCGCGCGCGGTGCAGTAACGTATAGTATTAACACGTACTGTACACGAGTTCTTTAGTGCGTATGATATTATGTAACTCCATAATGTATCATCATCCACACAAACATTAAAACAAGGAAGAGAGAGAGAAAAAAAATGAACGCAAAAGAAAGGAAATGCGGAATTCAAAACGGAAATAAAAGCGGTAAAGACAGTTTTTGTTTCATTTGTCAACATCTAAGCATTGCTGAAGAGGGGTGTTGAATAGCTCAAACACCTCCCTCTTGCCCAAGGGGGGTGTTTGAACACCTTAAACACCCCCCTTTTGGCAAAGGGGGGTGTTTGAACACCCAAAACACCCCCCTCGGTACGCCCTTGATTACACTCCATGGGTACTTCACTCAGCTGTCTGTTTTCACAGTCTGCTTCTCGCGTTCCCTCTGAATAGGTGCATTGGGCGTCGCACGAAGAACTGGTTGGAGTTGTCATGCATTGCCCGCTATGACATAACATGTAAAAAGCAACCAGACAAGTTATTACGAGATTTCCAGCTCCCATCGCTGCTGTTTGCTTCAATCTGAGCAATATAGAGAGTAGAGAATAATTTCAAATCTGTATGTGTACAATAATGAATTCCAGTTGAGGTATTCAGAAAATCTTACTCCCTGCAAAGAGGAAGTTGCAGATATTATCGTTCACTGAGGTTGATATCAAAACTCAAATAAGTTACGAATAACATTGTTTGCTTTTTGGAGCAAACTTTTTGTCACCAATCTTTTTTTTTTTTTCCCCACTGATTTCACATTGAAAACTCGCTATTCAACCCACACAAAGCAGCCCATCATGCATTCAAAAACGGGGAAACCCAATTGCCATTCAAGATCTATGCTCAGTTTTCACGATGTTTTTTTCCTTTTGGGGGGAGATGAGTCATCAGGTAGAATTAATTAGTCAAAGGTCACGTTAAAATGATAAAAATGACACTTCTTACTGATGAATTACATTATTTTCTCTATTGATACACATCCTAGCTAATGTAAGTTAGAAATCACTCACTTATACGCTGAATTGAACTTGATTATAATGATTGTAAATGCAATAAAAATTACAATATTCTAATAATTTCAATATATTTTTGGTCGTATGTCAAATTAGGGGAAAATGCCAATTATTTTTTCAATTTTTTGTCCGTATTCTAAAATGTCTCAATATATTGTCATGAAAATTGTGATCACTTTCCAGTCAGGTGTTAGCATTGCCTTGCATTGATAAGAAGTTATATTTAATTGTCTGTCTGTCCACCTGTCTGTTTGTTTGTATCATTTTTCATCTGAAAAAGATGCATGGCTGGATAGCCCATATTCAGCTGCACTATAGTTGTTCTTCCGTATAGGTTCCTTGAAAATGAGGCGGCACCGTTTCACACTGTTTCATGCACCCTGCTCTTTGCGATAAGTGAATGAAGCGGGATCTTTACATGATGTGCCTCTTACACATGGAACCTCCATTTGATGTCCTTTCCAAGGGACACAGTGTTTTGTCCCTTACTATAACATGGGGGAAGGTATAATTACACATTACTACATTGTCTTGGAAGCAAGGAGAGTTATGACTACTTAGTATGAGATCTTGTCCATTTTCACACAAGATATCACATTACGCCAACTCGGACCTCAGAAGACGAGATCTCACAATTTCTTCCTTTTCTTCTTGTGAACAAAAATGTGTGGCGGTCTCAAGCTTCAGTAGCCCAGTGTTTGGGATCCTCTCAATGTCATGATGGTGCCTGCGGAGATTTTTCCCCCAATTATTTGTCAATAAGAAATAGAACTGTTTGTTGGCTTTTATAATTTTTCTTCAAAGCACAAACTTGTTGCTGATGAGTTACGTTTACGCAACCATCATAGGTACGCTGCATAATTTATTCCCAAATCAAAGACAAGAGCACCTTAGAGGTTATGAAGCAATAGAAAGCGCTTGTGTGTGTATGTGCGCGTGTGTGTGTGTGTGTGTGTGTGTATGTTTGTAGCCTATGTCTACAGAAATCGCTTCTTTAAAACGTTTAACCGATATTAATGCACGCCATGGCCGTATATGGATTACAAACACCAGTCAGTATTGGACCCCGGTATTGTGCCTGCTTGAACTATTTACAGGATCAAGTAGAAAATAATCGTCTTTGTAGTGTCGAAGTTCCTATGGCAACCGCCATGTCCCTTTCTCTTACAACTGTTTCCCAACTGTATAAAATCTCTAGTACCATTTGCTTTCTGCATATCAAAAGATCTACTTTATTGAAGACGTCAACCGATGACTCATTAATATCCAGCACACTTTCAAAATCACAGACTCATTGTTCACGGTTCCTGAATATGGACAAAACCGTCATTTTGCACCTTTTCACCCTATACTTCTTTCAAAAATATCATTTTTTGTTTGCGAAACGCCGACTACCCAAGGGAAATGGTATAGCTACAGGGCATTCATGTATTTCATTTCTATATCCTTTGGGGTCCCTCTGGGTTGTTGTAAAAATCAACGTTGAATAAGACACCGTCATGCCGTAACTGGTGTTGCCATGGGCACCACAGGAATAAGTTTTTCCCATCAAGTTTTCGATCATGAAATCCTTGTCTAACGCCTTATATTTCATCAAAGTACAAACCTGTAAGTTTCCGTTAATCATTTATACGTAACAAAATCATCATTATAGGCCTTTTGATTATCATCAACGGCCATGTAAAGACACCAGCACCCCGGCTATGAAGAAGAAACAAGGTTGTAATTGTTACCTCCTATTAGAAGACACATTATGAGCTTAAGATCTGCCATGCGAAAGCTAGTAAAGACGACGTTACAAGGCTAAAAGCAAAACAAAAAATCTCAAATGGTATTCTTGCACATGCGCAAGACATCAATTTAGAGTTCGCGTCCCAGATCTAAAGCTCGCTAGTGTGGCTTATTAGAAGAAGTAACAACAATAGCAGTATTATGCTCACACTTTATTACACCTCTCTATTTCTTTTCATGTCTCTGTTCATGTCTATCCCTCCCTTTCTCTCGTTTTGCATTTCTGTGCATTTGTATAATCATATATCCCTTTTACATCCCCTCAAGTCCAGTCTCTCTGCAATTTGATTATCAGCAGATTGTCTCCTCTTCTGTCCGTCAGAAACGTTCACAGGCGAAGCTACCGGAATCCTACACATGAGAATAACGATGATGGACATGTCTTTACCTCATGAAGTACAAGGGAAGAGGAATAACCTATGGGTTTTAGATCATGAATTTATTGAACAATTAGCGCCGATGTTTATCTGCAGAGTGGTTAAACTAAGCTCACAATTTTAATAGCTGTCAAGCTACACTCCAAACAATGGAAGATATTCTGACAGTTTAGACGTACTAATTTTATTTCAGTGCACCCACGTGATTATTATGCCCTTGTGGAATTCCCCGAGCATTGCGAAAGTGTGATGGAGAGCTTTGTGAAGTATGAATGTAGGGCGGTTTCACTGGTAAGTTTTGTAGCAAACATGCGCAGTAAAAGTTTTAATACATTGTTATTGGTTTCTGTCGATGTCAACTGCAGTGAGCGACGTCAACAACTTCTGCTGGATCCGGAGAGTCAGTTTTCCTGAAAGATTGTGTGGAAAAATTCTTTAGATGCAATTCCATGTAAAATGAAAATATATTCTCTATATTGCTCGGCTGAAGATCAATAGCAGCAATGTCGCAAGGTCGGATGATAAGTTGTGTGGTTGCTCTGCTGTTATATCACCATGGCGTACAATGCATGCCAACTCGTGCTTCGTGCGACGCCCAATGCACCTATTCAGAGGGAACGCGAGAAGCAGACTGTGAAAACAGACAGCTGAGTGAAGTACCCATGGAGTGTAATGCTGCTTCCTACCTCTCGTTACGTCACAATCAGATCGAGAGAATCGAACCTGGAACCTTCGAGGGCTTTTCTGACCTAGAGGTTCTCATCTTGTCCAACAATAAAATCAGACAGGTAAGACGCCATCAAAGTTATACTCTAACAGTGCCAGTTATACTGTTATTATATATTGCTCGCATTAACATCAACAATATCCAAAACGTCACGCTGAAAGACTAGGAATCCTGAAAAAAAAAAAGAAAGAAAGAAAAAAGGGGAAAAGTAGGGGAAAATCAGAACATGCACCTATGAATTTGAATTTCCAAGGATAACAATTCCGTCCTTACATAAAGTTCCCGTCTAAGCACCGGCCTAGCAAAGGAGGTGGGGGGATGGCCGGTGGGGGCGGTCGCCCCCTTTACATTCTGAATAATTCTGAGTGCGCAAGACTTATCACTTACATTCCTTCATGTACAAGGGGAATATCCCCTTTTAATCAACCCTTTCCTCTCTGTTTGCCCCCCCCCCCATGCACACAAGTAGACTATATATGGCTACACTTTGAGTTTTCCAAATATAAGCCACAAAATGTGTGCACCAAAACATTTAAAAATGCGATCAGAAAATACAGAATCTCCCTCATGTGTATAAGAGGGAGAATAGGGCTTATCCCCTCCCACATAATCCTGCTATGTCTCCTTCCACAGACTTGCACTTCTCTGATTGACAAATTTCCAGAGATTCCAACAGAAGTGTGCGCCATTGAATTTCAGTTCTAAAAATATTTAAAAAGAACTCCCTCGAATATAGGAGGGGTATCTTGCCACCCTCTGATTGGTCCCCTCTATAGACCTAGGACACTTGGGGGAATGTCAATTTCCGAATTTTATAAACAAAAAGTGTGTTTCAGGACGCTATATTTCAATTTCAAAAACGCAAAAGCTCCGTCGAGCGATAGGGGGCATCCCCCTCACACTCCCTCCCCCTCTACCTCATTAGACTTTGTACATCTGTACATACAGATTATGCACACGCGGAATAAGAGCTAAAATGTCGTGATTTTGCTATTAACATGCACTTTCCTGAAAAAGCCCTAATCATTTCCATTATCATGAGGGGGGGGGGGGGTAGACAGAAATTCCAAGTATTTCACCAAAAGTCTGAAAATGTAAAATCACCTTCGTGATGTGGGAAGAGAAATATCCCTTATCTTATGTACACTCTCGTGTGCTCCCTTTCCTTTTTGATTGCTTAAACACCGTTCATGGAATTCATTGTAAGAATTAGTTCAAAACGTTTATTTAAATGCTACCACTTTATAGGCAAATTGGTCAATAATAATCCACATCAAAATATTTCACTACCTTAAACAAATGGGCCTTTTCAAGTCGACAAAACATGCATCAAATTGCACCATTTACAACATCAAAATGCAAAAAGTTCTCACCGTTGGAGGGGGACACACCCTCCCCCTCTATCTCGCTCCGCTCCCTCGCATAGTAACCGCCCCAAGATCATCCTGGCTACGCCGGTGCGTATAAGCGGGGGGGGGGGGGGGGGGGGGGGGGGATTGACCTTGACAACCACCCCCGCCCCGCAGCCTCCCCCCCCCCCCCCAAACTGAAAAACGTTCCGCGGCCCGATAGTGACAATCATATCCTACCTCAAAACAACAAGCCGATAGTTTTAGAACAGATATCAAAGGTCTATAAGTCTTCAAGTTATAAATCTCAAATTCATTTCATGTCAGACACAATCTGAAATTTTCTTAGTACATCAAAATAAATCATGTTCCTATCTTCTCTATCATACAGGTGGAAGCCAACGCCTTCATTGGCGCACCACAGCTGAAACAGATCGACCTTCAAAGTAACAATATCAATATATTCGACAGTCTTGCCTTAAATGGTTCTGGTCACCTTCGACGCATACACTTGAGCAACAACAACATCAAAGACATTGCAACAGACACATTTCAGTATGTGACCAAAGTAGAGTCCATTGGCCTGTACAACAACAGCTTGTTAAGTCTTAGTCATGGTGTCTTTGATAATTTGAGGCATCTAGAAGTTCTCGATGTCGGGTTTAACAAACTGAAAAGATTGCCAAGTGACATTTTTGCGCACTTGAGTCAACTTCAGACGCTCATCCTTTCAAACAACCAGTTGATTTCTACTGGAAGAGTTCTCCTCCTCCCACGAATCACAACTCTGGACATGCGCAATAACAACTTAACAAGACTTGAGAATCTAACGGAGGAGACATTGGGTCGTCTTCAGGTATTCTTACTCGAAGGCAACCCTTGGAACTGTGACTGTCGACTGGAAACCCTTCGTCTTTGGTACTCAAGACTTCACTCGCAGGGAGATCACAGAACATACGTCGATAGTCCTACCTGTAATGAGCCGCCTTCTAGCGCTAAGCTACCAATAAATGGATTTCTTGAGTTATTTTGCCCAAATTTAGACATCACCTCTACCACTGAATCGCCAAGGAGCACGGAAGGTTTATCTAATGAAATAAGCACTCTCACATTACCTTATACAAGTAAACCAAATTCTCTAGGTAGCAGTTTCACTAAACTAATTGTTTCACTTACTTTAACTCTGTTAGTAGTGACGGTACTGATGAATATATTTTCCAAATTGATATACAAATGTAGCAGAAACTGTCGTGACTGTCCACATAATTTGCGATCATACTACAGGAAAAGAGACGACAGTCAATTTACGAACAATTCTGACAGATCTCCATCTCCTCAATCACTGTGTCAGAGCGAACAACGAATAAATGAGAATACGTCAATGGTAAATAAGTCAGCTGAAAGTACAACAATTAAACGAGCCAAGTCTGAATGTGTGCCACTAGCCAATGAGACCACTCCAATGATATGTAACTCAGCTGAAGAAAAGAGAAGTGAAGCTGCAACGTCTGACAGCATGCAAGGTATCAACGAGACTACACCAACAAAGTATACCAGAGAAGAGGGTACGGCAGTTGGTGCCGGTAAGACGCTAACTGTGTCGTCCCAACCTATACCAGAAGAGAAAGAGAGAGCCCGAAAGGGCCTACATTTTTAATTTCCATCCCTTTTGACAAGAGGTTTCAGCAAAAAATAAATAAATAAATAATAATAATAATAAAATGATTCTCATAATTATGTGCCTGTTTAATCTACTGTTTTAGAAGAAATCCACCCTATAAATCGATAAATATTAAAAGAAAGAGAAAAATATTTCCATAAAGAACGTTACAAGTATGACAAAAAAGGATAAGAAATATGGAAGTCAGTTATGACATTATGACATTTAACATTTTCTTTGAAAACATTTATTGAAATTCAAATTCATGAAACTCTTCCGTCGAGATGTTTTCATAGCAACTGATTGACAAATTGCCCTACATCGACGTAAATAAGCACTGAATTGATCAGTGTTTTAGTAGTAGGCATGATAAAAAAAAAATATGTAAGTATGTAAATGATATGCGTAAATGAGTATGTACGCCCATGATTTTTTTATCATGCCTACTACTAAAAAAACTGATCAATTCAGTGCTTATTTACGTCGATGTTGGGCAATTTGTCAATCAGTTGCTATGAAAACATTAATTGATCATTTCCTATAAATATTCAAAACAGCAAGCAGGACGATGTCCTGCTATCACAATTTCTTATTCGTTTCATACACAAAAATCCCCTATTTCAGCTTTTTTAATATTAAACTTGCCTTAAAATCACCCAAAATAAAAAAAAAGAACAAATGTTAACTCTGATATATCTTAGTGTGGGAACATGTTTTTACTTGTATTAGCTGAAAATAACGATTTTTCCAAATTTCATGTATAACATATACATTAATTTGAATATTCATTAAGACGGAAAAAAATTGAAATTCCAACATGTCATGTCTCCTTTATTTCATATCCGATTTTTGTCATCCTGTAGGGATTTTTTGTTTCTTTCTCTTGAAGTCTACTGAAGACTACTTCATTAAATGGCATTTACTTGTGGCTATACTATAATCTATGTACAGTATAGGGTGCGATGTTCTGGCATCTGTCGATAATATGCAGTCTAAAGTTTCACATATACCAGTACAAAGAAAGAAACATAGGGAAATATATATTGTACTTCTTTCAAAATAAACGGGATTGCCAGAAATTAGACAAGACGAAATAAGATTTATCTAAATTTGTAAAATAGAATTGAGATTAAAGATTTCTGATTATAGAGACAGAACAGAAACAACGTTCAGTGGCTACAACCTAGGTTATTAATCATGTCATGTGTGTATAAATCATTATTGTATACGGATGAGGTGAAAAGAAAGTGCACGTACACGAATGGTGACTACTCTCTTTATTATTGGTATTGCATGCAGTAACTGTTGTATTATATATTGGATTATCCTCTTATTATCGTGAATCATAAACCACTGACGATTATTCCTTTGGAACATGATTTTTTTTTTTAAAGGTAGGGAATCCCATTTGCATGCCTTAAATGAAGAATTGTATAAATACAGTGGTATGTTGAAGAGAGTATCATTTTAGAAACTCCCATAAAGTATTGAAAGTGGAAGATAACATTTAGTACATTTTTATTGACCGTTAGATTTTGAATTGAATTTTTTTCGGGGCTCACCGTAAATTCCAGTACATTACTAGGCTACCTTTGCAGACCCATGCACTGCATGTGTGTCCATCATGTATATTTTGTGAAGAAAGTTAATCAAAACTTACAAACATTTCTATATACATTCTTGCCACACACTCTATATGTTATTACATCAGCTCTTTTACTTTTAGATTTGTGTTTATAGATAAAAAAAATACAGAAGACTGCAACAAAAAGGCTTAAGTGTGGCTGACACACAGAACTACTGAGTAGTTGAGTTTTGTGAATTATTCAAATTGTAGATAACTGTTGACTTCCAAATTTCTCAGCAGTGGCCTAAACAAGTCCCCTGAGGTTCATATTTAATGTTTTGCTGCATTTTGGGAGGTCTGTAAAAGGTATCCCCTACCTTTAAAGAATGAAATTAGTGTCAGTATAACAATTACTTTGTGCAACACGAAATATTTCCCTCTTTGGTGTCAAAATTGAGGAGAATAGCAAAATGCAGCTGACGACATAATATATAATCAAAGATTTATCAAAGATACATCTATATTTACATTATATATATAAACACATGTACATAGTATATAAAAATACAAATATTTATTAAGCTATATCACAAAGACTTGTTATATATATATATATATATATATATATATATATATATATATATATATATAGCGTTCCTTTATATCATCCGCCAACCATTCGTTTTGTATTTCATTTTACGAAAGGCTTATTGCAAATAGTATTGTCTCAGTTACAGAAGAAATCCAGCCAAAATGTAAGTTAGCCTGATTTTAAAAAAAAAAAAATACGAGTTCAAATTTGAATGAAATTGGATGAAAAATGTGGAAGTTATGACATTTTGAAGTTTGATAATTTTTCCAAAACAGTTCTCATACAGGGGGTATGAATATGCAAATGAGTAAAGCTAATCATGTCATACCCTCACAATTTTCCATTGATCGTTTAAAAAAATGACGAAAATTCAATGTTCCTGCCATTAAAGTCTCAAACATGACGTTATTCCTGGTTGAATAACTTCAGAATAGTGATCCGTTAGATAAATGAGGATTTGAGCCTCGGGCATAATTCCGTTTGAATGAAAAACTGGAAATTTGAATATTGTATGTGCAAATTATATGGTAAGTTGTGAGGGAATTACATGTTCACTTTTCCATTTGCATATTTACATTGACTGTTCAAGAACTGTTTCCTCCCAAAATAGCGAAACTTCAAAATGTCATAATTTCCATATTTTTCATCCGATTTTGATCAAATTTATACCGTTGAACTCGTAATGTTTTACTTATTCTTATCAGACTAACTTAGGTTTGGACTGGAATTCCCCTTTCATGTAAATGTTGTGCAAATCTTCCTAATCTCAACATTATTGCATCATCGACTTTTGATGTGTATGGATAAGAAGATATGACCCTGGGTGACCAACCCCCAAAAGTCATTTTTAATATTGCCCGGGTATAGATTCTCAGCTTTCAATGATGAAGTATACATCTCGTCAGGATTGGTTGTTACTATATATTCCCACAAACATAAATTATGAAGAAATATAAACCTGCATGAATGCTACTTTTAAAGAAAAAGGCTGCAGTTCAGGGTCTATTCAAGTGCCCACACAGCCAAAGAGCCCTGCCTTTGCTACCACACAGGTCTGGTGATTTTTGACAGCAGTGCAGAACTACTGTGCAGGACCATTGCACCATCTTTACTCCTGCGTCGTGAAACATATTGTTCATACGAACAATATCTTATTCGTTGACATTTAGGCACAGGGCAGCATTCCGACACAGAAAATGTTTTAAGCCTTGGTAGTTATTATCGAAGCTGCGAGTGTTTAATTACATTTTATAAGACGGAATCGCATAATTATTTCGGATAACATAACTCTATCTTCACAATGCATCACTCTGTTTATAACCAGCTGTTATTCTACATTTTCTTACTCTTTGCATTAAAGGTCCTAACAAATCTACTCTCCTATAAAATCAAGCAATAACGGACCGTATTTTCATATAAAAAAGCATGGAAACAAGATAATATTCATATTGACATCAGTTCACTGTTTCAAATGGTTTCGACATCCTGACTTGGATATCCTTTAGCAGGCTGAGTATTTCTTTTCAATGTTTATTAAAGATCGAAATGTATGCATAATCCTATTTTGATACTATGCATGTTCAATTAACCAATTATAAACATAGATCTGGAAGATGTATAACTTGCTTCTCTTTGAAAAGGTATGGTCGAGTGTGACATGTATAACTTATTTTAGAGAGCATATCATTGTACGATTCGTGTTTGAAAGTCGCATTTTTATTTGATTTTTTGTATATATTTGGATGTGATCTGATGTTATGTGGTGAATTATATATCATAGAATGTATCATTTGTTTATAGCCGGCAAGCGAACGTAATAAAACCACTGAAATATTCTGTCTTATAAGAAATGATCATTATAATATAACATTGTTTTTTGTATTTTTTTTTTTTTGTTCCTGGAAGTTTATCGCTTCCATTCGTGCAGGGCAATTATTCCTGTCATTTGATTTTCTTATCTTCTTAAGTTGTATTCAAATTTCACTTGAAACATAAAACGATTGAATGTATTATGCCGAGAAACAGGCATAATTTATTTTATCAAAGATAAAGCAACTGACTGTTTTTCAAGACGAGACTTATTTTAACACGTCAGCTATGATTCTGTGGTTACTCTTATTGTCGAAACATAATTCTGTTTATCAAAATTAAAGTCGATGAAATCTTCCCCACATTGATAAGATATAGCTGCTTTCAGAACTACCTTAGCCATGTCAGCAGTATTCTCCATAGTACAAACAATACCATTATAAGTTCCATCAGTACATATACATATAATATGTACATTCATAATTTATGTACTATACCGTATGTCTTAAAAAAAATACAACAGTAACCTCCGCAAGGTTAATTTAAAAAAAATAGTGAATCAATCCAACACAATCTCAGGGTATGAAAATATAATTCACTGCCCACCTCTTACAGAAAACCCCATTCGATTTGCTTCAGTGGTCAAAGAGAAATGAGTTTTTTTTGTGGAGCATGTCAGGAATCATTTTCCTCCAAGTTCTGTATATTGTGTTCACACATTAATTTGCATTTCCAAGAGCATCCAAGTGCTAAACTTGGAAGAATCAGACTCATGACATACTTTAAAATAATCCACATTTCTCTATGACGGCTCAAATTGAATTGGGTTTCCTGCAAGACCCTGAAGTAGCATTTAGACGGTTTAATCATATTGGGTGTTAGCAATGCAAAAATCCGACTGTAATTTTTTTTGACATTCTGTATCATATATATTGACATTCCACGTATTGGCATGAAGAAATAAAGAAAAAAAAATGGTAATGCAATTTTGACCAGTAAACTCATGCACCTTATTGGCCAAAAATGCATTACCGATTATGTTTGAAAGGGGACAACTTTGCACAACAGGGAATGACACTAGAACCAGACAGGGAATTGCCTTTCGAACACTTTTAATTCGGTCTTCGGTACCGAAACGTCAACGTAAGTCCTCCGTTGACAGTCGCCATCTTTCGTTCCTTTTCTCCGCCCTCTCTCGGCGTATCTGTTACAACCGTTACAATGTTCCCTTACACTCCCCCTCCTCAAATTACCCTATGGGAATTTTAACATTCATGTAACACCATGAGCAAAGAGGAGAACTTCTTCTAAACAAAGTCTATCCTACACTAAGAACAGAATAGAACAACCTCATAGACATGCAACACTACAAAGTAAGCCAAAAAACACTTAGGCCGAAATCACTGTGACGAAAGAATGATACACAAAATTACATAGCGGCATACTATGTGTGTCTGAAATTAACAGTACCTTGCAACTATAATGTACCCTGGTACTTCTGCACTACCGCAAAACATTGACTTCTGTACAGCTTATGCACCTGTATCGTTTGGTAGGTTTTTTTTTTTTTTGTACATTGAAATGGAGTTTCGTGACACAAGACAAACCTAACGCGTCATTATACAGGCCTGTCACACGCAAGTTACTTACATGGTTATTAACTAGAAATGTATCAACATAAACTGCAAACAAAATAAAATCCTGGAGCAGGCAGCATGCCAAAGCTAAGATAAGATGTTGTACATGTATCCGATTACATGTTGCACCTTGGTGACAAAAAATACAAAAGTATGAGCATCTGGAATAATGTATATGTACATGAACAAAGCAGCAATATTATAAGAAAAAAAAAAACGTCAGAGGTTGTACCAACATGTACACTATGATGCTTGTGTATGCACGCAATCATACCGTTAACGATGAGTATGAGTCCAAACATAGGTACATGTATGTACCAATGAAAAAAGTAAAAAAAAACCAGTTTGACAAGACTTGGAATATTAAAGTGGGTACTTCAAACACAAAACAATAAGCCATAACTCAAATAATCCTGGAGCCCAGAGATCTTTGCTTGTTAAAATATAAGCACATATACACCTCCTTACCATTCGTGCAACACCTAATGCATATTTCAAAACACCAGAAAACTTAACATATATGACTCTTAACTGATTACTGACAGCACCCAGCTCTGCTGTACATATGAAACGTCCGTTTACAACCCACACATTCCGTATGGCAGTATGAGACTACATGGAAAAATCCAATAGAGCCATTGAGGAAAAAAACTAACAATAAAACATTGTTCATTGATAGACCCAATGACAGATGAACAAAAAGCACTCGTGTCCGGATCCGTAATACAACCCTGGAACAATGACTAATCCCCCAGTGTCTTTTTCCACTCTGCAAGTTTCATAACAGTTTCATATATCACATAATACTTTCTAAAAATCACTCAGTTTGGTTGTTTTGATCCGTTACTGTTGTTCTCTTTGTTCATTGTTTGTTTGTTTTTTGACAAAGTCATCAATCGCTCGAACACAGCTTCAGCTGATCAACATGCACAATACGTGTCACTTCTGGATTCTCTGCTAGCGTAAGCAAAAAATTCACAGGGGTGAGTTGTTGCTTGACCAGGAAAGGGCCAGACCATCGAGGGGCTAGCTTGGCAGAGAAGTGCTTCCTCGCATCAGATATGGGATGTGTCCTTACCATCACAGTGTCACCAACCTTCAGCTGAACTTCACGCCGGTGAGCATCGTAGTGTCGTTTGTATGCAGAGATAGCGCGACGACGGTTGTCCCGTAAAGCCTCCGGAGTTGGTAGAGACGAGTCTCCAGTCTCACCCCTATGGAGCTTGTTGGTGAGAGGTGCTGGTAACTTTCGCCCAAACATCAAGACCGCCGGTTCAGTTCCCAGGGTGTCATGTCGGCAAGTATTCAGAGCGTATGCAAACTCAGCAAGATGTATGTCCCACTGTCGCTGATCTGCTGATACATAGGCTTGCAGCATTCCCTTGATGTTTCGGTTGACGCGCTCGACCCAGTTGGTTTGTGGATGGTAAGGTGCTGTGAAGACCTGTTGCACACCCCACTCAGCACAAACAGCAGCCAAAGCTTTAGATCTAAACTGGGGTCCATTGTCCGAAAGGAGAGTTGTTGGAGGGCCATACCTGCAGAACAATTGTCGGACCAGAGCGCATGATACAGTTTGACCCGTTGCATTCTTCAGTGGCAGTATCTCCGTAAACCTTGAGAAGTGGTCTACTGCCACTAAGATGAATTCGTGACCCGCATGGCTCTTTGGTAGTGGTCCCATGAGGTCAACCGCTACCATCTCCCAGGGCCTTGTGGATGTAGTTGTCAACATTTTTCCAGGCTTTCTCTGATAGGATGGCTTTGTCTGTTGACACACCTGGCAACTCCGCACAAAACTGCGCACCCTCTGTGCCATGCCTTTCCAGCAAAGTTTCATGCCATTGAGACGAGCTAGGGTTTTCCTCCTCCCTAGGTGGCCAGCAGTTGGCTTGGAATGACATTCCACCATCACTGCTCGTTGTAGTTCTTTGGGAACAATGAGGAAGTCATCCCATCGGTAGAGTAAACCAGCCTTGAGCTTGTAGCGAGTGTACTCTTTCTGCCGGTGGTCCAAGTCCGCAGCTTCCTGGTCTCTTCCTTCTAAGAAGGCAATGATCTTAGAAAGGTCTGGGTCCGAGCGCTGGCTCTTTCGTAGGCCATCCTGATTCAGGCAAAGTGGTAGACCTTCCGTGCCATTGCTTCTGTCATCAAGCACAGGTGCATGATGTTTCCTGTTGCAGGAAGGGCAGAAGTACATGTCAAGTTCCAGTGCTTGCTGGTGGCTGATTTTTACACACACCTGATGGTACCAAAGGTCACATTCATCGCATTGTATCCAATCGAGCAGGTCATCCTCAGGGTGCAGGCAGTTAGAAGATGCACATGCTCCAGGAGAGTGTTCACTTCCTTGTTGAGGGGCTACCTTCTCCACAATACCAAGTACCGGTGTCGTCTCAGGGATCCTTGACAAGGCATCAGGGACATGATGTTGCGCACCAGGACGGTACACAACTTGAAAGCGAAAGTCTTGTAGCCTAAGAATCCAACGGGCAAGTCTCCCTGTTTGTTTGTTTTTTCTGAACAACCAACAGAGAGCTTGGTGGTCTGTGATTACCTTGCAGGGCCTACCTTCGAGATATGGCCGCCACTTTTCCAGTGCCCAAACGACTGCTAGACACTCCCTCTCTGTGGTGCTGTAATTCCTCTCTGCAGGAGAGAGAGTGCGGCTAGCAAAGGCTATGGTCTTGATGCCAGCATCCTGCTTTTGAACCACTGCTTGCATCCGTATGTACGACGAAGGGGGACATCTCATCAGGATATCCAAGAATTGGCTCTTTCAGGAGGCTCTGCTTCAGCGCGTGAAAAGCAAGGGTGCAACCATCAGTCCACTCCCATCTGACTCCTTTCTTTTTCAGATGAAGGAGGGGTGTAGCAAGGTCAGAGAAGTGTGGAATGAATTTCTGGTACCATCCAACCATCCCCAGGAATCTCTCCAACTCTTTCAGGTTTTAAGGTGTGGGGTATTCACATATGGCAGACACCTTCTCCGGGTCTGGCTTCAGTCCTTCTGAACTCACAACGTGTCCAAGGTATTTCATCTCCTTGCAAGCAAATTGGCATTTCTCTGCATTGACTGTTAGGCCAGCCGTCTTCAGGCGTAACAGAATCTCCCGCAAGTCAAGGATGTGCTGAGAGAAATTGGCAGAATAGCAGACAATGTCATCGAGATATACGTAGCAAGTGCGACCAATTGTGTCACCGAGTACCTTGGACATCAGCCTCTGGAAGCTGGCTGGTCCATTCACCACTCCGAAGGGCAGAACACGAAACTGGAAGAGTCCTTGTTCACAGATAAACGCTGTTTTCTCTCGGTCTGCTTCAGCCACACTCATTTGCCAATATCCACTCCGCAGATCCAACGATGAGAAGATTTGAGCTCCATGGAGAGAGGCGAGAATGGCATCTACGGTGGGCATGGGAAAGGCATCAACCTTTGTTACCGCATTGAGTTTTCGGTAATCAATGCACATCCGGTACTGACCATTTTTCTTAGGTACCATCACTACAGGTGAAGCCCAAGGTGAATTTGAAGGCTCAACCTTGCCACTCTCCAAAAGCATGGCTAGCTCTTTTTCAGCTGCATCTCTACGCTCAGGTCCTAAGCGGTAGGGGTTGGAGCGGATTGGGGCATGATCATCCACCTCAATAGTATGTTCTGCAACACATGTATGTCCTGGAGTGTCACTAAAAACTTCTGGGAACTCTGCAAACAGTTCATCCAGTTGCCTTTGTTCCTCAGGCGAAATTTGCCATTGCGAAGGGCATGCAACTGAATGATGTCCCTCCTCCTCATCAACATACCCATCGTCAACTTCTGATGCAGAGGATACTCCCAACAGGGGGAAGCTCACCTTCTGTTCCTTGACAACACCAGTGTGGAAGCAACCGTCATGAAAATCAAGTATCAAGTGAACCTTTTTCACAAAGTCCATTCCAAGGAGTACAGGAGCTGGTAACCGAGGAACCACCTGGAAGGTACTGGTGGTAGCACAATTCCCCAACTCAACGTCAGCCGAGACCATTTTTTCTGTAGTCAATTCAGAACCATCAACCAGCAGCAAGGTATTGTCTTCCTCATGATTCACTGTTGGGAGGGCCAACTTCGAACATAAGTCAGAGGTGACCAGCGAGACACTGGCTCCAGTATCAACCAATGCATGGGTATCCAACTTCTGGCAATCCACACCATACAATGTTATCTCTACCATAGGCATGGTGTTGTTGTGGGGTGCAACAAAATTGCATTTTGAGGATTTCGAAGGGAGCCCTGATTCTTGTGTCGGTGTACGGAGAGACTGGGCAGGTGGTGGCTGCGCAGGACTAGGGGAACTGGAGCAATCCACTGCCCGATGTCCCAACTGCCCACATCGATAGCAGTTGAAATTGAACTGGTTCTTCCTCTGTTGAGTGGGACGTGAGGCTGTTGGATTTGCAGGCACCATCTTTTTTCTTGCTGCGTTGTCTTCCATGGGATGCAGTTCATCTGCTGTGCGAGCCAATGCCACGAGAGAGCACTCATTACGTTCTCGTAGTTTCAACCTCAGCCCTTCATCTGCAATGGTACTCAGGAATTGGTCGATCATCACCAAATGCAAGCACTTTTTGACTTCAGGAAGATCGGCCGTTACCTGAGAGATCTCAACCCACCGATAGAAATAGTCTTGGATACGGTTCGCAAACTCTTCGAAAGACTCGTCACTACGTTTGGATTCAGACTTGAATTTCAATCTGTACGCATCTGGGGTGAGGTGGTAGCGGCGACGGATCGCCCTCACCACCTCATCATAATCCTCCTTTTCATCCCGCGACAGGGCATGAACAGCTTGTTGTGCTTTCCCACTTAAGTACGGTTCAAGTAATCTAGGCCACTCTTCTCTCTGTTTGCCAGCAGAGGTTGCTAGACGCTCAAACGTACTCAGGTAGCATATGATATCGTCATGACTAAGCTGGTGAAGGCCCTTTAAAGGTGGGCCGGCTTGCGTGGTGTTGCTTATGGCAGCCGTGAGTAGGGATTTGCACAGCTTCTCAGTTTCATGTAAGTGAGTATGCTCCATATGTTGCATAACACGCAAGAGGTCCTCCACCCCCATACCAGAATTCACATTCACATTCTCCCCCTCCATGTTTGGCAGCTCAGCCAAACACTGAATTCTGTCCTGTTTTGTTCTCACTTCATTAGTGTCAATGTGATTTAACTCACACAAATGCCGTATGTGATCTGCTGTGAATCGATTCAAATATCCAGCTCTGTTTGAAGCATCTGCCATGATTACAGCTGTATAATGCTAACTTTAAACTTTAACTTCAAATCAAACTGTCTAACATCTATCACTAATTTTACCTGTTATAATTAATATTATTATTTTATTTGTGTGTGTGTGTGTGTTGATATTGTGCTGGATTATAGTTAGTGTTATTATCTTTTTATTTTATTATTATTTTTTTTTAATGTGTGTTGATATTGTGCCGAGTTGTAGTTGTGTTATTTTGTGCGTGTGTGTGTTGATATTGTGCTGAATTATAATTAATGTTATTTTGTGTGTGTGTGTGTTGATATTATGCTGAGTTACTGTAATGTTTTGTTTTAATGTGTGTTAATATTATGCTGAGTTATAGTTAGTGTTGTTGTTGTTTTTTTTTCCAATGTGTGTTGATATTAAACTGTTAGTGTTATTATTTTTTCTATTTATTTATTTTTTAAGTGTGTTGATATCGTGCTGAGTTATATTGTTATTATTATTATTGTTATTGTTTATTTTATTTTTTTTTAAATGTGTGCTGATATTGTACTGAACTACAACTCTGTGTACACACAGTCAGGTAATGATCTTGATCGAAGTCGTTTGTTTACTTTTCTACAATACTAATTAAGATTAGTTGACATAGTTCGGTACCTACAGTTCACTCCTCATTGTAACCAAGTATTCCAGATCGGCAATTTTCTTCTTTTCGTAGTAGTAACCCAACTGCGAGTCAAACGTGAAGCATGTTCCGGCTGCAGATGTGTGTTGTACACTGTTGAGCGATAGGACTTGGTGATTCGTAAGTGGCGGCTCCGCCCCTAAATCTTAACCACCAACAGGCTAAAACCCTTAGAATTCTACATTCCCATCGGACAAAGATCCTGCCGACTACGCCACTGAAAGGGGACAACTTTGCACAACAGGGAATGACACTAGAATCAGACAGGGAATTGCCTTTCGAACACTTTTAATTCGGTCTTCGGTACCGAAACGTCAACGTAAGTCCTCCGTTGACAGTCGCCATCTTTCGTTCCTTTTCTCCGCCCTCTCTCGGCGTATCTGTTACAACCGTTACAATGTTCCCTTACATGTTTCTTCATTTCTAGAATATATGAATGTGTGTTTGTGTTTGTGTGTGTGTTTTTTTTTGTGTGTGTGAATATACAATATATATAACCCCCACACCCCTGTTACTGTCTCAAGGGGCGACCAATATTGTACAGAGGCGGATAAATGTTGTTCTGGTCTGTTAGCTTTCTTTCTGTACTGGTCGTGGGTTAGGTAATCACATAGTCACCAATCATCATCAAATTTCCAGAAATCAGAAAAGGACTCAATATTTACGACAGCGAATATAGAATGCGGGAGAATGATAAAATTTACATCGAAAACACCAATGCTGCATGCTAACAGCATATTTATTCAACGACCTGCCTCCCCGTAGGTCTGAAATAGAAACTTGATTACAAACAACTTTCTTTTTTCTGAACACAATTGAACATCGTTCATACTAATCACATAACTCTTTGTAGTCTACAGGAGACCGTAATACATCTTTAACACTTCTAAGGGAAGGGGAGGGGTTTGTTAGTAGGGAAAAATGATGTTAACGGGTGTGGCCACTTATCTCGACATCGGCATGGTCGCCGGGATGAGGTTCTTGCCTGCATGTCGGGCTCGTCCAAGGGGCTGGGGCGTCTGTTGACCGGTCTGCTTTCACTGCCTCAATAAAGCGCGTCATCACCATCACTGTCTATCTTATATATCAGTTTGACAGGGTGCTTCGACATCTCCGAAAACACCAGTTGACTATTTGGATTTTGTAATAGCACTCCAAAATCTTGTCGTGATGTACAATTTCTGGACTTTTTTTTTTTTTTTATTCACGTTCCATATTCCACATTTCGTACAAGTTTTATATTCCATTTGATTTGAAGCAGAAAAGTTTTTTTTTCACACAATGGTCAGTTTGAACCAATAATGCACAAATGTATAAGGACATAATGATTATAATTAACGTGTAATATGAGGAACCCACTAAAAAGCAAAGCTTGTAGGATGTGGGTTCCAAAAATATAACATAGGGTTTTAGTACAGTGTATCAAAGTCAGAAGTGACGTAACATACAAAATTCAAAATATCGAGAATATTACTATGTTTACGGGATGTACAAAGTATAGTATATAATGTTTTATGATTAACTTATGGTATAAATGCTTAAAAAAGTAGCAAGTTAATCAAACTGGTGAGGTCATCCGAGCAAGGCATCATTTAAGTATATGCAAAAAAAAAAAAAAATTAAAAAATTAAGCGATTACGGCGAAATAATTACACATAGGATTTTAGAAAATTGGCTTTGAGATTTTTCTTAAAGGAGCTTAAAGAACTTGAGTGCAACCGAACCGAATCTAACTCATTCCAGAAAGAAGGGCCGGTAGATGTAATTGTCTTAAGGGCTAAAACTGTACGAACAGGAGAAAAATGATAGGATTCACTGTGTCTTGTAGGGTAAGTATGAATATCACTGTTTTTCACAAACATTGAGGAAAATATACTAGGAAGGTCACCAGTATTCAACTTATACATGAAAATTCCAACATGATATAAATACAAATCAGAAATTTTTAACAATTTACTTGAAACAAACAATTCATCAGTATGATCAAAAAATTGTGCTCGATTTATAATCCGCAAGGCCTTTTTCTGAACCAAAAATAACGAATCAATTTTAGTCTTTGAGCAATTCCCCCAGGCTAATATTCCGTAATTCAAGTAAGGTAATAATAAAGTTGTATAAAGAGAATGCAATATTGGCTTTGGGAAGAGATATTTCAGTTTGTGAATAATTTCAACATTCTTGCACAACAATTTACATAAATAATCAACATGTACCTTCCATGAAAGGTTACTGTCAATATAAATGCCTAAAAATTTTGTTGAATCTATTTGATTTAATTGTAAACCGTTCATTAAAACTAAACCTGGAAGAGATTTTATTGTGTTACTGAAAACCATATAATTGGTCTTATTTATGTTAAGCGACAATTTATTTGCCTGAATCCACTCAAACACCAACTTAAGTTCATTATTCAGAGAATCGAGCAAAACATAAGGATCTGAGTGAGAATAAAAGAGACTTGTATCATCTGCGAACAGAAGAAAAGACAGCAGAGAGGATGAGTTACGGAAGTCATTGATGTATAAAATGAATAAAAGAGGACCTAAGAGGGAGCCCTGTGGAACACCACAACAAATCGAGTTTGTATCAGATTCATGATTATTTACGGAAACAAATTGAGATCGACCGGTAAGATAACTTCTGAACCACTCCAAGGCCTTTCCACGAATACCGTAATGATTTAGTTTATACAAAAGAATTTCGTGATCTATTGTGTCAAAGGCCTTGGAGTAGTCCAGAAGCAGACCGACTGTATGCGACTTTGTGTCTATAGCTCTTACAACTTTCTCAACCAGAAGTAATATAGCATGGGTGGTTGCATGTTTTTTCCGGAATCCGAATTGATTATCAGCTAAAATATCACAATCGTTTATAAATTTGATTAAACGATTATAAATCACCTTCTCAAGTAATTTTGAAAAGGATGACAGAAGCGATATTGGTCGATAATTTCCCAACTCATCCTCTCTGCCTTTCTTATAAATTGGGATAACTTTAGCAATTTTCATTTTAATGGGCACAATACCAGTCAATAAAGATAAATTCAAAATGTGAACTAAGGGTGATAGTATTTCGTTTACAATACTTTTCATGAGGTGATTAGAAATCCCATCATGACCTGTACTCTTCTTGGGGCTAAAAGAATTGACAATATCTACGACCTCTGTTTCAAGTACTGGGAGAAAAAATAAGGACTGTGGATTGGAATTTAAAAGGTAAGAATGAAAGGGTCTGTGTACAGATGAAATATTGCGGGCCAGATTCGGACCAATATTAACAAAAAAAGAGTTGAATGCTTCCGCAATTTCCACATCATCTGTTAAATTCTTCCCTTCACAAAGGATATTATCAATACTACCCTTATTTACACGTTTATGAATAACACTATTTATTACATGCCAGGTAGATTTTGCATCTGACTTGTGCTGTTCAAACAGAGAACAAAAATAATCTTTCTTTGCTTTACGTAACAGGGACGTGAGAGCATTCCGATATTTAATGTACTTTGATTTATTTAAAGCTGTATTACACGATTTATATCTGTAAAATAAAGTATTTTTTCTGTTTATGGATCTAAGTAAAGCTTTTGTTATCCAGGGTGAGCGCGGAACTGTTTTGTAGTTTCCTCTTTGATTTCTCAAAGGGAAATGCAAGTGATATAAAGGTACCAAAATATTCATAAATCTGTCGTACGCATCATTCGGATCAGTGGAGTTTAAAACCTCATTCCAATCAATTTCGGATAAACTTTGTTTGAACAGCTGGATATTATGATCGGAGAACACTCGTGATTGCGATAAATCTTTACACACCTTTTGTTTATGCGATTCAGGTATAGTAGATATGGAAGAAACTATAACGGGAAAATGATCTGATATGTCCGTAACAGCGATACATTGATCATCATAATCACAGCTGTTTAAAAATATGTTATCAATCAGTGTTGCGGAGGCTCCAAATAATCTTGTAGGCTTAGTGATACAAGGAGTGAAAGAGGATGATACCATAGTATCAAAAAAATCACGTGTTTGTGGCTTACCATAATCAAGTAAGTCTAAGTTAAAATCTCCCATTATGTACACTTGTTTGTTGCGGAGATAGGGCGAATCTAAAATAATTTCTACGTTTGAGATGAAATCAGAATAATTACAATTTGGGGGCTTGTAAATTTCTCCTATCAATACTTTTTTACTACCTGGCATACTTATGTCAATGAAAATACTTTCAAGTGAATCAGACATATAATTTAACTGGGTTATCATTTCAAATTTCAAATTATTCTTCACATAAAATGCCACGCCTCCACCTCGTTTACAAAGTCTGTTCTTTGTTACCAGTGTGTAACCATCTAATTGTACAAGGGAAGTGAAATTTTCAGTCAGCCAAGTTTCACATAATCCCAAAACTGACAGTTTTACATTCAAAGTGTCAAGAAATAATTTTAACTGGTCAAAATTTTTAATCAAACTCCTTATATTATAATGCAAAACTGAGAAAGTATACTCCGCTCTGAAAGACTTAAGCTGTGCTACGTGTTGCGGTAGAATATAACAAGATGTTGTTAGTTTCGGATGGAATGAAGCGTCATGGTCATCATGAATGAGGTCAAGATTAGGCATATCATCATTAAGAGTATTGATATCATCAATATCGTTGGATACACTACCTAACATTTTTAACAGACATACATGGGTAAGGTAATAAGGTGGTGTAACATTGCTTGGGATCATCCTCAGAAGAGAATACAATAACATCAGATATCTCAGTTTGCTCAACCAATTTGTTACAATCTGAAATGCATATGAAGACGCACATAGTACGAGTATCGCAAGGGTGACTTGGCACCATCAGAGCCGTAGGGCAATGCACACGACAGTATGCACATGTTCCAAAAGAGAAAGCATGAGAAAAATGCAACTTTGAACTATCACTGCACTCACGACTCGATTTCCACAAACATAAACTCAGTTTTAAGAATACAGTGGCTGTGAATACATAGGACTTTTTAAAGAAGCCGAAGGCGACAAGATTAAGGAATAGTAACCATTTGTTTGGTGTGACCGATGAAAAGCTACAACATTGGATTTGGGGTGAAAAGGAACAGAACTCCACCACCATCCATTTCATTAACAAGACAACAATCACTATGTAAGGGGAAAAGACTGGATATGGTTTGTGCTGAGGAGACATGGCATACAATTGAATACTTAGTACATGTTAAGTCGCATGATGCGTCGCACGGGTGACTTGGGAATACCAAAGCTCAAGAACAATGATCTCGACAAGACGAGATACAAAAAGGGAGGCATGAGAAAAATGTGGCGTACAACTTGTCCTTGTACACCGACTTGTCCTTGTACACCGTTTAACTCTTGGGCAGTCCAAACCAAGATCCTCGTAACATTCACAGCGTCGATAGAGTTTAGTTGATTAATATGGAGGGGAGTATGATGTACAAGGAAGTTGATCTCCTGACTCTATCTCTGTGGGCTCCAACTATTTGTTGCCCCTTCTCTATCTTCCGGTCTCTATAATCACATAACTCCTCTATCTCTGTTTCCCCTCTACTAATCTCTTCTCAAACATGGTCTTTTATAACAAATTTACTATTGGCATCCTTTCCCTAAAAGTATTTCATTGGCTAAATCTTATTTTGGGGTGTGATCTTCACTGGAAATTAATTTCTTATTGGTCAGATGTTTCATTAGCTCCTCCAATTTGTTTCTGTGGAACTCCATTTTCTATGATTCATCCGAATTTCTGATTAACTCTCCCACTGTCTTTTAGTTTCTTTATCTCCTTCTCTCTATAACCACTGGTCAAGACTTTATTGTTTTTCGGATAACAAAATTATAAACCAAATGAATGTAAGTGTCCTTATGACGTCCAACGTCATCGTCATCGTTGTTCTGGGTCGTTGTCCATGAATTTGTCTTTGAAATTCCTGTCTGGCCTGATTTGTGCAAAGGTAATATTTCAGAAAATTTGTATTATTACCTAACTGTTTTAAGGATCTCATTTGTATTCTCACCACTGATCTACTCATGCCTAATAAACGGATTGCCAAGATCAGTGATGGGAAAGTCTACGAATAAGAGAAGTTAGAAAGTATAACCAAAAGGTTTGACCTGAAAAGATGGGATCTCACAACGTTACTCTCATCCTCGCCTTCATGTACCCGAAACGGTCGAGAAGGCGAGAAATTATCTCGTCTTCTAGGTGACACTCTCCAGTTACAGTAGCCGAGGGTTTGAGACCTTCTCCATGTCATAGTGCTGCATTGAGGAGAAACTTTTCCCGAATTATTTGTCACTCGGTAAAAACCTTTCCCTTTTTTGTCAATGCACAAACCTGTTGCTGATGAGTTCCGTTTCATCATTACAAACTAACACAGCTAACAAAGACTCACATGATTCATTCGTAAATCAAAGAATTACCAGCAACAGACCGGTTATGAGAAAACACAAAGCGCTTTCAATCGAGGATCTACAGTATATTATGTGCATGTAGGTTTACAGAGGACCCTTTATGCACGGCGCGCCATGGTCTTATGAATTGCACAAAAATACTAGACTAACTTGATTTATTTGCAAGATCGAGCAGAAAACCTACACTCAATAAGCTTTGCTTTTTAGTAGGTTCCATCGTATTTCTCTTTGCATTGTTTACTTTGATTGAAAATGACACATCGACCGTTACTGTACTATGTTTGTTATTCCTATTTCTTTTTGTATATATCCAAGCCGGACATTCTGTATTATTATATTTTGTTATACTTTATGTATTTCCCATCGAGAAATACGAAATAAAATTGAAAATTGAAAATTGGAACTGAAAATGTTCGTCAGTATTATAGTGTCGAACATTGGTCATTTGCATTTCTGTTGTGAGTGTCTGTTCGCAACTGCAGGAGATCCTCCTTCACCCCCTGCAGTTTCTGCACATCAAAAGATCTATACCTGTGGAAGAAGTCAACCGATAAGTCATTATTATCCCCGACAAAGCACTCAATCATAATCAAAGACTCAGCGTTCATGGTTCCTGACAATGGACAAAGCCGCCATGTTGCACCATTTTCTACCTCACTTGTTTTGTACAGATCATTATTTTCGGAACAGCGACTACCCACGAGAGGAATAAGTAGATGTAGGGCATTCATGTACTCTTTTTATTCTTTTCTATAGCCTTTGTATCGTTGTAAACATCGACTTTGAACCCATCGCGATATAGTATAACTGGTGTTGCCATGGTGAAAAACGCTTAAGTTTTCAATCATGAACGCCTAACACTTTTACATGTATTTCATCAAAGCACGAAGCTGTGCTGTTCTTAAGTTCACTTTAGTCATTCATAACTCGCACAATCGAAATTAACCAAATATAGGCCTTCTGATTGTCATCAAAGTCAATATAAAGACACCAGCAACCGGATTATGAAGAAGAGACACGGTTGTTGTTGCGCTTGTTTTAAGACACATTATCGAACTTTAGATCTGCGATAAAGCTATAAATGACGACGCTGTTAGGCTAACAGTGGTGTTCTTGCACACACTTTTTCTTTTCTGGAGGCGCACACAGTCACTAATTATTATCGTATCACTTTATCACAAGTATATATTTGATTTCTTCTTCTTTTCGTCACTGTCATTTTGGTCTTGTATTGCCGTTATGCTATTGTGTTTCTTGTATAAATAGCACCAGTGCGCTTAGAAACACCATTGTCTCCTTTTCTGTCCGCCAGAAACATTCACAGGCTAAGCTACCTAACTCGTGCACATCAGAATGACGATGATGGACATGTCTGTACCTAATGAAGTACATGGGAAGAGGACTAACATAAGTGTTTCGGATAATAAATTTATTGGATATTAGAATAAAATCACCATTTTGATAGATGTCAAACCACACTCCCAACAATGGAGAAGAGTTTGAAATTTAGAGGGACTACTTCAGTGCACACTCGTCATTATATACCATTACATCGATTAGCATTCCCCCGATCATTGCGCAGGTCCGATGGGGTGATCTGTGAGGTATGAATAGGGCGGTTTCAATGTTAAGTTTTGTATCAAACATGCGCAGTACAAGATTGAATACATCGTTATTGGTTTCTGTCGATGTCAGCATCAGTGAGCGACGTCAACAACTTCTTCTGAATGAATCCGGAGTCAGTTTTCCTGGATAGATTATTTGGAAATAATTTGTACATAATATAGAATAGAGATATATTCTCCATAATCTCTATTATTGCTCTGATGAAGATTAATATCAATGATGGAGAGACATACATTGTATTATGATAGTATCGGTATGTCTGGTTCCTCTGCTATCAAATCAGCATAGCGGGCAGTGCATGTCATCTGTGAGTACTCCGACAAGTGTTTCGTGTGACGCTAAATGCACCTATTTGGAGACAACGAGAGTGGCAAACTGTGATTACAGACAACTGAGTGAGGTACCCATGGAGTGTAATGCTGCTTCATACCTCTCGTTACGTCACAATCAGATCGAGAGAATCGAACCTGGAACCTTCGCAGGCTTCATGGACCTCAAGGTTCTCATCTTGTCCAACAACAGAATCAGACAGGTAAGACATGGTCAAATCAAGGGTCATGGAACGCGGGAGACCTTGGGGGTTGCAACCTTCACCCAACAGTTTTGGGCTTAAAAAAAAAAAAAGGTAATGATAATAAAAAAAAAAACAAATCGAAAAAAATAAAATGACAACAAAACCCGCAGTTCTGTTTGTGTTGCATTCTCAATAGCTTTGCCTTGTATCTACGTCTTCCTATCCTGCCTCTAGCCCCTTTATCTCTTTCTTTTATTCGAAAGTCTTTCCTTTTTCCTCCCTCTTGATTATCTCACTACAGCCATGGTAATTATGTTTCGTTACACGCGTACTTTCTGTAGTCGTGCGTTCTTTGTTTATTCTACAAATTGTATCGGTGTCAAGGAGAACAAGCAAATTACACTGTACTATAAGTCTACCTTTTTTAAACAACTTCTACCAAATTTCATTAAAAAACACCACAAATTGTCACAATTTGAAGGCAAACTATACTCCTTTTACAACATGACTTCAGTATTAAAAAAAAAGAATAAGAGGAAAGAAAAACAGTGAAGTTTATTTTATTAAAGTCGATTGAACAAGAGATGACAAAGATATGGAATTCGTTGTGATAACGGGGATATCATTTAAATTTACGCTACATTTTTTCATACAATCAACGAGCAACTCCTCATGTCATTTAAATATGTTCAACATCAAAATTCGAAGCATATATATATATGTATATATATATATATATATATATATATATATATATATATATAAACCTTCTTGTTGGATCCATGGCGTATTTGAGACTCGTTCTTCTTATAATTACAACATTATATGTATATATATATATATATATATATATATATATATTGCGAACAGTGCCGGATCAATAATGCCCCATCTCTCTATGAATGCGCCATGCCACTTTTTCTTCACTTCGACTTTGATTAGCAGAAATGTCATCAATATTGCATTTAGAATGTAGGAGTGATGTATGATTTTTGGGCTAAAAAAAAACACCGTATATTTCCCACGCTGATAAGTCAGGTACATGTTTTTCTTCTAACAGATTAGTATACAAACAGTTTGTTTTCAAAAACCGATAAGTCCATATTTGCCAAATGGAGATATTTGCGATTAAAGGTCAAGAAAAATAAAGAGAATAATAAGAAAATTTTTGCTTCTTTTGACCATAACTTCAAAAATATACCTTTATATGTAGTGAACAATATATCATTTAAAAGGTATTATTTTGTACTTTATGACAGAGGCCGTACTTCAAAATCTTTGTTTTGCAAACAAACTCTTCATACATTCTACGTGAGGCAATGTTATCATTTCACCTTCCTCCGCTTCCTTTGTTTTGCATAGACTTCACTTGTGTTAATAAGTTCCTGTGTTTTTACCTTATCCCTATTTACACATATTGTCCACACAACTATTGGTCAAAATCTGAGATTGCTATGTGGTTGGGCAAATTAAATTGCCCATCAGCTGTTGACCAATCAGACTTTACCCAACTTTGCAATTTCCCAACCGTTGATTATATTATGAGTTGGGTAATCATTTGCCCAAACAATTTTACCCAATTAGATATTGCCCAACTTCCATTTGTCCACCTGTTTAGTAAGTTGAATTTTGGTTAATCAAAACTTTTGTGTTGAATTATTTGATGTATGGGTGTTTACCAGAACATGTGTATGACAAGACATTGTTCATATCTAACCTATCACTATCCTACAGCTAATCGTAAAGCCTATACCTACAAGTACATCTAGGCTTAGCCTACATCCTAGACCTAGTTAGTTACCAGGGATATTTCATTCACATATATAGGGCCATTAAGTTGTAATGCTTTAAGACATGGTTACCATGTAGATTACACTTTTATTATAAAAATATGAGAATACCTCATCAAGGTACAAGTTGAAATTATGAGTTTCACTGCAATAATATATATATATAATACATTTCAGACATTTCAGAGTTTGTTAAAATCATACAAAACACTAAATTTAACAATATTTCATCTTTTTCACGAAGAGAATTTCAATAGCTTATGAATATTCATGAGCAAGAAAACCAGTAGAAACCAATAGAAACCAACTGGTATCAAAATTTCAATGTTTTAATTACTGGGTTTTAATCTGGAATGAAGTGGCAAGCAAACTGACTATTTACACACAAACCGACGCACACACGCACGTACACACTCACACACACACACACACACACACACACACACACACACACACAAACACACACAAAACACAGACAAGCAATATTGTAGGAGTATCCTGTAGTTTGCTCCCACAGACAGATACTCCCATAATGTTGATTTTTAACCCCTCCGGTGTCGACGGAATAAAGGGAAACGTAAGAAAATTATGTCAAAATACGTCCACAATGTAGCTCTTGCTTATTTTATATTGATTATGATATATATATATATATTTATATATATACTGTATACATAGACAATACCGTGTCTGTGTGTGTGTGCGTGTGTGTGTGTGTTGTCTCCCCTCCCATTCCTAAAACCGAACGTAACAAAATTACCCAAGTGCTGGTAAGAAATACCCAGGCTTAATGTGCAAAATAATGTTGGTAAATTATATAAGGCGAATTTCTACCCAAGTATCAGTTGCCCAACAAAAATTACCCAACACGCAAAGGGAACTCTCCATAACCAATTCTGTAGGTAGATATTCGCCCAATATTTAAGTAAAAATAATTGCCCAATGTTGGTTTAATCACCTAAAAGCTCAATTTGGCGATAATTGCCCAGAATGATAATTTTTTTCTTTAACCAATCAACAATTATCAAACTAAATTTACCCAATATCTTAAGAGTGCAGCGACAACCCCTTCCCCTAATGATGACTGCAATAATTTGACAACAATTACATGATACATTTTTTGTTTTATAAGGAAAATAAGGTTTATGATAAAGTAAATCGACAAGAAGGAAGCTTATTTCAAAGCCCTCAAAGGATCATAAACATGATGTTAAAGGCTTAAACTGTCAGTAATTGAATATCACATGGGGAGCAGAAATGGATAAGTTGTGAAAAGGTTGTAACGTGGTTACGATGCCAAATATTACGCTGTGCATTACATGAAAGTGCAAAACAGGAAGAAATGAAAAAAAAAAATAGGTAGGGGATGCAGAAAGTCGGTCATGAACATAAGTAGTCATGAATGGTCTTCATGCTTTCTATAGAAAACGGTGTCTAGATCATTATTGTGAACGAAGATAAATATTTGCCACCGATTTGTATTATATTCTAGCTCTCTTCTCGTGTCTTCACTTGGACCGTCCTCTTTTCATTCACAGCGTATAGGGAAGAGAGTATATAGATGATTTATTAAAGTCTTTAGCCTAAAGATAAATTTCAGTCACACTCTGCAACATTATCTAAACATTTCCAAGTCAACGTTATTCAACAGCTGCTGTTCATTATCTTTATAATGAAGGTGGAAGCCAACTCCTTCGCTGGTGCACCAACATTGAGAGTGATAAACCTTGAAAGTAACAAACTGACGAGACTACAAAGCGACATATTCACACACTTGAGTCAACTTCACACGCTCATTCTCTCTGACAACCAGTTGATTTCTACTGGAAGAGTTCTCCTCCTTCCGAAAATCACGACACTACACATGCGCAATAACAACTTGACGAGACTTGAGAATCTAACAGAGGAGACACTGGGTCGTCTGCAAGTATTCTTACTCGAAGGCAATCCTTGGAACTGTGACTGTCAACTAGAAACTCTCCGTCTTTGGTACTCCAGTCTAAACTCGCAGGGAGATGGCAGAACATATGTTGATAGTCCCACCTGTTATGAGCCGCCTTCTCTTTTTAGGCAACCAATAAAACGAGTGCGTGAGGGATTTTGCCCAAATTTAAACGTTAGCTCTCCAACTGACTCACCAATGAGCACAGAAGGATCATCTGATGAAATAAGCACATATTCTGATGAAACAAACAATTTCACATCACCCAATACAAGTGGTCCACACTCGCCCGGTAATAGTCATTTGCAGGTGGAAGTTATTGTTCCAGGGATAATTATTCTTATGGTGATATTACTGTGTGGATTTATATACAAATGGCAGAAAAGGCATAATATCATTTGACCCTAAGTGTACCTATGAGTCAGTTGTGCAAAAAGTTCACATACAAATGAATTGACAGGTAATTAATGTACCATGCAGAGGGTTAAGGTACAGAATGAACTTGGACCGAATGAGGGAAAGTAGTAGGCTATGTTCCATGTAAGCTTTCGACTTGTAAATCACTCAGTTGAAGAAGTACAAGATGAAGCTTCAACACATGAACAAAGAGAAACAAACCAATGAGATTACACCAACAAAGAATAACAGAGCTGATGGTGCAAAAGAAATGGCACCTGAAGTGTGATTTTGCTATTCATCAGAAGAGAGATGTCGAAAATAGTTGTTACTAGATGATCCGAGTATCCTCTCGGATCACCTTATGTATCTGTACGGATGCTTTGTTCTTCTTCTTTGTTTCTTTATTTCTCCTGAAAAGTTGTATAGAGGTTAGCTCAGAAAGTTCTCTGGCTATCAATTTCAAACTTATACCATACATGTATCATGTCCCAAAGACGACAGATCTAATAAAATCAGTGTGATCAGTTAACCGTGACGTCACTATGACGTCATTAAATGACATCACATTTTCATTCATATCTCATTAATGGAATGGAATTTCTCAATGAAATTTACGTCTCATATAGTTCAAGTCAAGGTCTTTCTACTCATATTCTCAACGCGTACGCGCACGTTGAAATCTGGACATGCTCCAATCGAGCTCAATTTTTTTTCCCACACGTTCCAGATCATTTAGAGCATTTTTCAAAAAAAGAGAAAAAATGGACGGACGCGGACGCGCGCGCGCATATACGCACGCACAGCTCGTATGCAATAGAAATTTCCCGTTTGAAATGAAATGAAATGAAATGAAATTTATTCATATTCCACATAGTGAACATTATTTCATAAATATACAGGGTATAACACATAGTGAACATTCTATCATAACTATACAGAGTATAATATTTACAAAATATTGTGATATTCTTAGATAAAATAACATCATGTACAAATGTGAAGGGGACTACTTAGAAGCACTGCTTGTTAAATGTAGTCCCCCTACAGAATATAGACAAAATAATATCAAAGATAAGGCGAAGTGGAATAACAACAACACCATTATATACATTATTTACAAGGGCACAATTATGAACCGTGCTATGGATATACAATAAGTCATGTAATGTTACAAAGTACAGGTTTATGTACAAAGTGTTTACAGTGTGCATTGTATGAGCAGAAGATAACCTTCCGAATATACTTAATGAAAGTATAACTTCTAGAAAACATTGGTTGAAATATGTAAACATTTAATTACCCTAAAACTGTTTATTATTCCAGTCCATTTTTTCACATGAATCAGATGTAAGTGTGAAGGAATAATTTTACAAAGTTTCAAGTCAATCCGACTCAATATGACGTCATACGGGCCCGTCAAAGTGGAAATTCCACGCCGGCGCGTAAGTGGCGATATACAGTGCAACTATGCCAAAAAAACCGCCAATTTTAAATCCGATTTTACTCGTCAGGATGGAAGGTGACCCCCCCATTTTCTTTACATAGTCTAAAAGCTGATGAGTTGCACATGCACTGTAAAAACATCGGTGTTAGATTTAACACCATGGGTGTTAAATCTAACACCGATCAAGTGTCATTAGAGGACCACACCGACAGGTGTTGAAAGTATTTTGTGATGGTGTTGAAAAGTGTTCACCTGGCACTTCGTGGTGTTAATTTGACACTGTAGCTGGTGATATTCTGACACTGCGTTGGTGTTCATTCAACATTGACACAACATGGTGTTGAGTTGATATTGCTGGTGTTAATTTCAATGGTATAATACCCGCCCAGCTTCAATAAGGGACCACACCAACTGGTGTTACTGTGGTGTAAATGTTTTCACACCTTTTTTTCCAAAATCAAGTACTTTATCGGAAAGTTCTTGATCGTTTTGTTAAAGTTCAATATCAACAAGAAAAACAGTAACCAAGTAACTAGTCAAAAAACATTTTCATACATTGAAGTGACATCAGGAGGTGTTAATTTAACACCAAAAATGAGCACCGAAAATTTAACACCAGCTCGGTGTTTCATATTTAACACCGGACTTTTTGCAGTGTGTCATTTCAAGGGTTGGCGATGCTGGAAAAATGATTAATTAAAAGATATCAAATTTCTCAATGAATTAAAAAAAGGCAAATTTTCACAATGACGTCATCAAATTTTAAGTTCACTCAAGCGTATCTCACTTATCCTTGGCCAATTTTCACCCATATTTCAGTATGTTGTAGTTTATTAAATGTTCTTTTAGAACATATAATCAAAACTTTGATTGGATGACGTCATCACCTCGTAAAAATGGATTGAAAGTAACCTTGTCAAATTTGACCAATTAACGTGTTATCTCTATGGGAGTGCAGTTTTTTCTGGAAATAAAAATTGACATGACTATCTTTTTCGAGCACTAATTCACTTTTTCTTTGATGAATTTCTCCAAGATTTTAATATGTTGTAGCTGAGACTTTGGGCTATCGTAATATGTCCTCTGTTTTTTCATACAACGTCGAAATTACGTCGAAAAACTTGGTTGAAATTGGCACTTGGCTTCGATGTAGCGTCATTTTGCTTAATACACAAAGCCTCTGGGTGATGAAATAGGTTAGTGTTAGCACATCGGACTTTTAATCTAAAGGTCCCAGGTTCTAGACTCACCCCTGCCAATTCTTTTGCTTAAAAAAAAAAACCCAAATTTTTTTTTTCTTCTTTTTCTTTAGTTAGTCTTATTCTCTCTTCCTAACTTTATCTTTTTCTGATTTTTTATGCTTCTCCTTCAAATTTCTATACAATACCTTAACTTTTTCTTTATTTTTCTTTCTTTCTTCCATTTTCTTTGCAATAGATCAAGAACAATAAGTCCTTTCAACCCCATATTTTGCACATGTTTAGTTCATGTCACGAGCATCATTTCATAAAATAACAACTACATGTACTTCCTCCGACACCATCTTGGGTAGGTAAATTAGGGTCAACGGTCATAGATATTTCATCCTGTATCTTGGTGAATACCTGTCCTATCTTTGCCATGTTTTGCACACGTATAGACGGTGTCTCAAAAATCATTTCGCAAAATAACCACTTTTGGCTCAGATGTCATCTTGGGTGTGCAAAGTGGGGTCATTATACTCATTTTGTATCTTCGTTAGTGTATACGATGGCAGGTCTGACTCTCTTTTCTAAATGAGAATCCAAACATCACACGGCCAATGTCCCCCTAAACACAAATGAAACCGGTATGGTCATGCCTATTGGAATCAGGACTCAAATAATTGATTTCCGAATAGATCGGATCACCTAATTTGTCAGTGTTGACAAATTCCAAATCTAGTTTAAATTCTCATCTTATTTCAGATGTGATTGAAATCGAATACTTTTTCTCTGCTCTCCGATGGTGCCGGGATGAAAGAGGATGACGGCAGTTGTGATGAATCTAATAATAATAATCTAATGATAATAATGTGTTTGGTTGATCTACATAACTGTTTGATGACATTTACTTGATTGCTAGCAGTTAGATTATTATGAGCAGTCGGGCCGTGTACTGGCATCCCTCGATAATGATTACATGCTAAACATGCTAAACTTTAACGCTGCTAAACTTTCTGCAAGACTTTTACATACCAGAGCTATGAGGGGAGCAAGCATGGAAGTTTTACTTTACTTAACAAAATGGAACTCTTAGAAATTAGATCATACGATTGACTGATATTTGCAAACAATGAAGATCATACAGATTTACCTCATATACCAGCATAGTGACATCTCAAAGTGAGCATTATGTATTCTACACAGATGGGAATCAGTGTCTTCCAATGGCAGTTCGTTGTCCATAATATCAATGAAAGGTGCATGATATCGAATGCAAGTGGTACGTAAGACAAGGGCAGATTGTATGTCTTCTGTGGCTAGACTCCTTTAATCAAGTTTCTGGGACATTAGGGGTCATAATTTGTCATACATAGAGTGCACATAGCCAACAATAGTGCATAAACAAACGTTCGTGAAGAAGACCATGAAAATAAATTAGAGCCTTTATAGAACTGAATATAATGTCCTTTTATGACAAAATACACAACTAGATTTAGAAAGTTGTCAATTCTGACAGATTAGGTGATTCGATGTATTCGGAAATAAGTGTTTTGAGTCCCCAACCACGGTTGAGATGAATAGATGAGCTTTATTTGAGTTATAAGAGATGTAAATTTCATTGATGAGATATGAATGAGATATGAATGAGAAAGTGATTTTAGATGACGTAATTCTGACGTCGAGGTTGACTGATCACAATGACACATAAGATCTGTCATCCTTTTTACATGATACATACATGGTATTAGCTTCGATGTTGATGGTCGAAGAACTTTTTGAGTTATCCTCTGCACAACTCTTGAGGAGAAAGAAAGAATCAGTACAGATACAGAAGATGATCCGAGAGGATACTCCGATCACTTGATAAACTTGTGATTATGTCCTACAGGGGCCGAAGTCTGTAAGTCGTAACGGAAACAATGCTCAGTGTCACCAACCAGTCACAAACCATGCTATGTATGCATATGTATGTATAATGTAGGTCCTATATGTATTATATGTTTATGTATATATATGTATAATCATACATCATTTATCAATTCTACGGATTGTATAAGGTGCAAAGATGAAACACGTACACGTATATATTGTGCAATGACTACTCTCTCCATTATTGTTGTTGTATACAGTAGTATTATGCCCCTGAGGGCAGCATAAGAGTTTATACAGAGTTACGCCCTGATCAAGCCGTAAAAGAATGCAAAGAATGAAATAAGTGCCAGTTCAACAATTACTTTGTTGAACACGAATGGATTACGTCTTAACTTTGAATATCAAAGAAAACGACAAAATGCAGCTGACAATAAAAAAAAGAGCTGCTTTTGTATATATAAAACAAATGAGAAGTTAAAGATGTGCTATATCATTTGGCGTCCTTGATGTTATCCACCAATCGTCCATTTTGTCTTCCCTTTGACGAAACGCTCCTTGCAAATTTTATTGTATCTGTTAATAAATGTTGTGCGAATCTTTCTCACCTCAACATTGCATCAACGTCCTCAGACATGGATAAGATGAAATGACCCTGCATGTTACGATGAAGTGTAAACTCGTCAAGATTGGATGTTCCTAACCAACCATAATGAAAAATTATGAAAAAAAAAAGTGATAAAGTTACAGGATTTCGATTTTCAAGAAAATGGCTTTGTAGTTCAGGATATATCATTCCTGCCGTACATGTGAATGTTTAACAACAAAACTATGCAAATCTACAAATGTTTACACCCGAATCGAAAGGAACATTGTATGTGAAATATACCTTATCCAGTAATGAAGTCTCATACAGGGCATCGTTCCGACACTGACAGGGTTGTATGCGCCTTTCATCATACCGCCATTATCCTTCTGAGTACCTGGTAGTTCTAAGCTAAATTTTTTTTATTCGGTCTTATGACGGAATCGCATATTTCATGCAACATAACTCTCTAAACACAATTTATGCATCTGACATTATGGTTTTGTGTGTGTGTGTTTATGAGGCCTTAACATATCTGCCCTACTTGAGCAAAACTAAGCAGGTGATCACCAATCATTTTTTTTTTCGAATAAGCAAGAATCAATTTATTATTACAATATTTTCATTGCATTGACATGTGTAATTATAGTTATGCATTTCAACGTTCGGACATCTTGACCTGGATATAATACTCCATCAGTATAGGCTGAGTACTTTTTTGTGTGTGTGTAATTTGACATCTAAATTCAATGTGTAATCTTATGTTCACACCATGCATTTTTAATTAGCCACATTATACATGTGTTATATACCCAGACCTGGAACATGAGTGGCTTGCTTTCTTTTGTCAAAACGTAGCACCGCTTGTAGCAGATTGTGACTTGAATTACTTAAAATAATTTGCATTTTAAAGCGACATTTGTATTTGATCTGATGTTATGTTGTTGATTGTGTGTTGTGCCTTTTATGGTGGCGGACAGCATGACTATCTACAGTAATAATTATTGTGTCTTGTAAGGAAGAATAATAAATGTATGGCATTGCTGTGATGTGCTTTGGTGGATGATTATCTCTTCAAACTGGATCATGCAATCTTACTGCCGTCTAATATTCTTACATTTTTAAGATGTATTCAAAAGTTTCTATAGCATAAAATGAATTAATGACTATGCAGGTAAAAGACAATTCTTTGTATTAATAAACAGAAAGCAACAGACTGAAAACAAAACAAGACTTATTTTCATATGTCAGGTATGGTCCCGTTGAACTTTACTCTTTCTGTCAAAACATAATTTTGCCTGAATTGAAGTCGATGCTGCTTTAAAAGATAACAGATAAATGTTCTCAACGAACAAAATCGTATTATGTTTCATTAGTATATGCATATATATATATATATATATATATATATATATATATATATATGAGATTAAAACCTAAAATGGCATTAAAACGCTTTATCCTGGCGAGGAAAGCGCATGTTTTTGAAACAAGACACCAAACAGGTTAGTCATCGCATTCTTCATCAGCGACCAGGATGCGATGTGATGTTAGATTAAAAATCCGTTTCTGAAGCAGAATATACACACAAGGGTATACGTCTGCTCCTGGTCGGACGGATTTCAAAATTAACCTGCTTGTGGTTATATATATATATGTATATATATATGTATATATATATATATATATATATATATATATATATATATGTATAATATACATATATATGATATATTTTGGGAAAATCTAGGTTAAGGTGAGAAGACGACTGAGTTAGATAAATTCTAGATATATTTTATGATATATATATATATATATATACATATATATATATATATATATATAATTAATACTACTATATAGTTAATGAAAAGAGAACATGACAATAAATTATTACTTTAAATTGTCACTAAATTTTCAATTACTTTTAAGTGTCTTGATTTATTTCTCAAGAAAAAAGTGAGGGAGTTATATTACGCGACATCTCAACACAACCACCCCCATCTGCTTCATACATGGGCGTAAATCCCGGGGGGGATGGGGGGGATATATCCCCCCCTGAAATGGAGGAGGGGGGGATGGCCTGTACAATCATCCCCCCCTGAATTTTGAGGGGGGAAATGGAGGAAGCAGAAATGTGATTGTATCAATTTTGGCATAATGCATGACGTTTGTACGCCGGCCTTCAGACAGGTAACAGAGCTGAACAGTATTCTATCTTGTAGGGAAATGTATAATTTTCTCAAGCGCTCGCTCGCTTCGCTCGCTCGCGAAGAAAGTAACATCGACATACACTGTAAGATATGGCTCAGGCGTTGACAACGTCATAGTACAGGTCTACATGTAAACATGAGGCGAGTGACTGGGGACCATCTGCAAAATATGTACGAGAACATACAAACAAACAATAACAACAACTTTATCGCCATATTAAATCCCCTCCATTTCCTGAATCATTCCTGAGAAACGACAGTGTCTGATGACTCAGTCAGGATGCATCTATGGGCATACCAAGGGAAGATCAGGGACGTCGAATCTATGGGGGGCAAAGGGGCATTTGCCCCGCCCCAAAGGAAGTGTTTAGACAGACAAATCATTTATCCCCCAGGCAATTCCCGAGATGAGGACAAATCTCGAACTTTCTTAAAGGGAAGGTAAACCCAAAGAGCAATGTGGATTGAGTGAAAGCAGCAACATTAGTAGAACACATCAGTGAAAGTTTGAGGAAAATCGGACAATCGATGCAAAAGTTATGAATTTTTAAAGTTTTGGTGTTGGAACTGCTGGATGAGGAGACTACTATAGGATATGACGTATGAGTGGACAACAATACAAAGAAAATATAAAGGAAATTCAACAAAAATTCACTTTTCTAGCATTATGAAAGAGCACTTGACTAACCGCTTTCAGAAAGCAGGGGGAATAATTGCTACCCTTAACATATGTTAGTATCAAGTTGATGGAATTTGTAATTTTCATAAAAATGGATTTTTGTAGTATTTTCTTTATATTTTCTTGGTATTGTTGTCCCCTCATACGTCATAACCTCTAGTAGTCTCCTCATCCAGCGGTTCCAACACCAAAACTTTAAAAATTCATAACTTTTGCATCGATTGTCCGATTTTCTTCAAACTTTTACTGATGTGTTCTACTAATGTTGCTGCTTTCACTCAGTCCACATTGTTCCTGGGGTTTATCTTCCCTTTAATGGAAAATTGTCCAAATATCGCCAGAACTATGCACCAGATCCTTGTATTGCAATCATGAACATGCAAAAGGTCCGCTATACAGGATAAGGGATAAACTTTGTACACTTTTGACATAGACGTATATTCCCTAATTTATCAAAGAGTGTGCAGCAGATCTTTCACTTAACAAAAGCAACCTAATATGTATAGAGGCGTCGATGGGGGGGGGGGGATGGTTCTCAAATAAAAGTGGGACAAACAAAAGCGAAAAATATAGCTACAAACGGCAGTTTTTGGAGTGTAAAATGATAAAATTTTAAAGCTCGCTCGCTCCGCTCGCTCGCATTTAACCGCTATGCCATTCTCCTGATGTTGCTGCCAGTGATTGACAGCAGGTGCACCCAGCACTGCCCAGTGCGCCCCCTTAATTTCCAAAGCGAAAATATAGCTACAAACGACAGTTTTTAGGACTGGAAAATGTCAAAACTTTCCAGCTCACTCGCTTCGCTCGCTAGCATTTAACAGTCAGTCCGCAGCACCCGATAATTCGCTCGTATTTATTCAACTCGTATGCAAGCCCGCTCTAGGCTTGCATACGTAATGAGCTGCGTAAGGGGATTTTGTCCTTGGGCTTTCGGCAACAAAAATACACCTTATGTTCACAAATTTGGTATCAAATTCAAGGAAAATATGTAAACTATCGTCACATGTTACTCAAATTATTGTAAATGAAAAATATCATTGCGTAATTTGAGCTTGAAAAATGATGAAAAAAAGTAATTCGTGCAGTACACGTTCAAGACGTCAAAAAAATATCAAATTCACCATGCGTCTCAATGAAAATGCTTTATTTGGTAGTCCATCTCCTAATCTTTGTATCTATGTAAATATCTTGACAATTTGTTGCTTAATCCGGTCAGGAACCAGTAAAATATACATCGATGTCAGTGCTGATCAGCTTGAAACCGTGTAATCTCAAGAGTAAGCTCTCCCATTGGACAGCGCTTACATTCAGCGCTTGCATTACGCCATTACGCTGCTACATAACGGTTTCATGCCACTTGCGGTTTCTTGGCACGCGTGTAGTTCAAGCGCTAGAATGCAAGCACTGTCCAATGAGAGAGCGCTTTCGCGCCACAGTACACTTTGCGTGGAGCATACTTCCGGCTTAGTAGTGAATTTTACAGACATTTCAAAAAGGAAAAACTAGTATAAATCATGCTTGCGTCTCCTTGACTCCAATATATGATGAGCATCTAAGTTTCCTCTCTACGAAAAAGCCAAAATCAGAAACAACAGTTTCTTAATCCGGTCAGGAACCAAAAAAGAACTTTAGACGACAAAATCTTCCGTGAAAAGCACGTAAAATTTACGCAAATTCAACTGATAATATAGTCATGATAAGATCCGATGTTATACGCAAATTTAGTATCAAAATAAAGATCAAAGTCTGGAGAACAATTTACCGTGACTTGTAGCCATGACAAATGTATGTACAAGTCGCTACACTGTGAAAACCATAGCCCTATCAAAGTCTCGCAAAATCTCGCACGACGAGACACCTTTCGAACGCAAAGATCGTCAACGAGAGTGCTGAATAAATCTTGCCGGATCGGCTCATTAGCATACGTGCTGCGGACTGACTGTTAATCAGTATGCCATTCTCCTGATGTTGCTGCCAGTAATTGCCGGCAGTTGCGCCCGGTGTGCCCCTTAATTTCCAAAGCGAAAAAATACAGCCACAAAGGGAAGTCTTTGGACTGTAAAATGTCAAAATTTTCAAGCTCGCTCGCTCCGCTCGCTCGCATTTAACCGCTATGCCATTCTCCTGATGTTGCTGCCAGTAGTTGCCGGCAGTTGCACTCGGTGTTGCCCCTAAATTTCCAAAGCGAAAAAGTATAGCTACAAACTGCAGTTTTTAGACTGTATAATGTCAAAATTTTCAAGCTCGCTCGCTCCGCTCGCTCGCATTTAATCGCTATGCCATTCTCCTGATGTTGCTGCCAGTGATTGACAGCAGGTGCGCCCCCCTTAATTTCCAAAGCGAAAAAATACAGCCACAAACGGCAGTCTTTGGACTGTAAAATGTCAAAATTTTCAAGCTCGCTCGCATTTAACCGCTATGCCATTCTCCTGATGTTGCTGCCAGTAATTGCCGGCAGTTGCACTCGGTGTGCCCCCTAAATTTCCAAAGCGAAAAAGTATAGCTACAAACTGCAGTTTTTAGACTGTAAAATGTCAAAATTTTCAAGCTCACTCGCTCCGCTCGCTGGCATTTAATCGTTGTGCCATTCTCCTGATGTTGCTGCCAGTGATTGTGAGCAGGGTGCGCCCCCTTAATTTCCAAAGCGAAAAAATACAGCCACAAACGGAAGTCTTTGGCATGTTTGGACTGTAAAATGTCAAAATTTTCAAGCTCGCTCGCATTTAACCGCTATGCCATTCTCAGTAATTGTAGTCCATGGGCCAAGAGCCGAAAAATGGGTTGTTGGTACCACCCGAGGTGGCAAAACCTTTTTGGTGTCATTTTGTTTGTCGGACATAGATACGCTTATCAAGCTATGATAGCATTTCCAAATGAGTAGCTTAGTCATAATAAATGAATTTTTAACCAATTTGGTCTCGTTTTTATATCCCTATACTTCTGAATCGAAACTCACCGCTATACAAATACGAGCAATGCCTTCTGTATGTCCACAGGTGTTCTGTAGTAAACGCGGTGCGCTTAGTCTTCATTCAAGGCAGCGAAGGGAATATCCAAAGGGTTATGATGTCCACAGCTGTCACGCGGTGCGCTTAGTCTTTATCTAGAACAATGTACCGTTATCATATCTAAAGTTCCTGATAAAAGGGATTATCTATACTGTTTTTATACCACCCTCTCAACAAATACATCAGTTTTAAACAAAAATCACTCTGTTCATTTACAACATTATTAATTATAATGTATTGTAGTGTACCGGTACATTGTTTTTGCATAATCTTTCATTGTTAGATGGAAATAAAGCGACATTGGCGTGGTATTAGCGTTTTCAACCCAGCGTTTTCACCGGAAAATGATAAATAATTGAAAAAGACGCTAAAATTCACGAGAAATTGCTTTTTTGTTGTTGTTGTTTTCAGATAAGGAGATATACACTGTATCATAAGCTTTGTATATTCCCTTCGCCGTCTTGAATATTAGACTAAGCGTTGTGGACATCATAACCCTTGGATATTCCCTTCGCTGCCTTGAATAAAGAATAAGCGCACCACGTTTACAACAGAACACCTGTGAACACACAGAAGACAGTGCTCTTCTTTGTTTAGCGGTTGGTCTCGATTCAGAAGTACAGGGATATAACAACGAAACCAAATTGGTTTAAAATTCATTTACTATGACTAAGCTACTCATTTGGAAATGCTATCATAGCTTGATAAGCATATCTATGCCCTACAAACAAAATGACACCAAAAAGGTATTGCCACCTCAGATGGTACCAATATCTGGCCTGGTCCATGGACTATTGCCGGCAGTTGCACTCGGTGTGCCCCCTAAATTTCCAAAGCGAAAAAGTATAGCTACAAACTGCAGTTTTTAGACTGTAAAATGTCAAAATTTTCAAGCTCGCTCGCTCCGCTCGCTCGCATTTAATCGCTATGCCATTCTCCTGATGTTGCTGCCAGTGATTGTGAGCAGGTGCGCCCCCCTTAATTTCCAAAGCGAAAAATATAGCTACAAACGGCAGTTTGGGGACTGTAAAATAACAAATTTTTGAAGCTCGATCGCTTCGCTCGCTCGCATTTAATTATTATTCCATTCTCCTGATGTTGCTGCCAATAATTGCCAGCAGTTTTCGCCCGGTGCGCCCCCTTAATTTCCAAAGCGAAAAACATAGCTACAAACGGCAGTTTTTAGACTGTCAAAATGTCAAAATTTTGAAGCTCGCTCGCTTCGCTCGCTCGCATTTAATCATTATGCCATTCTCCTGATGTTGCTGCCAGTAATTGCCAACAGTTTTTGCCCGGTGCGCCCCCTTAATTTCCAAAGCGAAAAAATACAGCCACAAACGACAGTTTTTGGGACTGGAAAATGTCAAAATTTTCAAGGTCATTCGCTTCGCTCGCTCGCATTTAATCATTATGCCATTCTCCTGATGTTGCTGCCAATTGCCAGCAGTTTTCGCCCGGTGCGCCCCCCCCCCCTTAATTTCCAAAGCGAAAAAATACTAGTACAGCCACAAAGGACATGTGGGACTGTAAAATATAAAAATTTTCAAGTTCACTCGCTTCGCTCGCTCGCATTTAATCGTTATGCCATTCTGATGTTGCTGCCCGATTGCCGGCCGGCAGTTGCGCCCGTTGTGCCCCCATAATTTCCAAAGCGAAAAAATACAGCCACAAACGGCAGTCTTTGGACTGTAAAGTGTCAAAATTTTCAAGCTCGCTCGCCCCGCTCGCTCGCATTTAACTGCTATGCCATTCTCCTGATGTTGCTGCCAGTAATTGCTAGCAGTTGCGCCTGATGCGGCCCCCCTTAATTTCCAAAGCGAAAAAGTATAGCTACAAACGGCAGTTTTTAGACTGTAAAATGTTAAAATTTTCATGCTCGCTCGCTCCGCTCGCTCGCATTTAATTGCTATGCCATTCTCCTGATGTTGCTGCCAGTGATTGACAGCAGTTGCGCCTGGTGTGCCCCCTTAATTTCCAAAGCGAAGAATATAGTTACAAACGGCAGTTTTTGGACTGAAAAATGTCAAAATTTTCAACGCAAAGAGATTTCACCGTAGGAGGGGGAAACCCCCCTACCATACCCTCCCCCCCCTCGCTTGATTCGTTCCCTCACATAACCGCTCCTCCTAAGATCAAATCCTGTCTACGCCGATGATAGGCCCCATTATTTAGTAGGCCTTCACAGTGATGTCGCACAGCAAGAGCTGAAATACCACGATTTTGTCATTCAATAATATATTGTGAATATTTCATTTTCTTATTGTTTTTTTAAAGAAAAGAAAACAAAATTTTCACCACAAGTGAGCACCAGATCGCTGAATTTCAGGTCTGAAATGCAAAATCTTCCTCGTGTGGGAGAGGGATACCCCCCCCCCCCAACACACCCTTCCCCCGTTCGGTCGTTCGGCTCCCTCTCACAGATATTTCCCCCCCCCCCCCCCCCAAAAAAAAAAAAAAAAAAAAAAAAAAATTTCATACTTTTAAGGTCTGATTTTCCGCCGAAAGTCATCTGACAAGCAAAAAAAAAAAAAAAAGCAACAAGAACAAAAAGTCTTTATGTTGTTGCTGCCACTTGCAAAAGAGTGGGGCATCCGATCCCTGTAAAGTATGTGTGTGTGTGCGGGGGGGGGGGAGGGGGGCACAAAGCTTTCCCCCCCCCCCCCCGCCCCCCCCCCCCCCAAAAAAAAAAAGGCTGCGCCGGTCCGGTAATGGGCTTGTAATCGTTGTGATGGTGACCATCCCCCCCACTCCTCAGTATGGATTTACGCCGTTGGCTTCATAGTCGTTAGAGGGAGGGGGGGGGGGGGAGGAGTACTTCCCCTCCCTCCGAGATCTAATATTCACATGTAGTTGGTGCCCAGTGTTCCACATCAGTCAATATAGTCTGAACCGTTAACAACCTTTGAATCTTTGCCTTTCATGCAACAATCTGTACCGTAGATATTGTTCCAAAGTCATCAGTTATCCAGCAAATGAAAGGTCATGTTGTTTGTCGCTATCAATATGGCGTTTTCAATCAGAATGGATATGTCAAAGCCAAACTCTATAAGGCTGTAACATCAATTGATACTAAAGACATAATAGTTTTGTTCTTTAATAGAATGCGATTTGGACAATAAGAAAACTATACATTTGGGTCCCTCAGAAGAGATTGGGGAGGTATTGGAAGAGAAAAACATATCTCAACAATTATTCAACAATGATCTACCAGCCAGTTGAAATGAAGTGAGCACAACAATGCCAGCTATTACTGCGCATCTCGAAGTCTTTAGAGAAGAAAGAAGAACACTGGCACTGGTATAGCGGAATTTGAGAGAGAAAACTGCTATAATGTCTGATTTGCATGACAACAACCATGCAGTACAGCTAAACGTTTATAAACAAGACAGAAAAAAATAGTGAACTTCTGTCATGTTATTTTGACTAGAATTGATAAGTAATGTCTTAATTTTCATTTAAACGACAATAATTATAAACAACCTGCGAGTTCTAAGGGGAGACTGAACCATCATAGTTGACCCTTATGCTATGGTCTTTTTTATCGCAAACTGAATAGTTCGAGTAGACAGAAGGTGATAAGCGTCATGTTGGCGGGTAGCATAGTTATGGACAATGTAGTTCAACTCTTTTGAACTTAATTTGTAAAACAAAAACAAAAACATTGGGAGCACATTTAACACAAAAAAAAAATGGGGACATAAAAAAAAAACGCCTAAATTGTAATAAAACAAATCTATCAATTTCAAAATGTTCTTCTTATGGACAAATTCGTTTGTATAAGATAAATACCCGATAGCGCAGTTTTGAAAAAGGAATCAGAATGGTTATGGTGATGTAAGAAAATTGCTCAATATTTTTTTCAGTGCAATCTTAAATGAAAGAGAGAAAGAAAAGAAAAAAAAATTGAAATATCTTTTACACAATCGAGATAAAGTTTCTTTTATAGTGCCAACATTTGAATATGGACAGCCATTTCATTACTGTTTGCACGATACTATATGCACAGTCGACTTATGTCAAATGTTTCAAACGAGACAAGAGTTGCCTTACTTTACCGACTAATCCATAGATGGTGGAGGAGAACCCCCAATTCTTCACAAATAGTGAACATAACGACCTTTCTATCACATAATGTTTATGTTCCTAAACTAGACAGAGTCGCTATCGAACTTTGCACCGTTTGTACCCTTTCAGTACAGGTCTTTGTTTGCCGGGGGGGGGGGGGGGGGGGGGGGGAGGGGGGAACGTCGACTCCCGATGGAAAGGACTTATTTTGTAGGGCACTTTTTAGCCTTTTTCAAGCCTTTGGGTTGTTTCTCCAAGAGCTTTTATACCAGCCTCATATTACAAAGAGGCTGAGGACATTTCTGTTCAGTTCATTTGACATTTATTTCCATTTTTCCACAAAAAAAGTGGGAAAAAGTGGGATCAATCGGCATCCCAATCCTGAACTTCAATAGCTGATGTTTTAAAAAATGAGGTATGCTACCAAATTACCCAACCTATTAGCAGTCAACGTACGCAAGCTACATTTCATTATTTTTCTAGGAAATCTTGGGGGGAACGAGCTTTCGCTCACGCTGGACCAACACTGTGGAATTCACTTCCTCGTGAGCTGAAAGACTCAAGCTCTATAACATCTTTCAGGAGTAATTTAAAATCATATCTGTTTAGCAGTGCATTTTGAAGACCATTGTCTTTTGAAGACAGACTTTCATGTCTTTTTTTTTCTGCTTCTTCATCTTCTTCTATTACTGTGATGTACTTGTATTTTCAATCTGTTTGCTTTGATGTACAGTTGTAAAGCGCCTTGAGCATTTAATCAAAGTGGAGAACGGCGCTATAGAAATTGTATATATTATTATTATTATTAACGCAACACGCTTAAGCATTTTACGCAGGTTGTATAGTTACCCATTCAGGGTGAATCGTCCAGTCTGTTCTTTCTATTCAGGATGGCATCTGCAAACGGGTGCCATCTGAACTGAATACAGTATCAGCCGAGTATTTTTTCTCCACTTACGCAGTGGACCGGCTCTACAGTGTATCACAATACATGTTAACCTGTATTTTATTCGAATTTGGTGTGTGTCCTGTTCGCTATAGCGTTGCCCTTGGCATGAGGCGTGTACTTGCCCTATATTGTGGCGGTTGGCGGTCCAAGCGTGTGGGTCTTGTTGGGGCATAGGGATGAGGTTATCTTTTGCTTTACAGCTGCGGAAGAGGAGAAATCTGTATAAGAATGAATGATAAAAACGGTTTATTCATAGATATTCCTTGTGTACGAGCCCATTGCTGGTTCTCTCCAAATTGATTCCTCGGGCCAGGGTTCCATTAGACGGTAGCTGTTTGTTATGATTCTCGATATTTATTAAACCTACCTGCAATTAATATTTTTGTTGCTGTTGTTGTTGATAAATACCCTTTATGATCTAGTAATGATAAGTTAAAAAAAAATAAATGTTTTTTTGGTATTTTTTCTCTCTTGGTCGAAATATTTTTCTGATCAATTGGCATCTCATTTCATAACTCCAACAGCTGATGTTTAAAAATCGACGTACATTACCGAACTTTTTAGCAGTCAACGTACGCAAGCTACATTTCATTATCATATTACTGCAACGCGCTTAAGCATTTTATGCAGGTTGTATAGTTACCCATTCAGGGTGAATTGTCCAGTCTGTTCTTTTTGTTCAGGATGGCATCTGCAAACGGGTGCCATCTGAACTGAATACAGTATCAGCCGAGTATTCTTCTCCACTCACGCAGTGGACCGGCTGCACAGTGTATTACAATAAATTACGTCAACTTGTAACTTGCTCTATTTTGGTGTGCGTCTTGTTTGTTATAGAGTTGCCCTTGGCAACCGTGTACTTGCCCAACGTAGTAACGGTTGGCGGTCCCTGCGTGTGGGTCGTGTTGGGGCGTAGGGATGGGGTGATCTTTTGCTTTGCAGCTGTGGGAGAGGAGAAATCCGTATAGAATGAATGATAAAAACGGTTTATTCATAGATGTTCATGTGAACAAGCCCACTGCTGGTTCCCTCCAAATTGATTCCTCGGGCAAGAATTCCCTCTACTACAGCTGTTCGAGATTTGTACCCGGCGGGCATGATGGTTGTCAGGTCACTTTAGAGTGATTAGAGCCTGCACGGGGTTATGGTCCATTGCAACTAATTCTATGTCTATACCATAATCCATGTGATAAATATGTTGTTATGACTCTCGGTATATACTAAATCTACCTGCAATTATTTTGTTGTCGTTATTGTTGACATATACCTTTTTTGATATAATAATGATAAGTTTAAAAAAAATATTTCCGGTTTTTTTTTTTCTCTCTCTTCATCGATATAATTTTCTGATCAATTGACATCCCAATCCAGAACTCCAACAGCTGATGTTTTGAAAATCGTGGTACATGCTCCCAACTTACCCAACGTATTAGTAGTCAACGTACAAAGGTTATATACATTTTATTATCAGTAATACAACACGTTAAAGCATATTATGCAGGTTTATCACTCAGTGTGAATTGTATAGTCTGTTCTTTTCGTTCAGGATGGGATCTGCAAAAAGGTGCCTTCTGAACTAAATACAATATCAGTTAAGCATAATATTCATCTCCACTCACGCAGTGGTCCGGCTCTACAGTGTTTTACAATATAATTATATTAACTTGTATTTTGTTCGAATTTGGTGTATGTCTTTCGCTAGAGTTGTCCTTGGCAACCACGTACTTGCCCTATATACTGGCGGTTGGTGGTCCCTGCTTGAGATGTCTCCTCTTCTGTCATAATATAATACGTGTATATATATATATATATATGTAATGTTATTTTATATGTTCCTTCTCCTGAATGGATAAAGAGTAATTTCCGGAGTTTTATTATAAATTACTTTGTTTATATTAGTATGCTTATGACAAACTGTTTTCTTTATGTTTGTGCTAATCAAGATCGTATTAATGTTATGTATAGGACGACCCTACTTTCTTTTGTAGATAACGTTATGTCAAGAGACAACGATATAGTGTGTAACTGGAATATTGCAACAATCTCCACAGTTATTGTTCTCTACTGCCCTCTACAGGTGCTTTCGTGAACTCAAGCAACGGACATCACCCTTACCCTTTAATACGCAATTCAATAGACACAGCATTCAATTCAATTAATGATGATGACTTTTTTGATTTGGCAGGACCTTCTTTTGTACAAAACAAATCAAATATCAATCAAAATGATATTTTATTGATAATCATGTTTCCGACAGTTTTAATTCATCGCCGCAAGAATTAGATTATGATTTTGACACAGAGAACCAATTGCAAAGTCCGTCTTCTGAATATCTAACTCAAACCCAATTATTTTGATAATGTTGTCAAGGAGTATGATAATACTATTTTTTCTCTTCTACATTTTAATATTACGAGTATTAATAAACATTTTGAAAAATTGAGGTTATTTCTAAATAGTCCCATTATGCACAATATCTCGGCCGTAGGTTTAACCGAAACCTGGCTTTCTCATGACTCCAGTCTTCCAATTCGCTCTTGACGGGTACGACTTAGTGTTTAATAACAGACAAAATAGGGTAGGTGGAGGTGTTGCCATATATGTTTCACAAAATTATGATTATGTAATTCGTGATGAGTTTAACAGTATGACTGATTTCTTTGAGTCTTTATTTATTGAAATCACAGTACCTGGCAGTAAAAGTAAAAATATAATCATAGGTGTAGTATATAGACCACCAAGCGCGAATATTAAATCATTTTTAGATTATCTTTTGGATTTGGTTAAAAACCCACTTTTTATTGATAAAAATTGTTTTATAATGGGTGATTTTAATATAGATTTATTGAAGCAGAATAATATGTCGCAAGATTTTTTGGAAATATTTTTATCTGCCTCTTTCTTACCCTTAATATCTTAACCCACACGTATAGTTAATGAATCCGTTTCTCTTATTGATAATATTTTTTGTAACATTCTTCCTCCTCCCGATTCTTTTGTAGTACTCTCAGATATCACCGATCATTTCCCCATCTCGACTGGGTTTTCTTTAAACGAGACAGTTAATGATAAATACAACCGTTTATTTAAACGAAGAATCACAAATGAAAATATAGCCAGGCTAGATGCTAGTTTGGACACTGCAAACTGGTCCTGTCTTTGTTAAGTGTATTGTCAAAAATTCTTGAAAAAATTATTTATAAGGAACTATTAATTTCTTTAAATCCAATAATATATTTTCGAATTCTCAGTTTGGATTTTATAGGGAGAAACATAGCACTACACATGCATTATTGAGTTTTATAGAAAAAGTGGCACATGCTATTGACAAATCTTCCCATCTGATAGGTTTGTTTCTGGCCTTCGACACCATTAATCATGATATTTTACTTAACAAATTACATCATTATGGAGTGCGTGGGAAGGCCTTGGAGTGGTTCAAGAGCTACCTCATGAACAGGAAACAAAATGTCTCTCTAAATGGTTGTAATTCACAAATGTTAGGTATTAAATGTGGGGTTCCCCAGGGAAGTTTATTAGGTCCACTATTGTTTAACGTTTACATAAATGATTTTTGTAGATCATCAGATGTTCTTTCTTTCATTCTCTTTGCAGATGACTCAAATTTATTTTTTTTCGCACAATAATCTTCTTACCCTTGTTAATACAATAAATTCAGAATAAGAAAATGTTGCCCAGTTGATAAAAGCAAATAAGTTATTTCTTAATCTTCAAAAAACAAAATATATGCTTTTTAGCAATTTTACTGAGGCATTACATGTTGACATTGTTTTAGATGGTACTCCACTCGAAAATGTTTTCCATGTAAAATTTCTTGGAATAACAGTTGACAATAAGCTTTCATGGAAATTTCATATTGACAGTATATGTAAAATTATTTCACGTAATATTGGTATGATTAATAAGCTTAAATTTGTTTTTCTTTGTCGTCCATGCTTATAATATATTCATCCTTAATATTGCCATGTTTAATTAATGATTTGTATTTGTTTAAATTAGGACAGTTTATGTATAATTATAACAAAAACAATCTTCCAAATATATACGAAACAATGTTTCAAAGAAATCAATCCGTTCACAATTATTATCTAACAAGGCGATCAAATGACTTCCATTTGCCATTTCTGAGAACTTTGTTGTCAAAACACATTCATCTACGATGGGCCAAAGTATTGGAATTCACTTCACAACAATATTACAACAGCTCAATCCCTGAACTCCTTCAAGAATAAATTCAAATTATTTTTATTGAAATCTTACAACATCCAACCGAGTTAGTTTCGTTTTTCCATCTCAGTCAAGTCATCATTGTTGTACTACGTGGTTTGATGATAACTTGACACTGGACAATAAACCACAGTACACGTATTTTGTGATAATAACGTGGGAACACAAAAGTTGAAGTCTTTATTCTTTGATCGCGGGAACCAGTGTGTCGAATCAAGTCAAATCACACAGTGATGACAACTGGTATACATGCGCGTTTAATAAATGTAGTTCGTGCCCATTGGGCCAATACCACAACATCCCCCTTGTCTTAGAAAAAAACAAACAAACTATACATACATACTGGTATATACATTGTAATGTGATGGGAGATTATAGCTTCAAGTTATGTCGCATACAGTGCTATGCTTCATTCAGGTTTGTATATTAATTGACGGTACACAATAGTAAATGAATGAATAAAATCCTCGCGCATCTCGAAGTCAAATTAAACAAATTTGTGGAATTAAGTTTTGAAACTATACAACTCTTGTAAGTTGTTCATAACTAAAGTGTTACTGTTTCAGTCACAGCTAGTGCCTGCTAATATTGATAACGTGCAGGTTTTTTATTGATGCGCCCAGAGCGGGTTATGTAGGAACCATTAGGGCTATGAGGCTGGCGGGGTGGGACCTCCTCTCCCACCTTCTTTTGAGAGGCAGCACCCTGACTTTGCTCAGGGTCGTCAAGTGAGGTGAGCAGAGGCATCTGCGGTATGTCTCTCAAATGCACTCTGTTCCTCCTGAGCTTGTTGCCATTGGGAGTAGTGACTTCGTATGATCTGGCATCGCATACGTCTGTCACCTCGGCAGGGATCCAGATGTGGGACCCTTGATCCAGTACTCGGACCTTCTGTCCAATCCGAAGGGGGGTGAAGATCTTACCTGCGTCCAGACGAGTCGAAGTCCTCCTTCATACGACTTCTGCGCTGCTCCAAACGCTCCTGGTTCTTCTGACCTTTGTAGGTAGTATTAGAATCTAGGTTGGCGGGTAGCAGACTTCTGACCTGACGACTGAACATCAACTCCGCAGGCGAAGGAAGTGTGCTATCGATTGGTGTACACCGATAGTTTAGCAGAGCAGCAGCAGTGCTCTGTTTGGTTGATGTAGTCTTCTTGATGATGCTCTTGACAGTGCGTACAGTTCTTTCCACCAATCCATTCGATTGTGGATACCTTGGCGAAGACGTGTTGTGTTGGATACCCCATTCTCTGCACATCTGCTGGAAGGCAGCTCCTACAAACTGTGGACCCTTGTCGGAGAATATCTCTGTTGGGGCTCCAAGAAGTCCGAAGACACTGGCTGCTGTGTTTGCTACATTAGCACTTGAAGTAGTTGTCAGGCGCTGAACAACGGGAAACTTGGAATGGTAATCTACCATGAGGAGGTACTGCATTCCGTCGAGCTCAAACAGATCCATATCCAATTTTGTCCATGGGGTGATGGGAATCTCGTGGGGAATGAGCGGTTCTCTCCCTTGTTGTGGCTTGTGCTTCTGGCACTCACTGCACTTGCTGATGAAGTCATCAATTTGACGGTTGATGTTAGGCCAGTAAACACTTTGCCGTGCCAAGAGTCTGGTCTTTTCCATTCCTTGATGTCCCACGTGTAGTTGGTCTAGGATGTTCCGTCTCATTGACTGAGGGATGACGACCTGCCTGCCTTTGAACACTGCTCCATTAGAGGTACCAATTTCATCCCGAAAGGACCAGTATGGCCGTACATCAGTGAGCAGGTCTTTGATTGACATGGGCCAACCTCCGTGGACGTACTCTCTAACTATCTGAAGTACAGGGTCACGTGCAGTCGCATCTCTTAGTTCCTTCTGCTTCAGATTCCCGAAGTGGAGCAAGTCAACACCAACATTGTCTTCAACATTGTCCAAGAGGATGCTTTCAACATGGACGTCGAGGGGTACATCACTGGAGTTCTCCGGGTTGGGAAGTCTGCTGAGTGTGTCAGCAATGATCATTTCGGCTCCAGGCTTGTGCTCGATTCTGAAGTTGTACCCTTGAATCTTGATGAGGAGACGTTGAAGCCTTGGTGGGGCACTCGTGAGTGGCTTACCACATATCGTCACAAGTGGTTTGTGGTCGGTCAGCACCCTGAAGTCTCTTCCAAAGAGATAGGTGTGGAATCTGGTAATCCCAAAAACTAGGGCAAGAGCCTCTCGTTCGATGTTCGAATAATTGCTCTGGCAGGACGACAGACTCTTGGAGGCATATGCTACAGGTTTTCCTCGCTGTATCAAGCATGCTCCGAGCCCTTTCAAGGATGCGTCAACCTCAAGGGTAACCGGTGCATCAGGATTGTAGTACTCAAGTACAGATTCCTGCTGGATGCAGCCCTTCAGCTTGCAGAATGCCTCTTGATGGTCTTCCTGCCACACAAATGGAACATCCTTCTTGAGGAGATTTCTCAAGATAGCAACTTCATCTGCATAATGTGGTATGTATGGTGATAGGAAGTTCATCATTCCCAGAAAGCGTTGGAGGTCCTCCTTGTCCTGAGGGGTAGGCATCGAGTGAATGTCCTGCACCTTGCAGGGGTCTGGTCGGATGCCCGAATCAGAGTACATCGTGCCGAAGAAGTTGATTTCCTTGGCCTTGACCGTACACTTGCTGCTGTTGAACACCAATCCTTCACGGGATGCTGTCTCGAAGAGCTGTCTCAGATTGTCGTCATGCTCCGTCTCTGTGCGGCCTATGACAACAATGTCGTCTGCGATGCAGACACATCCTGGGACCTTTTCGATGATATTATCCATACGCTGCTGGAAAATATCCTGGCTTACAGACAAACCGAATGGGAGTCTCTGATAACAGTACCTGCCGAAAGGCGTCCGGAACGTAGTGAGTTCCTGGGAGGATTTATCAAGATGTACAGACCAGTAGCCTGACTTGGCATCCAGTTTTGTGAAGAACTTTGCCTGTGAAAATGCCGGATTGATCTCTTCCACTGTTTGGATTTTGTGCGGACAGCGTTTCAGGCTTTCATTCAAACGTTTAGGATCCAAACAAACTCAAACAGATCCGTCCTTCTTCATGGAGGTTGTAATTGAGCTGCACCAATCTGTGTGATGTGTGACCTTCCTGATAACACCATCGACCTCCATTCTGTCAAGCTCTGCCTTAAGCTTGTCCTTGACATGAATGCTGCATTTGCGTGGTGCATCGATGTAGGGATGTGCATCCTCCTTCAGATGGAGAGAAGCAGGCTGTTTGAAACTGCCAATCTTGTCGAACTGATTGGGCCACAGTCTTTCCAAGTCCTCGAGTGAGTTCAGACTCTCATTCGGGAACCTCTGCATAGAGGGGGGCTCGTCTTGCTTAACGGTGTGGATGGTGACCACATTCAACTGTCTGCAAGTTGGAAGTCCAAGAATAGCTGGTCCCTCTACGTCCACAACGTAGAATGACTGAGAGCTCCATTCAGACTCTTTGTAGCGGCATGCAATGTCAATGGTCCCCAAACACAGAATGTCTGTTCCATTGTATGCTGTTAGGCGGACATGACACTGCTGAAGGATGTCTTTATACTGACCCTGTGGATACATCGCCTTGACAATGCGCATTGGAAGAGTGTCTCCCCCTGCTCCTGTGTCTATCTTGGCCTTCAGCATGTGCTGACCATTCTTGGATGGGCATACAATGTCCAAGGTCGTAAATACCTCATTGTTCATGTAATCAGCTCCATCCACGCTTGATATGTCTATGGTGCTGAACGTTTGGACCGGAGCATCATCCTTGGGAAGAGCACGAGACTGCCGTCGGTCTAAGGAATCCGCCTGTTCATGTTGATCTACAGAGTCCATCTGTTCCTGATGTCGGCCACGAGGTGGACCAGAGCATTGTTTGTCGGTTCTCTTCTTCGAGCGACACAGCTTGGCCCAGTGTCCAGTTTTGCCACAAACTTTGCACTTGTCTCTGTACGCTGGGCATTTTTTAGGTGGATGGTGTAGACAACAATTGCCGCAAGGGTTGTCGTTTGAAGCTTGTTCTCCCTTGTGCTTCTGTCTGGACCTGTTCTGGGTCCTTCGGATAGTGTCAATGTTGGACATTGGACTCAGATCTGCAAGGCATTGACGTCCAGCAGCAATGGCTTCATACTGTCTACCTAATGTGAGCAGATCAGCGATGGTGTACCCTGCTTGCTTCTGTAACAGCTCTCGTTGCAGACCTTCATACGGAGTGGATGCAATAACTAGCTCGATGATTCTCTCATTGAGTTCCACTTCCGTGAAATCACACTGATTACTTTTGTCTCGGCATCTTGTAACAAACTTATCAATGGATTCATCAGGCTTCTGACGATATCTCATCAGTTCCAACCTGTGGATACGGAAGTTGATATTTACACGCAATTGCTTATCGAAAAATTCCCAGATTCGGGTTGGATTTTCTTGGTCTGCTTCACTGAGACCTGACGCATTCAATCGTCTGAGACCCTCTGTACCAAGTGCTATCTTAATCTTGGTTGATTTCTTTACTGGATCAACAATATCTAGGTCTTTCAAGCATAGTTCCATTCTCTGCTTAAACAATGCAAACCCTGAAGGAAGATCTGGCGTGTGCCAGTCCATTTCTGGTAATCGTGCCATGCTGGTCACATACAATGTGTCCGTACACTAGGAAGTTACACGGTATATGATATACTTCAGCAAAACTCAATCACTGACACTGACTATCTATCATGTGCTTTCACAAAGGCAAAGTGACTGATTTTCACGTTCGGATACACATGAAATAGGTGAAATGATGAGCTCACTTGTTACATAACTTTATGACTAGAGTACACACTTGTAATCATCTGTACATTCATAGGATTCGCAAAACAACCAAGCATTGGAATATCTAAATTCTTAAAATCGTATATCGCTTTAGAACTGCAATTTCAGACTAAACGGTTCAAGTCAGGATGAGCTTAATCCTGCGATAAGTGTTCTGCGTTCACGCATTGTTCAATGGAGCACATTACAAATGCTGGTGCCTGATTCATGCACAACATTCAATACACGTACAGCATGAACATGTATCATACAATTCAGTGTATGCATGTGTAAATTCCACAACGAACACAACGGAACTCAAATTTGGTCCTCGATATTGGATCCTGGACCACCATCAAAATGTAAGAAAGCAGAAAACAGTATGCATGATCTCATGCAACAAACTTTACATTGAACTTGTTCGATGAACGTATTTTACACTGTAGTTGTAGTCAGCCTTCAACACATCAACAGAACTGGCTTGCATAAACTACAACGGCATTGAAACTCGTTGACCTGTTCAGGTGGTTACACACATTGGCTTTTATAGCAGTGAACTTTCACAAAGTTAATAATATGTAATTGTCAATACACACCAAACTGTTAAGGCCAATGATACACAACTTCACATGCACCAAAACAAGAGAACCTGGACCAAGAGATTAGGTTTCTGATATGACCGCAAATGCTGAAAGGCTATATCTGGTCCTGGTCCAACGATATGGACTAATGAACTGGTTTTGGACAGAATAAGGTGCATATAATACAGCATTAAGTTCTTGGCGTAAGTACACGTGAACTTAGACTTGCAGATGCATTAACCTGGATGATGAAGGTATGTACTCAAAGCTGGACCAGTTAATGATCCAAGAACCACCAAAACCCTAGACTTTGTCTTCTCGGACAGAAATCCAGGACATGATCTACAGTGTGTTGATAACACTTACTGGATTTCCTTCATAAGCAGTTTAATTTCGCCTTATGGCTAGCGTACATATACATAGACCATGAGTAAAACCATCAGGTCTTGGTCTGTAACTAGAAAAGTTAGCACTCAATGGATCCAACATTAAACGTGTAGCGTTAAGTATCTTGTGTGCTAAATGTACGATGTAGAGTCGATTTGATAAAGAGTGGTCTATAGTCTATTTGGAGCATAAACAGGCAGTTCGACTACCACGAAAACGTGGCTGGCTGTCCCCGACTTTGGGACGAAACTTTAGAACTAACTAAAGCCTAGACAAACTTGGTCTAGGACCTGTTGTGGGCCTTTAGTATCAGTACCACTCGTATACCTGGCCTGAGTAATAGGCCTGCCTTAAAGATACGGTTTAGAACTAACAGTTAGACCTCAGTTCTATTAGCACTCTAACGTTAGAGAGTATCATCGTAGATCTACGCGTTAGGCCATCAGGTTAGGCTCATCCTGATTCATATGATGCAACATCGACGTTTATACTCATCGATATTCACAAATCGCATCGGCTGCGTTTGAAACCAGAATACGGAACTGGTGTTGCAGTGTAAATTCGGTAGAAATAGCAAAGTAACAAAAGAATCTAACGTCGGACGCTAGGCTTATCGTACCGTTAATTAAGTTACTTACTTTCTATTCTTGCTACTGCTAGTCCGCTATTTAAATTCATTCCAACTTCGCCAGTTACCTGGTACAGGTGGTACAATACATGGGGAACATGTTATGTACTTATAATATAGGGCACACGGATTAATATAACTCAAGCATGCACTGTGCAGTGATGAAAAATCACAATAACAACTGGCAGTGACTTCAAATTGAATCTGTACTGAGTTCGACCTTTCGCCAAGTTTTGGAGTGAAACAATCACCGCATATTTTCTGTCAATATGCGTCTAGTGTCCTGTATTGTCTGAATTACATTTCACTTGACTGCTGGTTCGAAAATTGAGGCGGCAGTGACGACGAAATCTCGCTGGACAAGTAGATCAGCTAGTACCGCGATCCAAAATTCGAGGAGTAACTAGTCTGGAGCGAAGTAGCGATGACTGATGCGATTGCGAGATGAAACTAAACAATCTGAAGTCCGATGAGAAGCTAGGTGTGTATCTGCGATGCGATGCGATCGATACGGTGCGATCGGCGACTCTATCGTGTTGCAAAGCTGCGTGCGTGCGGTACCAGATGCTGTCCCTGGCTAGTTGGCTGGAGAGGTGGGCATATCTGCAAAAACTTTTCGTTGTAATCGGCGACCACACGCTTTGATCCCGAAGTTGAAAAAAAAATGTCCACACTGATTGACTGTCGACGATTTAACCAAGACGGCTAAGTTTATGGCGTTGATACTGTTACTGCTTGCCGGTTGCCATATTCATACGCTGGCTGATGCGAGCTAGGCCTACATGAATCATGTTCACTGTGTAGGCGCAGGCGTCGTGATCATTTACGGAGTATCCATTCAGATCTAGTCACAAAGCACAGCTAACATGTCGTGCGCGTATAATCTGCGCGTATTGACCGATTCTGTGACGCGCTATGTGTATTTTTGGCATGGGCGCAGCCACCCTTATAAAAAAGTACCATGGTTTTACCATAGTACTTTTACAATGGTAATACCATAGTATTACCATAGGATGGTAAATTGACAGATGAAGGCAGTACATTTACCATGGATTTGCCATGGTAAAAATACTATGGTAATACCACAGTATTACCATGGTTTTACCATAGTACTTTTACAACATGGTAATACCATAGTATTACCATAGGATGGTAAATTGACAGATGAAGGCAGTACATTTACCATGGATTTACCATGGTAAAAATACTATGGTAATACCATAGTATTACCATGGTTTTACCATAGTACTTTTACAACATGGTAATACCATAGTATTACCATAGGATGGTAAATTGACAGATGAAGGCAGTACATTTACCATGGATTTACCATGGTAAAAATACCATGGTTGTACCATGGTAGTACCATTCATTACCATGGTACTTCCATGCCGTACCACTTCCACGGTAGTACCACGGTATAGTACCAAGGTACATCCATGGTAGTAGTACCATGGTAGTACCACGGTACTACCACGGTACATCCATGGTAGTAGTACCACGGTAGATATACGGTACTACCACGGTAGAACCACGGTACATCCACGGTACTACTGTACCACGGTACATCCACGGTAGTACCACGGTACATCCAGACGGTAGTACCACGGTTCTTCCATGGTGGTACCACGGTCCTTCCATGCTAGTACGACAGTACTTCAAGTATCACATAGTATCACATCATCCACAGAACTACACTAGTATATAACTGTACTAGCACAAAATAATACTTTAAGTTCAACCCACTCACCTCATGTTATCATATATGCTTTGCATGGCTAATTGTGGTAGCTTGAATGAAATGCTCATTATAAGCAATAATCTATGCCATTGCACGTCTGCATGACCTTGTGGAGATCAATATGAAGTAGGCCATAATATGATTTAGTGGGTTTGGTGCTGTTGTATTTCGATGTACTATGACTATGAGATACCTAGCAAGTATTAAATGAGTGTGTGATGTCAGATGAAACGTAACCAAAAGTATTGATCACTGACTTCAATAAATTCACACACACACACACACCATTCACATGAATGTTTTCTCAGTGTAGCTCAAAGTAAAAAAAAAAAACTAAAATCCAAGGACTCCACATGCCCATTCACCCCACACTTTTGATCACGGGATTCACAGATAGATTTCTAGGCTTTACACTAAATGTTACACCACGCAAACGAAGGCTTTGGTACTGGTCGGTATACTGTTCAAGATATTTGGCTTAAACCATTTTTATTTATGAGGCATCAGCCATCAAAAATAAATCCAGAGAAAACACAGCGTGTCTACAGAGTTCTTAAATTGTGGTTGACAAATTGTAAGCTGTGGCTCTGTTTATATAGCGGAAGGCCGCCGCTTAACCTTAAAACTGGTTGACAAGTATACAGCTGTGGCACTGTTTATATAGCGGAAGGCCGCCGCTTAAACTGTAACATTAACGTACATATGTTCTAATCACAATGGCCGACAAAACTGAGACTAAAACAGTATAGACTAACGTTAGATAGCCTATCCTATACCAGGATACAGACTGTAGCAGTGTAGGTTCCTAGGCCCTACACTACAGTACGCACGTTAACCAGCAGGGACTGTTACTTTTTCTAGTAGGTAGGAGCCTAACCTACAGCTTAACTACAGGCACTGTTTATATAGCGGGAGGCCGCCGCTGTTTACAAACATGGATTGTAGTACATGGTTGTACCAAGTATAAATCTAAGACCTAATAATAAAAGCTACCTGCTAGGATAGTCCAGCACTAGCGCGGTAGTCGATATGTCGGTAGCAGTCCCGTCGACAGTTAGATCTGACAGTAACACAGCCACAGGCGCTAGCACTAGAAATAATCCGTAGAATCTTGGAAGAAAACTCTGGCCGCTGACGATGAAACTAGGACTAGGAGGGTGGTATTCACTGTTCACTGATGTTCACTGCCGTGCTGGGCGCCCGCGTCGTCGAAAGAAACAGCTTGAAACCAAGAAGGGACCCTGCTGTGCACGCCACGAGTACTGCAATGATGGCAGGTTCAGACGTCAGTGTAGGGACCAATGCGAGGTTAGCTCCCTACGCCACGGAGATAGCCTAGCCTGATGTGATACTGCATACTACTGTCAATATCCAATCAGAAGTCTACGCAGTGCGTAGGCTAGGGCGATGTACGACTGATAAAAAACCTTGGTAGATTCTAGCAGTAATCTAGCGTCACAGGAGTGCCTGCTATTCCGGGGTTGGAATTATCCAAAAATAATGCTCAGTCCAAAATATGAATCCACCATCAGAATCAGTATATAGGCAACTGTGCAGAACACAACTGAGGTCTACGTAGGCCGATCGAGTAGGTGACCTACAGTGAAGTAGGCCTAGCTAATCTCAAAGTCAATAAAAACTCATCACTGACAGTATCGTGTGCCCGAGTCACAAGCACGTGCCAGATCTAAGCAGAATAGAGACACACTGGTGATCACTCTATGAAAGTTGCAGCAGGACTGACTAAATTTTGGGGCCTGCAAAAACTTACCCTAGCTAGCTAGCCCTGCATGGCAAAGCGCAGCTCTCAATGGCCACAAAGGCAAAACTATTTTGATTGGCTAAAGAATACTGAATATATTACGTAACTTAAAATGATTGGCTGTCATAAAGATAATTATTCATTATTACCTCATTTGCATAAAAACCAGACATCACATGACATTGCAGACAGGAAGTGACCTGGGCATCCAGGGTACGTCTAGCCTGCAATGCCTGTACAGAATGTATACACACAAATAAGCATCTACAGTAGATGTTGAAAAGCTATGTACACTTGTAACTGTGTATGTGTGTGTTAGCAAAAACCTACAGCAGTGTATATGCACACTGCATATCACACTGTATATTACAACTACAACAAAAAATATGCACTGTATGCATATCCTCTTCATGCATTATCATAATAGATATTATACAACGTCCAAGTAGATCCTTGTAATTTGATTGGAGGATTGTTGGTGACGTGATATTCAATAAGTACTCCATTCAACGCGCCGTGCAATTTTGGTTCTATTTTTGCGTGCAACTTGGTTTGATTTTTTCGTTCTATTCCACGGTTCGAGAAATTGCTCGGTACTGCGTGTACTGTGTGTTGCATATTGAGGATCGCATGCAGCTAGCGCAGGTACGTGTGCGGTACATGCATGCGCGTACATAGGCTTACGTAGTGCTAGTGTACGTGTATGAGCGCTAGTATAGCTGTGACCTGTATTGCACAAGCCAGAAAGAGAATCGCAGTGGATCCACATGTAAGTATAGCTATATTTTTCATACATATATAGACATTAGGCCTACTTAGACCAAAAAGATCTACTTGGACGTTGTATAAATCAAATAGTGTATGGTCTTTACTCGTGCAATGGAACGAGATTTCGCACTCGGTGAAAGATGAGGCGCTCTATTCAACTCGGCTTCGCCTCGTTGAATAGAGCGCCTCTATCTTTCACCTCGTGCGAAATCTCGTACCATTGCACTCGTGACCATTCACTTTTTGTATACTAGTAGACAAATGTTGAGCTACTACAACCTTAAATCATGCATTCATCAACCTCATGCAGGTCCACTCATTAGGATTCTTTGAGGAAAACTGGCATTTCGAACTTAATAATTCTTTTCTTAATGTAAATTGCACAAAGGAGATTGGCGAATGAGGTGGATGAAAGCACTGTACGATAAGATATGATGGTTTCACCAACATCACACCATGAGCCGTTTCAAAATCAACACAGACAGCAACAGTCCTTAGGAATCTGCAAAATAATCCACAAACCAAAAAAAAAGTAATTTTCTGTTTTTAATAAAGACTTACTTTAACGTTGTAATACAACTGCAGAAAAACAAGATTTGATATTTTGAATGATTTCATGACAAATAGAACACAGTGAATACTTTGGTGGCACTTGGCAGTTGCCACATAATACTGGTGTTTCATTTAGCACACAAAGTTACAATACTCATGGTAATTCCCGTAATCCTGGCCTTAAAATTACACACACACATACATATTAAGAAAAGTGCATTTCAATTATGCAACTGTATCTAAGCAACAAATAACAAGACTCTAGTGGGTCTTGTACTCATACATTTCACTCAAAGGGGAAAACTTGATTTCACGCATCCAACCCAGTTGATAAAGTACAGTAAACCTTGCCTAAGTCAAATCGAAAGGGACTTGAAGAAATCCTTCGAGTTGCGCGCATTTCAACTATTTGAAGTAAAACAGGGCCTGACACAATCACTTGCACACTTTCCCGGGGCTAGTAAAATCTTATGTCGGGCAAGTGAACAAATTAAAATGAAGAAATTCACTTACCCATAGGCAAGTAAAATGTAATAAAAAAAAATGAGGAAAAATGTGGAAATCTTTAGGCTGTTTAATGCCTAATTCATAGTTTTTGCAAACTACAGAATCACTTGTAACAATATTCCAATGCTATGAAAGGCCAAGCTTAAGTGATTAGATTATTAAAGAGGAAATTATCATTTTCAATGTTTTTGACTTTCTTGGGGCAAGTCAACTTTGCAAGATTATGGTAGCAGTACCATATGCCAGTCAAACAAGTACCATAAGGTACCATGAAAGTACCATAGAGAACTGTGAAAGTACCATAGAGAACTGTGAAAGTACCACAAAGTGCAATGAAAATGTCCAAGAGTACCATGGAGTACTATGAAAGTATCACAGAGAACCATGAAAGTACTATGGAGAACCATGAAAGTATCACGTGTGAGGATGGCACTCTGTTCAGTATAACATCAACCATATAATACATATTGTAATTTCATTGTAATACCGTAACATCTATGGTACATTCATGGTAGTACTATGGTACATTATGGTACTTCTATATTTTCAAATAGTACTTTCCTATTCCGTACGGTACTTCTGTGGTAGTACTATGGTAGTACTATGGTACAAATGAATTTACCATGGTTACTATGGTAATACCATGGTAATACCATAGTAATACCATGGTACTTAATGGTACTTTTTTACAAGGGCATAGTGGGTGTATCAGCCGACCCCCCCTCCGCACTCCCCCACCCCTCTCCCTACATTAGCACGCGCGCAGAATGAAAAACTGCTTTAGCCAATAGGCGTCTCGTACTGAGTGCGCGAATGCTTGCTTAGTGCGCGAACCTTTGTTACAAGTGCGTGTAAACATGTTGCCCCGGGGTGGGGGAGAGCAGGGGGGGGGGGGTCGGCTGATACACCCACTATGGCTGCGCCCGGCGGCGCCTGCGCCGTAAAATGTCTGCTGCCCTCAACGAACCCGAATCGGTCAATAGTCTACAGAGCGTATTCATTGGTACAAGCGTTCACTGGTGGATACGCAACTGCAAATCTGCCACTGCGTTGTGTGTGTCCTGGCATGCATAGGCAATGGATGCGCTTAGACCGTATCCCTGGTGTAACGTTAGGTCGTCCTTGGCAAACAAAATGTCAATCAAATGTCACGGCCATGAAACGGACAATAGCGATCGTAGGCGTTTCAACGATATCCCACCGCTGCCACCATGTTGTACTACGTGGTTTGATGATAACTTGACACTGGACAATAAACCACAGTACACGTATTTTGTGATAACGTGGGAACACAAAAGTTGAAGTCTTTATTCTTTGATCGCCGGAACCAGTGTGTCGAATCAAGTCAAATCACACAGTGATGACAACTGGTATACATGCGCGTTGAATAAATGTAGTTCGTGCCCATTGGGCCAATACCACAACAATCATTTCTTTGAATATTAAACAATTATTATGAACTCATTTTTTTTTTTTACATAAGTCCCCCTTATAATTATGTTCCTGTCAGTGTTCCGCATATATCGATGTATCTATTCTCTCTTTCTCCTGCATTACCAATATAATTATGTATAAAAAAATTTGCATCATATTCAATCCAGGTTGTATTTCATCACTTATTTTACATAAAAAAAAGAATCCAGATTGCTTGCGTCCACGATGGCACGTGCTGTAGTTTTTTCCCCTTTTTTCTTTGTTTTTTCTTTCTTTTTCCCTTCCCATCAATGTCAGTTGACGTTCTATTTTGTTTTATATTGCTGTCTTGTGTATTTTCTGAGGGTCCCATATCGTACAAGCTCTGCTTCTTAGGGGGACCCTCCACTTCCATCCTCATTATTAGTTGACTTGTATTACACGCTTATATATATTCACAAAGACATAATTGCGTGGTTTTTTTTTTTCATCTGCTTCTCATTTTCATATGTACTTTGTCAAATCACATTCTGCAATTATTACAAATATCCTGTACATATGCAATGTATATAATTTCTTTGTTTATTTGATGGAAGTGAAAATGAATTTGAATCTCTTACAAAATACAAACCGTATACAAAATAAGCCTCGAAAATATACATAAACAGTCATTATGTTATCATTTTGTAGAAAATACATAATGAATTACTAGCATGATGTGTAATAAACTATACATTCAATTTTTGAATAACCAAAAATATTAATATCCACTCGGAAGATTGGCAGAAAAGTAAATAATATATAGAATAAAAGCAAAAACGGTGTTCCAGTGAAAAGCAAAGGTTGTAAGACGTGGATCATTTGAGACGTAATATGTACTAAATAGTATCCGAACCTAATTAATGTATTAAAAAATACAAATTACAAGTATCAAATTAACCCCTTCCATACTGAATTCTAAAATGCCCATGGACTTTAATATGCTGGCCACCAGGTTCCCGTACGGATCGGGTTAAGACACTGGCAACCACAGTGTTACAAGCTGCAGACGCATGGACTAGGCCATGATGTGTACCCAGATACAATAGTACATGGGGTCTACATAAATGCATACATGTCTAAAAGTAGAGTGGAAAAAGAATAATCGAAGGAAGTAGGATAGTCCATTATTATTTGATAAGTGCCCGCGTTAGAATGATCATATAAGTTTTCCTCTCTCTCTCTCTCTCTCTCTCTCCATTTTTTTTTTTTTTGGGGGGGGGGGGGGCTTCTGGCAAATGGGGGGGGGGGGGGCTCTTCGGAACCACCTGAACACCTCCCCCCCCCCCCTTTACTGGCCTGTACAAGATCTCCTGACATTGCCTGACACGAAATGCATTATTCTATACTTGCGACAGCATGGCGATCCACATTCGTTGATCTGATTGGCTGCTTGATGCTCAGTGGTATGTGATCACTAGTGCACGAAGGTTTGAAATGTTGAGCTCTAACTGCCGCACAACCGCTTCAGTCACAAGTCGCGATCAAACCATATAGGAAGTGCCTCCCATCTTTAATTACTTTCTTTGCATCTTGATCTATAGTTTTCGTGTGACTCTGGCGAAAAATAAATCTTACAATCTTCTAGTCGTAAGTGAAATCAAAAGATTTCCGCTCTCCTTTGATCAAAGTTGATAGAAGCAATGGGAATAAATTATATCGTTCTCGTGTGTCTCGCTGCTCTACTATCAGATCGCCATAAAGGGCAATGCACGCAAATTCATAGTACTCGGAGCCCTGTTAAAATGCGACACCAAATGCACCTATTCAGAGACAACGCGAAAAGCAAACTGTGAATACAGACAGCTGAGTGAAGTACCAATGGAGTGTAATGCTGCTTCCTACCTCTCGCTACGTCACAATCAGATTGATAGAATCGAACCTGGAACCTTCGAGGGCTTCTCCGACCTAAAGATTCTCGTCCTGTCCAACAACAGAATTAGACAGGTAAGACGCCGTAAGTTACAGGGGCAGTGTTTCTAGATATTGCTCGTAGCAACACAACATATTTCAAATGATGGTATGCTAACATATTAGAAAATGTCTTGGGAACTCATGGAACGCAAACCTGTACATTTTTGTAGAATATATTCAAGGTGTGTGGCAAAGTTCATATACTGCAAGTAGTATGCAAAAGCAAAAAACCGATCTCATCCCAGGCAACTAGTTTCGAACAAATTTTATTTGAAACCAATGCTTGTCACAAAGGGGAACACCACTCGTCTTCAACTTGACTTTGATTACAAGACGAAAGTTGAATTAAAAAAAAAATAGTAAATGTATAAAAAAAAAGAAGTGAGAAAGATAAGAGTTAGTGTTGAAACAGTGGCGTATACTCATTAATATAATCGTGCGCTTCTGACACACACACACACACACACACACACACACACATCCACACAAACCACACACCGCACACATAAATGGAAGCATTCCATCCCCTGAAAAGCAATCATTGCTCGAGCATTACGATCATTCGACGTGCAGGATATGCGTCGGTTGTTTGTTTTTTTTTAATTCATATGCATGTAGTTACAAAATTGATGATAAGGTCGATTTGAGAAGCAGTAAGTTTAGTTTGGAGTAATGACTAACTCTATTTCAAAGCAGTCAAATGATCAGAATATTAGAACATGTAGATAAATGTAGAATCCAGATGTAATAATTATGAAACTGCCGAGAACTGAATGATACTCGATGAGCGGAATTTGCAAAGTTCTCTACACTCTGACAGTGGTCACAATTGCCACAACAACATTGTTTTTTTATCTACTTTTTTAACATAAGCTCACCCTTCTTGTATACCCTTGCAATACAACTTTTCATAGACTGAGCATAACTTGCATGTTTTAAAGTTGGTATGATTAACAAAAGACCTTGACAAAACAAAGTAAATTTAATATGCTCAGTGTAGGGGAAGGTACATTCGAATGTCTTTAAGTTTTCATTATGAGTACATTAGAAGTAATGGAAAAATGATATCATTGACAGAATCTTGGTTTCGGAGATATGTTTTTTTTTTTGTGGGCGTATCCAAGTAATTTGAAGAAAACAGTAGAAAATAATCAAAAGAGGTATGGCACATACCTAGTTATCATTTAGGCCACAGAATTGATGATCAAGGAATCAAAGTAAACATGCACTTGCATGGTTTTATAGTCCCTTTTAAAAGTCTTTAAGCAAAATTTCAATAACGCACATCTTGTGTGATAAACAGATATAATCTTGATTTTCTCAAAAATGATATGGGTTTTCCCGGTCAATTTCATACTTCTGTCATTCCAATTCAGTAATGTGCATTCAAATTCAGATTTAAATCACAAAAATATTTTGGCATTCAAATTCAGAATCCGAGAGATTAATTTCATGTATGGGAGTTCTGCTGTATTTCGTTTTCGTCAAATCAAATTCACGCTCGGGCGTTCAGTTTCCAAATGTGAGCATTGCATTCCCTACTCGTGCATTCAAGTTCACGCGATAGTCATGTAGTAGTCCCGATGAGCTTGTTTGGAGCTTTCAATTTTATTTTCATGCTATGAAGTTCCGACTCCGTGCAATCCATCTAACGAGGAAAATGGAGTAGCTTTTTTTTTTTGAGAAAGGAGAAGGGACATACAAAACCAATGAAGACTTGCATATAGTGTAATTATGATTGTTTAAAGTTTCTACATCGTTCTCCGGTCGTGTTTTCTTTGTTTTTAATCTCATTAAATTGTAACGTCAAATAAGCAGTGCATCCAAACAACAGAACGACAATCTAATATTTCTTGATGATATCCACTGCATGCTGACAACGCCCCAACGCTAACCACATAATGGCAATCATGACAATGCATCGATTTAAAAACAAACTGACACACAATATTATTATCTCACATACATAGTCCCGCGCAAAAGGAAACCAATAAGATAGCAATAAACAACAAACAAGGCGTATACAATATGTTATCAGTTTCGATGTAGTCGAAATTGTTATTTTTGCCCAAAGGTGTCAACCAACCTTCCGTATTATGCTCGTCTGTAGGCCTATACAGTGCCTAATGTTTGTTTGTTTGTTTGTTTGTTTGTTTGTTTGTTTGTTTCATTTTCCATCTAAGAAGATGGCTGGATAGCCCATATTCAGCTGCAATAGCTGGTCTTCCATGGGACCCAGTTGGATGTGAGGCGGGACCACTTCACCGGGGTAAAGACCCTGCTCTTTGAGGTGAAAATGAAGGGGGAACTTATACGTGCATGCGTTGTGTCTCTCACACATGGGACCTCCATTTTATGTCCAGGGACATGTGCCTGTATATCATTTTCGTGAAGCCCGAGTTCAAATTCTTCAATGAATATGTGAACCTCTACTGCAAATTATATAATCTTCATCATAAATCCCAAACAATATATTCAAAGCTAAATGAAAGAGACACACGTACATGGCCCTAAAATATCTCAATTCATGTCTTCTTTTAAATTGAATGTAGTTATTTGGAATATGGTTGCCAATTCACGAATTTGAATGAGCGACGAGAAAGACATGAATTTGAATGCTCATTGCTAAATTGCGTGTTCCTCTCTTAAATTTGAATGCTCCGATGGTGAATTTGAATGCTCCGACGGTAAATTTGAATGCTCCGATGGTGAATTTGAATGGTCCGATAGTGAATTCGAATGACCGGATTACGAATTTGATTGCGGATTCAGTGCTGCATGGTGGCCAGCGTGGAATACGTGAAATCGAATGCTCGGAAGGGAACTTGAATGGCAAAAGTATGAATGGACTGGGAAAACCTAATGGTGATGTAAAAATATCATGATATTCACTAAAATAATCTCTGTTCATATTTTCTTCATGGTACAGGTTGGAGCCAACACCTTCACTGGTACACCAAAGCTGAAAGTAATTCACCTTCAACTCAACAACCTCGAGATATTCGACCGACTTGCCCTGAATATCTCGAACAGTGATTTTCGAAATTTGTACTTAAGCCACAATAAAATCGCAAACATAGAAATGGCCACCTTCGAGTTTGTGATCAAATTGGAGTTCATCGTCCTATACAACAATAGCTTGCCAAGACTTAATCCTGGTGTCTTCGATAATTTGAGGCATCTGAAAGGTTTGGACTTCAGACGTAATAGATTGACGACATTACCAAAAGATCTTTTCAAAGACTTGACATCGTTAGAATATCTGTACCTGTCTGAAAATTATATTACTGTTTTGGCACCAGACCTCTTCAGACAGTTGAGTCGACTTAAGACGCTCATCCTTTCTGACAACCAGCTGATCTCTACTGGAAGTATTCTCCTTCTCCCCCTGATCACGACTTTGGACTTGCACAATAACAACTTGACGAGACTTGAGAATCTAACGGAGGAGACACTGGATCGTCTTCAGGTATTCTTACTCGAAGGCACTCGTTGGAACTGTGACTGTCAACTTGAATCCCTCCGTCTTTGGTACGTCTGGCTACATTCTCAGGGAGATCACGGAGTCTACATTGATAGTCCCACCTGTTATGAGCCGCCTTCCCTCGCCAAGCAGCCGATACATGAAATAAGGGAGGGATTTTGCCTTCATTTGAACTCTAGTACCACAGACTCACCAAAGTGCACGGAAGGATCATCTGATAAAATCAACAATTTCACATCACCTGGTACAAGGGAACCAAACTCTCTTATTAATAACGGTTACTTGAAAGTAGTCATTCCAGTTACGTTATTGTTTTTAACGATAATGGTGGGTATTTCATGTGCAATAAGACCAAAATGCATCCGAAACTGTATGCAGAATTTGCGAGCAAACACCAAGACTGCAGACGATCGACAATCTACTGAGCCAGGCAACACATCATTTCCTCGGAGCGAGCAACGTGCCAATGAAAATATGTTAGCAGGAAATAGGTCGGTCGAAGAAACAAAAGTTGAACTTCCCATGCTAATGATGCGAGAGAGTGAGCCAATAACCAATGAGAGTACTCCGATGCTAGATCATTCACTTGAAAGGCAAAGTGAAGATGAGCGACAAGATGATCGACTAGATGCCCAACCTGACTGCACATTCACCGACAGCAAGCAGCACGTCAATGAGACTGATCAAATAATGTTAAATAATTCATTTGCAGCTACATCACTTGAACCTGTGGCACCTCGGAACCAGCAACTGAACAATGAGTCTACTCCAATGACAAATATCCCCGATGAAGGTACGGCAGTAGAAGTTGTAAAGCCAAAGAAAATACAGCCTGTGTTATGTCTTGATACATTGGGTCCTACTAAAGGGAGATTCCGAAAGTGTATGTTTGAAAAAGAGCTGGAGGGTGACATTGATGTGAATTATTCTGGTGACAACACAGGTATACCTGGTTGCGACTATCTGGAATAGTCATATAGGGCGACGTAATCGAGGGCAAAAAGACAAGAATCAACAGGCCTACATTACATGTGTCTGCTGTTTATAGTGACCTTTGTTAATGGTGTTCGTCGTTAGTGTTATATTTTCATGTCAAGAACAGATGAAAACCATGAGTTTCTCATATCAGAGCGAAGAGAGAAAATCTTAAGGGAGAGCTTACACTCCTTTCACCATAGCAGAAATAAGATCCGAGGACCATAGAATAAATTTAAGACAAAGACCGAAAATACACAATATGAGGGGTAATTTTGCACATGGAGTGCATATGAAGAGTTTGTTCGCAAAAACCGATAAGTCCATTTTTTGGAGATTTTGAAGTACGGTCTCTGTCATAAAGTAAAAAACAAAACAAAACAAAACAAAAAAACAACAGAAAAACAGAAAAAACCCTTTTAAATGATATTTTGGTCACTACATATAAAGGTACATTTTTGAAGTTATGGTCACAAGAAGCAAAAATTTTCTTATTTTTCTCTTTATTTTTCTTGACCTTTAATCGCAAATATCTCCTTTGACAAATATGGACTTATCGGTTTTTGCGAACAAACTCTTCATATTATTATTCAACAATGGTGCATAAAAGTTCTTGCAAAATTTCTTACAGCAGAATATGAACGGATGAGTATCAATGAAACTGATTGTTTCTACTCAACACGGAAGGTCTCTAAAAGAAGGAAGAAGTCATGATCCAAATGACCATGTCCTTGGATGGAAACTTCGTCTAGTGGCGGCAACAATCACAAATTATAATAGTATTATGTTACGACCCCCATCGTGTAAACTTTACCTATCCACACGAGAAAAAAACGTGAATGAATGAATAATGCCGACCCCTGTCATTCGCCCAGTGATTAAGAATAGTCAGCAAACAGAATCAACTATGCACACTGTTTTATAATGAGAAGATGAATGTTACAATGAATTTTTATTAATAGTTTTGATGAGGTAATAAGATGATGCACGTAAGCGTCAGGTGGCTGTTGTCCTCTTTATGATTATTAATATCATGTAGGCGTACTTGGGGATCGTTGTATTCTAACAATGCGTAAAGAAAAAAAAAAAGCACAAAGGATTTTAAGATTCGAATTTTGTTTTTGCTATAGAGAGTTCCGAGCATTTGCTTCATGTATAGGCCTATTGTGTATGAAGATTATACCATAGTTGTTGTAAAAGATTGAAATATCAAGTGAAATATTACATCGTGTGAAACGAATCTATTTACCTTTTCACTGTAAATATTGAGAACTGAAAAATACAGCTGACCTGCCTGTACCATATGATAAAAAAAAGCCAAAGCGTATTAGTGAGTGAAACTTGTACAAAGGAATGCTGTTACATAATTCCTTGTGAAAATTGAGCTATACACTAGCTCCATGATATGACTTATACCATGATATCCCTCGCCGATCTTTCCATTTTCTATTTGTCGAAAAGTTACTTGTAAATATCATTTATTTTGTCTCTGTTGCTGGATTTTGGCCGTTCTTTGTCTTCCTATCATCATCGTTTCTTTTTTAAGAAAACGGTTTTGTTGTTCAGGGTCTATCAATGTGCACAAAGGCCCCTGCATTTCTTGCCGTACATGTGAATTTTAAAAAAAAAGAACTATTTTAGGCCTATACACCGATGTGTCCACAAGAGTACAAAGGAGCTGTCCGTATGTAAAACATCTCATCCATTGATGTAGGAACCGGACAGCATTCCGACACAGGAAGGGTTCTACTCTTTATTCATTACACTTCCAATCTCTCTCTGGTGTTCAATTTTCCATGCTGAAATTGTTTAATTCGGCTTTATAGGACGAAATCGCATATTTCTGCCAACAAAACTCTCTAATCAAAATTTAATCGTCTGTTATAATTCATTGTCTGTGCGTAGTCTGCCCTATACTTAAGCAGAATGAAGCAGGTGGCGAAAGAGTCAAATTTAACATTAATAAGCAGAAATCAATTTCTGATTTATTTCCATCGGTGCAATGTGCAGATATCTTGCCTTGGATATCTCTCAACAGGCTGACCCTTTTTTTTGGGGGGGGGGGGATTCGACATGCGAATAGATTTTTGTGCAATCCTAGCAACACTTTAATATAGGTTTTCCCGGCCAATTTCGCACTTTTGTCAGTCCATTTGATAAAAGGTTCATTCAATTTAGCGAAAATCCTCGTCACTGCACATTCTGTCATTCAAAATTGCAACTTGTTCCTTCAATTTAGCATTTTGGTCAATGAAATTCGCACATGTGCCTTTCGAATTCGTAAAACGGGCATTCAAATTGGCACGTGCTCTTCAGTCATTCAAATTCGCCAGCACTGGCGGAAAATGGTATTTCAGTCATTCAATTTTGCGTATGGGCAGTCAAATTCCAGACATGTTCATTCAAATTGGCGTAATGTTATTTCTATTTTGAAAAGGTGAGAACCGTGATTTATATGTATTTAAATGTGAATTTTTGTTTCATCCACACACTGTTAAGTATATAGTAAAGGTATCTTTGACCCTAAATAACTCAAGTTTGTTGTTCTGTTTGTTGTTCTTTCATACATGTTATCAGAACTATACATGCCATGCTTGCACCAGTTATACCATAGATTCAGTTCACTTTCTTATGTCCAGTCATGGCAGCACGAGTTAGTACAAGCGTATCTCTCAAGAAGACAGGGAAAGAATCATAAAAGTATTTGAGGGTAATAACCTTGACAAATTGATGGCTAGAGCTGAGCCAAGAACTTTTATTTATTCCTAATGATATATAATGCTTCCTTTTTGCGAAATTTATAGGGCAATGTGTAGTACAACGTCAAGGAATCATAGCAGTTTACGTGACTTGTATAACTTATTAATTTTATAAGAGAACATGCATAGTTTGTATTTTAAAGCGACACTTGTATTTTTATATCAAAATCATGTAGAACATTGCTGTAATGTTTGTTTGGTGGAAGTTTATCCCCTCCATTAGACAAGGTAGTTTCCTTGCCATCATATGCTGTTTATTTGTATTCAAATTTCACACACTCACAAAATGATTGAGTGCATCACACAGAGAATCATCCCAAAAATCCTTTTATTAATGAAAATATATCAGATAATTGAAATTCAAGACTTAAACTATCTTATATGTCAGATATCAAAACTTAATTTTGCCTGAATGAAATTCGATGTAATTTTCAACATTAGGTTATTGCTGCTTTGAAAGCTATCACAAAAATATTCTCAAAGACAAAAAAGGGGATTAAAATCCATAAATAATTATGTACAGTATGTATAAAACTGGATTCTTCCACTGATTATGCTCGAATATGCCAATCATCTTTGTGTCTTTAACTGACTTTCGTTGGTTTCTATTTTGTAATCGCAAAAGTTGTTCCTAAATTGTTATATTAAAATCACGTTGAATCCATTATGTTCACTCTATTGTATTTCTTAGCTGGTATGTTCAATATTTCTGTCCTATGCATGAAACTCGGTTTATGATTATTTCTTTATCACACCATGTTTGTATACAGACAATAAAGATAAAGAAAAACAATTATCGAAAGTTTAAAACATGCAGTAGGCATCCTTCAACATCCTTTGTGATCATTTGTTACGATTTCATATCATTATGTCATTAATTGTGCTTGTGTGTTTGGATGCTTTTGTTATTTTCTTCTAGGCTAGGTAGGTTGTTTCAAATTTATTCCTGTCTTTGCAAGATCTATACCTCAATGATATTTTAAGCAGTCTGGTTTTCCAGTATCAGAAATGAGGAAATAGGTCAAGGTGATAAAGCGACCAAGTGAGAGAATTCTTTAATGTATGTAATTATTTGTGTGTGTGTGTGTGTGTGTGTGTGTGTGTGTGTTCAACATTGGGAAAATAATAATAGAACATGACAATATGGATACATTTTCATTGTCAATATTAGGTTCTTATTTGCTTTATACCGAGGGGGTGGGGGATTTATCCGGTATCAATGTAAGATTTACACCATCGATTTTATTCCGAAAATAAAAAGTGTTCAGTGTTCAACACCATGAATAGACGGAGGCGTTATCAACCTCTGAACCCTTTGCCTTTTGTACAGCTCTACGGTGAACATTGCCCCAGTTGTCATCAACTGAAAGAACTTGCTGTTTGTTGCTCAAGTTTATAGCATTTCCATTCAGAATTAATATGTTAGAACCAAAGTCACCATCTGTGATTTGTATACAGATATTATCGTAAATTGTTTGGGGTACTTATCTACAATGTCATAGATTTGATTTTTATAATTCCATCCTTTAATTTCCTATTATCATCTCCATTGATTAATATTTTCCCTTTCTCATTTTTCAACTTATCAACAGTATCACCCCACTGTAATATGTCTTAATTCTATTACTTTATATCTATAGCTATATATATATATATATATATATATATATTGATATCTGCAAGTGAATCCATTGCTATCTTGATGGGAAACTTGTGTTTTGTAAAATGTGTTTTCTCTAAGGTATTTTTCTTCCATTGGAGATGGCAATCTTTCCTTTCATCTATTTTTATTTTAATTGGAGTAATTCAGTCTACTACACAATGGAAAAGCATTTATTTTATCATTAACGAAAATAATGCAACTACATGTCTGTTATCATGGTTACGGTTCACTTGGTTCTCTTTGTATCACAATCATTAGCGTCGGTGAGAATGTCAAGGACGTTAAGTTGCCTCTAAAATCAAGCTTATTGATCTAATTAGCATGATTTTACTAACATTTAATGTGAATTCATCTTAATCATTAGGTTCTTATGTTACTGTAAAGACTGTCAAGATTCTTTTCAAAGAGCAAACTCAATTCGTTAAATGCAAAAGCTCTTGGAAGAATAAGCAAGTGTATTCCTCCTCGTCTATTGTCTGCTCATGATGTCTGTGTTTGCTGCCGAGTCTTGGTGTTTCAGTAAGGTGTGTATATAATTATACATACACATCTCTCAGAAATAAAAAAATAATGTTTGTAATGTTTTATAGATGTAATCATGTAAATGCTTTTACTAATATGATACAAATACACTCACTCATTATCTAGACTATTATGTTCGTAGTGTGGATTTGTCCGCGTGTGTGTATGTGGTGCGTACACTGTAAAAACATCGGTGTTAGATTTAACACCATGGGTGTTAAATCTAACACCGATCGAGCTTCAATAAAGGACCACACCCACAGGTGTAGAAAATGTATTGTGACGGTGTTAAAAAGTGTTCACCTGGCACTTCGTGGTGTTAATTTGACACTGTGGCTGGTGATATTTTTGACACTGCGCTAGAGTTAATTCATTAATGACACCGCATGGTGTTGATTTGATATTGGTGGTGTTAATTTCAATGGTATAACACCCGTCCAGCTTCAATAGGAGACCACAGTAACTGGTGTTACTGTGGTGTAAATGTGTTTACAATTTTTTTCAAAAGGCAAGTACTTTATCGGAAAATTCTTCATCGTCTTGTTCAGAATTAATAAGAAATTCAGTCCCTGAGAAACTACTAGTATTAAAAAAACAACAACAACAATTTTATATTTTGAAATGACACCCGGAGGTGTTAATCTAACACCATGAATGAGCACCAGAAATTTAACACCAGCTCGGTGTTTCATGTTTAACACTGGACTTTTAAAAGTGTATATATCATCGTTTTACCCACAACAAATCGTTCTTTTTCAGGGTCGGAGACTTTCACGTAATTAGACAATCTCATCTGAAATCCCACTGCCGATCTAATCATTGCTGATAAAAACACTTTGCCAAGATCAGTGATGAGAAAGTCTACGGGGGAGAATTTATAGAAAACATAACCGCAAGTAATGGAATCTTTAGAGTATCTATACTTACTTACAATAGGAAAAGAACGACCAATATAACTTGTACGTGTTTGTGTTTGTGTGTGTGTGTGTGTGTGGGGGGGGGGTGGGGTGGGGGTATATCCCCCTTCCTTCCGGGATCAGCTCCATTGGGTTAGAAGCATCGATGACACTTCCTCACTTCACACTGGTTAGCTCATCCTTACACAATTCCGTCACATTAATTTAAAACACCAGCAGATGTGGGGCTTCACTTTTATGTGACTAATAATACTGCAAGGCAGACAGATGAAAAGCGATCAATGTCTAGAAAATTGCATATAATTACAGCAATGTAAGAAAATCCCTGAATATTGTCTTTGATTTAATGTTAAGAGAGAGAGGAAAAAAACATTGATTCAATAAGGCTTAATGGAAATATTTTACACAATCAAGACGAACTTGTACCTACCTGGATGTACTGCTAGTCAAACTGCAGTTTGACTAGCAACAGCAATTTCATAACTATTAGGGTCAAACGTGTTAAGATAAACAAAACGTTGTTATCTTTTACAGTCGTCGGAATTAACATAAAATAATTCGTAAGGATATCCCGAAATGCATTGTCACATACAAAATGAGTATAAAAATCGAGGTACGACATTGTTCATTTTTCTAAACCAGACAGAGCCGTTATCGACCTTTGTACCTTTTGCCCATTTTGCCCTTAGTAACACGTCTTTGTTTGGGGGAGGGTGCGGGGACGTCGACTTCCGACCGAAAGAACTTACTTTGTATTGCTCGTCTCTTAGCCTTTCTCAAGCCTTTTGGTAGTTGTTTTTTTTTTCACGAGCTTTCACCCCTACCCTTGACGTACAGATATCGTCATCGGGAGAGAATGTTTATTTGTTTGTTTCCCCATTTTTTTAAAATCATATAATGTCTGTCTTTACAGATAATTTCCGTATAATCATTCACGATTGATACGGATAGTAAGCGTCCAGAGTGACAATCCGGTTTCCTCTAATTATAAAAAAAAAAAAACAGTGTAGAAATAGGTTTATTCCAAATGTTGAAAAAACTGTATGTTCATCAATTTGCTCACGATCATCGTTGGCAAAATACAATGACCTGCACGTATGAATCAGTGGTATTCAAATTCAACAAGTCGATACTGTAAAGTACCTTGGGGTGTATTGTTGATCGATTTTTAAAATGGAATGAACATATAGAGTATTTCTAAGAAGATAAGTATGTTGTAAATTAAACAAATTTGAAATGAATACGTAATGTAATATGTACCACGATTCTATTATGCAGATGTTAATTCTAATTTAGAGTAGACCTATTACAGTTACGATTACTTCATAACAGAGCCACACCAACAATATACAATGATAAAATTCATGAAAGAAGGATATTATTCAGAGGGGTGAAGGTTCAGGTGTGAGTTTCTTCAGTTTGTCTCCCTCTACAAATTAAATTCATGTTATTCGTGGTAGGCGTTCATTAGCATCAAGACGCACAATCCACGACTTTCCAGACATAAAGTCAATTAAAAATTTATCTTCACCGTGTTTGTCAACCACCTTTACATTTCCTTTACACAGATATATTTTATGATCAAACAAACCATGCGCTGAGTTTCGCAAACATACGTTTTTATACAAAGGATGTGGTCATCCCACGAGACCGACACCCACAAGTCATGCAGCCCACGAGTGCGACATTTAAGACAGGTCCATGAGTCATACAGCTCACGAGTCATACAGCCCATGAATTCGACACCAGGGGGGTGTTTCATAAAGCTGTTCGTAAAGTTACGAACAACTTACAAGCGACTGGTGATCAGTTCTGATGTGCTATACTTATAAGAATTTCCATAATTCAGCACAAGAACTGATCACCAGTTGCTCGTAAGTTGTTCGTAACTTTAAGAACAGCTTTATGAAACACCCACCAGGTAAAAACAGCCCACGAGTTCGAAAGATACAACACGGGGCTTAATGTGTCGGTCTCGTGGGTCTTGTTAGCTTAGTGTCGGATCATGGGCTGTATGACTAGTGAGCTGTATAACTCACGGGCTGTATGACTTGTGAGCTTTACGACTCGTGAGCTGTGTGACTCGTGGGCTGTATGACTAGTGAGCTGTATGACTCATGGGCTGTATAACTCATGAGCTGTTTGACTCGTGGGCTGTATGACTCGTCGGTGTCGGTGTTGTGACGTGCACTCCAGAGGATCAGTGCAAATATGCTAACTTGCATATTCAACTCACATCATTCCACTTGCAAACTTCCACTTGCACTTTATATCATATTCTATTCATATTATGAATGTTATAATATTTTTTTGTCATGTCACACATATAACTAGTCCAGTTTATAGTTAGTTGATTTTGATATTTAATCACCATTATAAACAAACACGATTATAACGAAATTCCGGATCTTGCCGGATAGAGCAAGTAATAATTCAGGCCGCAACATCATCTGTTCAATGTGTGTGTGTGTTTTTTGTTTTGTCTGTTTGCATGGCTCCGACGAAATTCTGACAAAATGAACGAAAACTGCCGGTCCCGAGGACTTCGTTATAACAGGAGTCCACTGTCAAAGCCGTAGTAATTAGTTCCACTGATACGAGGGGCGCCATGACAGGTTATAGAGATCGAACGGGTCAGAACTCAAGCACACAAACACGAAATATTTACTACAAAGTATTGTCATCTTCGTAAAGGAGTGTCACATACTCCTTCTTCTCTTTCTTTCTCTCTCTATCTCTCTCTTAAATTTCTCGTAAACTTGATTGGCTTGAAATGTAATAATTTTATGAATTGTGATCGCCACTGGGCGTAATGATCATGACCGTCTCCATGCAAAGTATACCACTTTATGGTCACAAAAAAAAAAAGTGCACGCAAACAAACACAAGATAAAGGCCGTGTCACACCGTTCCGGACAAGCTACGCGGGCTTGTGGCGAGGAGGTAGTTTCCAGCATGTCACGTAGAAGATTTTCAGCGGGCGAACAAGATTGTTTGCAATTTTCATTCATGCCTTGTCATACCGTACGGGGGAAGTTTTGCGGCGTGACTTGCGGGGAAACAAATCTACTCCCCGGAGTTCTCCGCAGTTGGTCCGCACCTGACAGTATCTAGCGCGTAGTTGCCCGGAGGTGCTCACGCAAGTCCGATTTAACCGCAGCCAAGTTTTGAGCATGACCAAAACTTTTCCCGATCGAGTCGCGGGAATGCCCGTAGAGGTCCACGCAGAACGCCAGTAGGAGGCCCTTAGCAGCAGCACTTCCCAGGCAACTCCCACGTAGGTACTTCGCAGTCCCGTATGCAGCCAAGGTAATGAAATTCTTTGGGATTTCAGCCATTCCATTAGAGGAATTCCTTCACTGAGTTGTCAGCCCCCACGCGACTGGTACAAAGGTCACACAGTATACTCGCAAGTATAATTCAAGTAGAACGCGTCCAGCAAGATAAGGGCTTTTAACACTTGTGTTTCTTAACCCCGGACTTTCTCTGACCCAGGACTATCGTTAGTCCCGTACCAATTTTTTCAGCTTTTTACACTCGCCAATTAGTCCCGTACTATCTCTTGTCCGGGGCTAAGGAGAAAACTGACCTTTTTACACTCGTATTCTTAGCCCCGGACTTTCCAAACCACAAGAACATTCATAATTACGCTGTGTACTGTATACGTACACGCACGCACCGGCAGCACTTGATTACCTCGTTTCTGATTGGTCGGTGAGGGTCGGACTTCGTCTCCGTCGCTTAGCCCAGGATTATTTTTTCGTTCTGTTTACACTCACTTGCTTGGCACCGCAATTGCGGTGCTAACCCCTGCTATTTTGCAGGACCAGATAGTACCGTACTATCCGTGGGGCTAGCCCACTTTGGCAAAAACGAGTGTAAACAGAAAATGGGCTAAGGATAGTCCCGTACCAACGGTGGGGCTAAGCCCCCCCCCCCCCCCCCCCCCCCCCCTTAGCCCCACCGTTGGTCCGGGGCTAAGCAAAAATTTACAAGTGTAAAAAGCCCTTAAGACACATGCGCTGACTCGCTCAAATCCTTTTCCGCCCTCATGAATGTCCGGTATGCTAGAAAATCCCTACACGTAACAAGCCAGAGTAGCTTGCCCGGAAAGGTGTGACAGGGCCTAAACACGGTTGCGGGTAAAAAAAAAAAAAAATATGCGTGCGCACCTCCGGGCGACTACGGTTGAGATACATGCTAGGTACTGTCATGTGCGGATCATCTATACGGGGACCTCCGGGTAGTCAAAATTGTTCTTTGCAAGTCGCACGCAAGGCTTGCCCGGAAAGGTGTGACACGGCCTTAACGTACACATGATTTTCGGTTTGTCTGTACATGTCTGTACATGCCTATACTTCAAGTGAAGAAAAGGGGTGGTTGAATGTTCCTAGGAATATGTTGTAGTACATGTATTAGTGTTAGTGGTGAATAATGCAAATGAACTCATCATGAAGCTCAACATACATTGTTGGGCACGATGATTATCAGCCATCTTGCGGAATAAAGTTCAGACACAGAATCCAAAATGACGCGTTCGATGTCAGTTTAGCTTTCTGGTCTGGAAATTGCTGTTGAATCTGCCCTCAAAAAAGGTATTGGAATCAAAATCTAATTTGTACTTTCAAGTAACGTTTGGCTAAAAGTCATCAGCAGTGATAGGGAGAAATGTCATGATAATGTGTCTGTTAGATCCCCATAGTGGGAAATGCATGCCAACCCAGAGTATTTGGACCTGTAACGCCAAAAGCACTTATTTGGAGGGAAAGCGACGGGCAAACTGTGATTACAGACAGCTGAGTGAAGTTCCAATGGAGTATAATGCTGCTTCCTACCTCTCGTTACGTCACAATCAGATCGAGAGAACCTTCGAGGGCTTTTCTGACCTCGAAGTTCTCATCTTCTCCAACAACAGAATAAGACAGGTAAGACGCCGTGGAAGTAGCACGCGAAATGTTTCTAAAGATATACTCCTCGTCAGTAACATGATTTATTATACTAACGTGAAAAGTTTAGGACTCCTAAAAAGGAGCCCATGGATACAACATCTTTTCCTCACTTAGCTTGTGAAAAAGTTCATCTGCGGCAAACAGAATTAAAAAAAAAACAACAAGTATCTGAGCTTATCTCAGCCAATGTCTGCTAGATTCAATAGAAAGCAATACTTCTTTTCACAACATATAGGAAATTACATCTAGATGTCCTTGATTTTTTAGCAGTAAATGTTTCATCGATTCGATCAAGATGTGAGAAAGATACAAATAAATATTGTTGTGAAATAGTGACATCTAACAGAGTCAATTTAAACAAGGTAAAGACGTAATCGTCATACTGATCGAATCGCAACTCTCCCTGTCGCTTGCACATACATTAAAAATTGTTTATTCGATATCGCATTAACAACGATTCGTTCCCGAGGCTTCCCCTTATGAATGTGCAATCCTACTCAGTGTTCATTTTGACCTATATGGCTGGAGTATTATCAAAGAATGAAAGAAAATATATTTCGATCACATTTAGAATTAAAACATAGCAATGATCCTAAAACTTTTTCATGTTATTGTAGGACACTAGTATTGGTGCTAATGACAAATGCACATTACACTAGATAGGCGATTCTGTGTGTTTATCTGTAACAGCAACATCCCTAACTCCTAAAAAGATTCAATGATATGCCTCAGAATGACAGCAGTTGCTAGTCGCCTTAAAGGTCTTCACTCCCAATTTCCCAAACCAATATTGAGTCTGTGTTCGGACCGTCCACTTTTCAATTACCACATGAGTACCAGAGATCTAGGCTAAAACTCAACTTCATACACGTACACAGAACACTTTAAACCTCAGCACAACAAAATACTTGTAATCGCTTTCCCCATTTTTTTTTTTTTGTTATACAGGTGGAAGCCAACACCGTTACTGGTGCACCAAAGCTTGAGGTGATTCACCGTCAAAGTAACAATCTCCAGACATTCGACATTCTTGCCCTGAGCGGCTTGAACATTGAACTTCAAAACATATAGATTTAAGTAGCAATAACATCAAAGTCATTGAAAATGGCACCTTTCATTTTGTAATCAAGTTAGAGTTCATTAACCTCTACAACAATAGCTTGTCCAGACTTCGTCATGATGTCTTTGATAACTTGAGACATATCACATGGCTCAACCTTGCGCGTTACAAACCGACTGCATTAGCAAATGGTGTGTTTAAAGATTTGACATCATTAACATATTTGGACCTGTCTTCAAATTCTATTGCTGTTTTAGCTTCGAAACTTTTCTCTCACTTGAGTCGACTTCAAAGAATCGTCCTTTCTGACAACCAGTTGATCTCTATTAGATGAGTTTGTTTGTTTGTTTGTTTGTTTGTTTGTTTGTTTATTCATTTTCCATCTTCGAAGATGGCTGGATAGCCCATATTCAGCCACGTTAAGCTGGTCTTCCATGGGGTCCAGTTGGATTTGAGGTGGGACCACTTCACCGGGTTAAACACCCTTTTCTTTACGTTGAATGAATGAAGCGGGATCTTTTATACGTGCATGAGTTGTTACTCTCTCACACACGGGGCCTCCATTTTATGTCCTATCCGAGTGTTTTGCCTCTTGCTAGAGGGGACGGTATGCTTACACACAACATTGCTCAGTCCAGACTCGGGTTCGAACCCGGCCAGCGTGATCGTGAGGCAGACGCGCTACCGACTGAGCCAACTCACCGGTCTAGGAGGAGGAGAAGAGTTCTCCTCCTCCCGCGGATCAAAGTTCTTGACATGCGCAATAATAAGTTGGCGAGACTTGATAATCTATCGGATGACATACTGGGTCGTCTTCAGGAATTCTTACGGGAAGGCAACCATTGGAACTGTAACTGTAAACAGGAAACACTTCGTCTTTGGTACTCGAGGCTTCACACCCGGGAAGATCACATAACATACGTTGATAGTCCCACCTGTAATGAGCCGCCTTCTCTCGCTAAGCAGCCAATAAACAGAGTACTTGAGAGATTTGTTCAAAATTAAACTTTACCTCTACCACTGGCTCACTGAAGAGCAAAAAATTATCATCTTATGAAATCGACTGTATCATATCATGCAACAAGCAAACCGAACGCGAAAGTAGTTATCCCAGTGATATTGCATTGTTTTGCAGTGATGGGTTGTGGGTCGGTTAAACACCAAGACAACAAACGGTCACCAGTCTATGCATCCTGAGAGTACTTTCTTCATTTCTTCAGCGTGAGCAACGAACCAATGGGGATACGCCCCCTCCACACACACACACACACACACACACACACACACACTCAATGTTCGGTGAGACGAATGCTTATTAAAATGGATCGTATAGTTTTGGTTGAGAACTAATTTGAAGTTTCTAACATTTTTGGTGAGATAATGAGAAACTTCTTATGAAATATGAAAGAGGATGTAATATTTTGAGGAATTCAACGTTTATTTGATGGGAATCGGTTCTGAAATGGCCGAGATATAAAAAATAGAGCGATTCTGATAAAGTGTGGGACCCACACTTTATTACGATTGCTTTGTTTCCTTTGTTTTTGGATGTTTCAGTCATTCCAAACCCAATTTTCATCAAATAAACTTTGAATTCCTCTTAAAATGGTATGTTCTGTACTATATAATAAGAGTTTTCTTGGTATCTTGCTAGAATTAAAAAGCCAAATTCTCATCTCCACCAATACTGCACCATCCCTTTAACCTCTACTAATCCTATGTGCAATGATTGTCACTCTTTAGTTTTTCTATAGTAATTAGCGGCAAACTATATGTGTGTTACTTATGTACAATCCTTACCTAAGACTATACATGGGAAAAATAATGCGTCATACTGAATATTCTTTGATTTTGAATTAGTACACGGTGCATGTCTCATTTGCAGTAGTTTATTCGATTTTCAGAGCATCAAACCTGGATGTCAGGATTATCGAACTTCAGAATGACCGTAGGAATGATTAATCTTCGGAATAACGGACCATGGGAATAGCGAATCTTCGGATAACGGACGGTGTAGGAATGGCGAATCTTCAGAATAAAGGACCTTAGGAGTAACGGGCTGTAAACCAAAAGAGCCAGCGAAGAATATGCGCAGCTGGATGTATGAGTGATCGTGTTCTCAGAGCATGAGGTGAGATGATTCGGCAAAAGACAATGTTATTTACCTGCTCCTTATCTCATTCAGTTATCAGAAATGACATGAATGTACTTTGTACTAACTTTGGCTATCAAACCAACAGAAGTCAATTACTATTTTATAGTCATGCCCGCCCGAGTCATAAATGCTTGACGGAATTTGTCAAGTTAGCGACTTAGTTTGCTCTTTGTGGTCCTCTCTCCCTCTCTCTTCTCTCTCTCTCTCTCTGTCTCTCTTTCTTTCTCTCTCTCTCTCTCAAGAACACATTGGCAAACGGCCAGAGAATAATTATCTGCACAGATCGGAAGGAAACACCATGATAACATTTTACAGTTACACTTCTGAACATTGAGAAGCAGGTCCATGGAACGCTGTTTTTCAGGGGTGCTGATCCCTTGAGCCACCCTCAGCATGCCGTTTTGATTTTCACCCAATTTTTTTTAAACTTTCATAATTTGGCTTGTTATATTTCACTTTTTCTTTTTGGACTAACTTTTATTTCCCGGATTTCCCCTTTAAGGTGGTTGCATGATTGAGACATGTAAATTATTGCCAGCTACCGTATAAAACGTGCAAACATAGAAATTTCGGGAGCTTCGTTATCAAAAAGTTGGGGGTGCTGCACCCCACCACCCCTGGCTCCCGGGGGCCTATATGACATGCGTGCCGATGATCAGTATCGAACTGTGGTTAAGTGCCATGCATCCATGCTTTCGTGCTTTTCTGCTTTGTTCATCAGACTACCTATTGTTCAAGGAGGTTCTTTCTCATGTCTGGTTCCCACCATTGCCATTCGGGGTGTGAAAGGACCATGTTTTCCAACTTTGGCAGGTAATGCCTGACATTTCAACACCTTTCATTGTGTTTGTTTGTTTGTTTGTTTGTCTTGACAAAACATTTCTTTTAATAGCGATACATGATCAAATGATCAAGTCTCTGCCGCATTTTTAACAAATATAGAAATTAATCCAGCCTCAATGCTATTGTGGTTACATCAGTTCAAGTCATTATAATTTATTGAAAAAACGCTCAACACATCTTGCACGCATAAACGTGTAATACAGATGTAGCCTTCACACAATTTTCTTGTCGAGGGAAATGATGTGTAATAATATTTTGGTATTCTGCATATTTGCTATATTTGTTTATATTATATACATTTTTAGTAGGGTTCCATTTCTTTCTTTCTTTTTTTTACCTGACAAAATATTTTTGTCAGCGTCTTATTGTTTGTTTGTACAATGTTATTGTTGGTTTTACGCAGAAAAGCTGCCAACATTTTGTGTCATATAGAAAAGAAAAAGATTGTGTATATGTTTAGTATAGGAAGTACATACATCGTTGTATATCATACCTTTCCTGTTTTGAAGCTTGAAGTTTGATCACTAATTCGGATGGCAGAATGATGTACGACAATTGGCAAACAACTTCACTCACTGTCCCATCCTCGAGCATTATTTTCGAAATGAAGTTTATCAAAACATGAATCTATTCAAATTCAAGAAATTCTTCCGTCGAGATTTTCATTGCAACTGATTGCTAAATTGCCCTACATCTTACGACGATGTAGGGCAATTTGTCAATCAGTTGCAACATGAATCTCATATCGATCTTTATATTCAAAATTTAAGCATCGGAAGTTCAGTCCCACACCATGAGAAAATGATGAGCGATTGAAACGACTTTACTAACTAGAGTAAAGTAAGACAAACACAATGATAGCAGTTTTGTTTCTGACAAAGATAAGAAAGTTGTGGGATGTCAAAGTTTCACCTGTTTTCACTGAATAGAGGTCTCAAACATAGATATAGAAATTCACAGAGGCGATGATTTCATCACCTCGCGACTTCTTTTTTGGAGACAAAAATATATTATAAAACTCAAAATGCTTTTGGGATAAATAGTCTAGTAATTGTAACCCTTCCCTTGAAAGCCATCGTCAATAGGTTTTTACAAATTTTATACATTATTACATTCTAAAATCTGATGCGAATGATGATGTCATTCATTTATATTAACTTCATATAAAAAAACTGGCAATTAAGAGAAGATTTTATTTTTTTAATTCTGTTTTTATTAGAACAAATTCAAATCAATTACAACATTTACAACAATCATTAAATGATTACAAATCGCACAAAGACAAAATGGTAACCAGAGTAGAAAGCTCCTTCAGTAAAAATTAACACCCCCCCCCCAAAAAAAAAAGGCAAAGTGATGACCTGATACAAGTTCAATCAAAACAAAATTAAGTAATTTAGTGAATATTAGAAAAATTACAATAGTCATGGTAAGAATAGCTGGAATTATGCCGTAGTTTTTCTAGCAATTAGATGATAATATTGATAGACCCCAGCTGGTCGCGAAAAACAATATACATGTATAAAAGTTTCAATTACTGCATCAAATAAACTGAATTACATTTACTAAACATGAGTTGCCTGACAAAATATGACATATGATGTTTACAATCAAATACTGCTAAAATATACACATAGAGTGCAGTATCGTAACAAAAAGGGAACACTTAATCTCAACAAATAATTTTATTTGAAGCATAACATAAAACAATTATATTTCAATGATCTTATGATATGTTGGCCGTAAGTAAAAACTATATATCGAATCGCCATTTTTGCAAGTGTGCAGGTTACTAATTTCTTTTCTTGGCTTAAATATTCTAAGTCCTGTTGTTTTTTTCACAAATACCTTAAATAAAGCATAATTTGGGAGATTATTCTTAAATTTACAAATATGAATCTTCAAAAGCAAAAACAGGTATGAAATGAATTTATCAGTTAAAATTCCAAACAGTTTTTCAACATTAGTGACATTTATTTGAACATCATTTTGGGAAATTTTGGAAAGGAGTGCTAGCCAAATAGGATCAACGTTTTCACACTCACAAAATAAATGGACCATTGCTTCCTCACTTTTATCACCAAAAACAGAAACAAAAACAAAAACAAACAAACAAACAATTAGGTAAATGGATGACATGTGAGTCAATGACACCACCATTTCGTCCTAGTTGGGATTGTTCGTTCTAATATCTCATACCTGATATGTTCTGCTTCATGCAAAGGTATCAAACTGTAAAATTCAATAGCTTTCTTCTTTCGCCACGATTATGATGGAAATTTTACCATTCTGATCTTACTCTTTCTACCAAAACAGCCAAGGTGAACGTCGAGTGGAAACTGTGGGAAAGAAAATTACAGTGTTTGCCTGCCATTCAAATGAGAATGTTGAATTGATTTTGACCATCAAAAGACCCGATTGTCTGGCTCAAACAACATACATTTCGGGTTGTTTCTTTTGCCCCGTTAGCTGCCCATGGTGGCATTATTGCAGTGTTCACACGTCTGTGACTCGTTTCTCACATGCATATCACTATAGGCCTACTAATGATGGCTTCCCACTGTCATGCGATCCGCTACATGCGACATGCTATACAGGCCACGATTGACCATTAGTGACTGATAGTTGATATTCATCACAATTTGCGCCACAACTAAATCGTGAGGTAATTTTAGTGATCAGATCTTAACAAATCGTTTCGGATCTTGAGGTTAGTAGTGGTAATCGCGATGATCGTAGAAAGGTTCGAAAATTGTCTACGATCAACGCGATTGCCATGATGGACGTCAAGATCTGATCATACGATCACCGTATTCAACAATATTCAGGCGACGGTTTCAATATTGTGGCGCAATTTGTGATATAGATATCCGCGATCAGCTAGTATGGCTGATCGTGGCTTACGTCGTAGCGGATCGCACAATAGTGGGAACCTAGCCAAGCAGCACTTGATCATCAATGTGCAAACATAATCATAACGCATAGATACTTCCGGTGTGATAAAACTGAGTGCATCGAATGACCGTTGCCCTTTTAAAACGTGCGTAAATACATTCTAAGATATAGTAGATAGTTTCTGTAAAGCATTACAATAATCATGGCTGTTTCATTTCCTACGGCCTAATAACGAACATTTTCATTCACCTTCTCCCTCCAATTGCCAATTACGTTTCTAAAACAAGAATTTACTTAGATATTGCTAGGTCGGGCAAGCCTTTCTTGGCAACTTTTGTGAATAAAGCATAGAGTTTGAATACATCACTGATACGGTCTATTGCTGAAGCTTGCTATAATGGCGTGCTCCGACTGGTGAAGTATTTGCAGTGCACTGCATCATGATGTGGTAAGACTCTGAGAAAAATAACAGAGGAAAGACGTATAACGAAGAGAAGTATTTCTCAGTAGCCGCTCATACTAAAAATCTACATCATTTTCAGACAATGCAACAACGGAATAGCGCGCTAATCGTACCGAGTTTGAGTATAATGTCGCTTGCGAAAGCTTCAGGGGCGATATCATTCGAGCGTCTCTTTTCCCCAGGTACATTGTACTTTGTCTCTGACCAGATAACGAGCTAT
>JAWLSL010000043.1:0-22500 GCA_033980235.1 Diadema setosum
GAAAATGAAGGGGGGGGGGGGGCACCGGGCGCAACTGCTGGCAATTACCCGGCAGCAACATCAGGAGAATAGCATAGCGATTAAATGCGAGCGAGCGAAGCAAGCGAGCTTGAAAATTTTGACATTGTACAGTCCCAAAACGCAGTTTGTAGCTATATTTTTTCGCCTAGGAAATTAAGGGGGGGGGGGGGGTGGGGGCGCACCGGACGCAACTGCTGACAATTACTGGCAGCAACATCAGGAGAATGACCTAACGATTAAATACGAGCGAGCTTGAAAATCTTGACATTTCACAGTCCAAAAACTGCCGTTTGTAGCTATATCTTTTTCGCTTTGAAAAATAAGGGGGGGGGGCGCACCGAGTGCAACTGCTGGTAATTACCCGGCGGCAGCAACATCAGGAGAACAGCATGACGATTAAGTGCGAGCGAGCGAAGCGAGCGAGCCTGAAAATTTTGACATTTTACAATCCAAAAACTGCCGTTTGTAGCTGTACTTTTTTCGCTTAGGAAATTAAGGGGGTGGGGGCGCACCGGCGCAACTGCTGGCAATTACTGGCAGCAACATCAGGAGAATGACATAACGATTAAATGCGAGCAGGGAGGTGTTTCTCTTCCCACCTCCCTGATGCGAGCGAGCTTGAAAATTTTGACATCTTACAGTCCCCAAACTGCCGTTTGAAGCTATATTTTTTTTTTTTTTCGCTTTGAAAAAATAACGGGGGGGGGGGGGGCGCACCGGGCGCAACTGCTGGCAATTACCCGGCAGCAACATCAGGAGAATGGCATGACGATTCAATGCGAGCGAGCGAAGCGAGCGAGCTTGAAAATTTTGACATTTTACAGTCCAAAAAACTGCCGTTTGGTTAATAGGTCTGAACCATTAATCTAAAGTAATGTTCATTAGATTAAAGGAGGTACTTGCATAAATTATGGCAAAATATGGGAATCGACATCCGTTCCTTTTGTTTTTTTCTGGAGGTAAACGAGGTGTACTAACTGATCAATATGGAGAGGGTAAATGCGTTGCAATTCCTACGACTGAAACTCGTACAAGGCTGTTAACGAACTCGTTTGTTATCTAGATTGGGTAACTTATGCGGAGCTCGACGTGAGTCGTATCGCGCTCGGCATGGTGCACTCGTTCACGCCTACGTCCATGGCCCTACAGACTGTGTTGCATCAAGGAGGTGGGAAGAGCACCTCCCTGGTTGAATGCAGCTGGTTGCCTGTAGTGTGGCTACGATAGTAGTTCAACATCCGAAACATGCATTACGGTCGATAATGCTTTACATGCATTCAGTGGCGTATCTAGGGAAAACGGCGCCCGGGGCAAGCGAGAAAATTGCGCCCTTAATTTCTGAAAAAGTGTTCAACCCCAAACCCATCCCGGTAGGGACTTTAAAGAAAGTCCATATGATATGCTTTTTCAAGAACTTAAAAGGGGTCATTTTGAGGGTGATTTAAATGTAATGAATTTTGATAAATTTTGGCGAGCGAGCGCAGCGAGCGAGCCGAAAATTTTTGTATTTCAGCTTACAAAAATGGAATTCTTGTCATTTTTTGCTTATTAAATCTTACAATTCTAATCAAGATATAGTGGCGGCCTTATAGATAACGATTTATACCAACAAGCTGAGGATTTTAAAAAATACCCTAAATTAGTACGCGCGAGTGAGCCGAAATTTGTATAGGCCTATTTCCGCATTATCATCACGTTTTGTTCTTATCTCTTTTTTTTTTTCTTTGATAAATTTTGGCGAGCGAGCGCAGCGAGCGAGCCGAAAATTTTCGTATTTCATCTTACAAAACATGGAACTCTTGTCATTTTTTGCTTATTACATCTTACAATTTTAATCATGATATAGTGACGGCCTTAGATAACGATTTATACCAACAAACTGAGGACTTGGAAAAAATATTCTAAATTAGTACGAGCGAGTGAGCCGAAATTTGTATATTTCCGCGTCATCATTACGTTTTGTTCTTATCTTGTTTGATTTGTTTTTTTTTTGCGCCCCCCCCCCCCCCGTATGTTCGAAACCGTTGGCGCCTTCTTTTAAACCAATTGGCGATCGCTTCAGAACGAAAGAAATTGCAGCCGCTGCTTCGTGACATATTTTGCCTGCTAAATATAAAATGACAGGTGTGAACACAAAGACATCATCATCACGTTTTGTTCTTACCTTCTTTTTTTATATAAATTTTGGCGAGCGAGCGCAGCGAGCGAGACGAAAATTTTTGTATTTCACTTTACAGAACATGGAATTCTTGTGTGAACGCAATGAAAATTGTCATTTTGTCCGCGTCATCATCATGTTTTGTTTTTATCTTCTTTGATTTGGTTTTCTGCCCCCCCCCCCCCCCCACCATTCCCCCCCCCCCCCCCCCCCTTTCCGGGCGAGTTTCTTCTTCTTCTTCTTCTTCTTCTGTTATTTTTTTATTATTTTTTTTCTTCTTCTTCTTCGTTTTTTTTTTGCGCCCCCAAGGAGTGGCGCCCGGGGCACGTCGTGCCCCCCTTGCCCCCCCCCCCCCCCCCCCTAGATACGCCACTGCCTGACTGCAGGCATTGGTGTGCGAGAGAAGTACACGAGCGCTGCTAGCACTGTTCAGCAGTATATCCTCTCGTCACGAGGCGGGCGTGCGAACGTCATGGCTCATGCATTACAGATGTAGCCTATAACCTAGGTGGGGATGCAGCTGGTCTGCTCCATAACATCGCAGACAATCATTCGAGAAATAGATAAAAACTAATATGAACGAAAAGCAGGGGAAGAAGACTCAAGGCAAATGATGGAGAGGAGACAATGAAAACAAAATTTGAAAAGGATAAAAGCAAGGAGACTTTTCTTTTGTTTTCTAATTGTTTATTACACTGAATACCGAATACGTTAATAATATTAAAAGGAGAGACTTAACTTCTATATCGTGCATAAAAGGTACGAATCATTTTGATGACTATTAAATACAAAAGTTCATTAAGATGATTGAAATTGCAGAAATTATGGGCAGAGTCTTTGGGGAAAAAGAACAAATTTCAGAGCGTGGCAACCTGGGGAATTATGCATTTGAAAAACATCAAATCACATTTATTTTTCTTTCATGACACAAAGATGCAGCCGCATTAAACAGGGCGTGAATACACAAACACAATCTCTAACCCTAACCCTAACCCTATCCCTAACCCTAACCCTAACCCCAACCCTCACCCAAACCCTAACCATAACCAAAACCCTAACACTAACGCTAAGTGGATATCACTATACATCAACATAAATATTGCAAGGATAGACTTATTTTCTTTATCGTGCATAACAGCTATCAATCAATTTGATGACTACTAAATACAAAAGTTCATTCAGATAACTGAAATTCGAGAAATTCCCGGCAGAGTCTATTTGGGATAAGAACAAATTTTACAGCATGGTACCTTGCGAATTATGGATTCATAAAAACATACAATCAGAAGGTGTTTTTATAGCTTTCATGAAACAGTGATGCAGCCGCATGTTATACAGAGCGTGAATTTGTATAGGAAATGATATCATAGCTTCATAAATTGGGTATTAACTCGATCACAAATCTCTCTAAAAAGAGTATTTTCTATCTGACTATCATAACTAAATTAGACTTATGAAATAAAGGCTGCATTATTCTCATTTTTTTTTTTTATTCTGTGATCTAGCACTGATACCTGCGTTGAGGGAAAAGAATGGTAATAACTACTTTATCAATGAAGAAAAGAGGTTTATCAATATCAGGTAAATAGGTTTGACACATACTCAAGGGGGATTCGTGAGTCTATGACATCATTGCCTTCAATTTCCAATTTGCATATTAATGTGTCTTTTTTTAATCATGCAGTTGCAATGTTTTGTTAATGAGAATCTTCACGATAATGTTCTTTCTTTTGCTCTTCTTTCCCTCTTTATACGCCTCATTTGTTGGAAATGAATATAAATCAACAACTTTCACTCTTTAAATCTGTCATACTTGATAAGATTACGGATCTCATTTTCCCTCCCTGCTTGTCTGCTTAGAACATGATAGGGATCTAGTCTTCTTTTAATTTATTCCCATTGATCCATTTCCACATCCGCACACAACCATGCTCAATGATACAGGATGTATCATTAATATTTTTGTCCATTTCTATTGCTAAGTCCTAGTAATTTATTTTTCTCTCTTTTTTGGCAATAACTTATTGTTTCGTTTGACCCGGAAAGAAATGCTGTCAAACTCTTACCCTTTTTAGAAAAGTTAAACTAAACATTAAACAAAATAGGGAGAGTGACAACATTAAGCTGATTTACCATTTATTTTTCTTGCAGTTCACCCCGTACTATGTAAAATGTGCACATTTTACAAACATGTTTCAAGTAAGTGACGCCGGCTGTTATTTCTCACCTGTCGAATTGCAATCTTTTTCGAACTCATAAAACAAATGATCTTGTTTAAAATTTGCCATACTGTGATCCTGTCCAGCTGCTTTTAATGACAAATACACGTAAACTGCAAATACGTCTTTCGGTATAAGTATCACTGCACGTGAGAAAGATTAATTACCTTTATTGGTTACACGATACTTTATACAAGTTTTCATGAGAACAAACCAGTCCAAACAGACAATGGATTGCCCTACTTGAAAAGAACAGAGAGAACGATTTTAGCCTATTACATTCACATTTATTTTGATACTCGATAATACACACATTACACAAAATGCAGGTTTTTTTTTTTTTTTTTTTAGCATACATGACTATTTCCAGATTTGTGTGATTGTTGAACGACAGATTTTGCATAATAATTAAATATTCCATCCAAAAGGGGTCAAAATAACTTACATGTATGACGGTCAGAGTTTAGCATATGTAAAACAGTATATACAACAACATATTTACATTTCTATGTCCACGTGTTATGTCGATTTGGTAGTGCGCATTTCCTTGACCAATCTTTGAAAGTATAACGGTGCAGGAACGGCCTTTTAAATTCGTTATTGCATTGTATTCACATTGTGATATGTAAATTTTATTTGCTGGAAATGAAATAAAATGAAATGAAGTACATGCAAATACAATCCGGCTTCTGGACTGATCGACCTCTGCGGAAAATATAGTGACAGACACTTTACTACAATGAAAACATAATTATATACAAATCCAAGATCGCGAAAAATCTCTCTTGGTACACGTACATAACTACATCAACATAAAAGTATAATTACAGTCATATTCGTATATGTATCATTTTTATCAGAAGAGTGCTGACAAATTTTTCGTCATTGAAACAATAACGCCAAATCAAATACCATAATGCCAGGAGGTTCTTGCTCCTATTTGTCTCCGGCAGCCGGGTAAAAAAAAAAAAAAAAAAAAAAAAGTCGCCGAGTTAACGCAACCTGGAACGACGAAACCATAATTATTTCGAAAAAAAAAAAAGTCATAATATACCCAGGCATCAGTATCATAAAAGTGTAATTACATCAACATAAATAAGACAATATACATGCATGCGCTTAACAAAAATTACAGAGAAAATGCATGTGCTTTTATGTACCTGCGCCATAATCAAAATTGATGAACATTACACTACTATCGATACTAATTAGTAAATAGAAAACAAGACACTGCACATTCCTGGTTTTAAATATTTAAGAGTTGAACCAAACTTCAAATTGCATAGTCTTCATGGAAGAGAGACAGAAATATATAGAAATGAAAAACACACACCCACGCAAATACACACATAACCTTTCTTAGGTTCTCTCTCTCTCTCTCTCTCTCTATCTCTCACGTAGTTATGCCGCAGTTCGTTTACCTTGGCATCCTGCAAGTAATTAACATCATGTCCAGTACTTTGCAGCATTATACTCGACAAAATGATACGAGTAAATGAGCATTTCAATTTCTGAATTTCAAACACATTACAAGTTCAATGAAATTAAGCTATTTTACAGTACGAAGCATTGACAAAAAAAAAACACACAGATGTAATGCTCGATAACAACGACCATTCGATGAAAATGTGTAGTTTTAGAATACAATTTTCAAAAGAGGGTTTAAAAATGGGCGATGCTGTTCATGTCACACTGTAACGTTCTTCCAGAGAATATGGTTATGTCAGACGATGAAACCTACATGCCAGTGAAGTAGCTAGAGCTGAAGGAGCAATGCAGAAATTTGAAACGATACACTTGAGTTTTGTTCATCAGGCATTTTCGTTAAACTCTTTTTTAAACAAAGACTGTAATGAATTCATTAGCGATTCACCTTATCCTCTCTTTCGAGAAATCACGGCACATGAGCAAACGTGATGTATTTTTCATTGCATTCCCTATAATTATCGCTATAATTATTCAATAATTCTCGGAAAGCTTCCATTAGACATTAATTCATGTTCCATCATCATTTATTACTTTTTTGTTTTATGTATTTATTTATTTGTTTATTTATATATTCATTTATATTTTTTGGGGGGTTGGGTTGGAAAAAGAAAGGGATTGATTATTTCACTCGCGGTTTCTAGGAATCTTAATTTGACCTTACCGTCTGCATGGATTATAGAAGGTAGCCCTTTCATGTAGTAATACATTTGACATGTTTCTGCCTCCCTTCCCCCAATAAAAAAGGGATCATGATTGGATGTATTCTGAAGTATAAATAACAAAATACACATTTTAAAATGTCGACCAAGGCTGCTACATTTGAGGGTTTCTAGTACCACACTATAATTTTCCAAGAAAAGACGATTTATTTTAACAATCCTTTGTTAACAATTTCATCGTGATGACAATTGTCACGTTTGTGTATGTCTTTGTGCATGACTTTGAGTATACTTTCGACAAAAATGTGTTACTGCTTGATATAATTTGTAATGATAAGCTAGAAAAAAGAAATCAGTAAGTGCAAGAAATTGTCTGGTTGTTTCTGTTTTATGTTTGTTGCTGCTTTTTTTATTAAATAAAGAGGCAAAAGGGCAAGTTGCTAAGATACATGATACACAGATGTCTCCGCAAGACAGGTCCATCAGGCATCTCTTAGATGTAAAACGGAAAACAACAACAACGACTACATACAGACCTCAATTACTCTGGTTATTAGTTCATTTCCGAGTTACTTTCTGAGTTTCGATTTGTGTATGTTTTCACTCTTGCCAAATTATTGCCCACATTTACTTGTACTTCATTCTCTTCTTCTCCATTTTTTTTTCTCTATGTCCAGAAGCTTTCTAGTTCAATGTCTCTCGATTGACGCCTTACTGCTTTCATCTTCCTCAGCTGCCTCTTCCCTTTCGTCCATCTCTCACGTTTTCTACTTGTATGCTTTGCCTTGTTGGTCCCAACTTATCAATGTCGAAATATATCTTTGACACTCTTTTTGAGGTAATTCGGGAAAAGTTTTCCTCTGATGTCTTGACGTTGTTTTCTTATCGGTCTCGTTTTTCTCCCTGGTCCTTTCGAGAAATAATCTCCTCTGACATGGTACCATCTATGCTTGTTTGCAGTTCTGTTCTGAGCTCGTAAACCTGCCTAGCAAAGAACCTGGCCAGTAGTTCCGTGACCTCTCTCACCTTCTGGGCTGCTGCTACCTCTGCATCTCTGTGTCATAGGGTGAAAGGACATTTCATATTAGCGCCATTTATAAACCCTTGCTTTGATTGCTTTTAGACCAAACATTCTTTCCGTGTTTGTACGTTTGGTTGTTCTTTGTTTGTTTGTTGTTGTTGTTTTTTCAAATCTATGATAATATGGCTTGTTATTCACAAAAGGTAACTATATACATGTTATATATATATATATATATATATATATATATATATTATCATACATATATATATATATATATACATATATATGTATTATCATACATATACATATATATGTATGTATATATATATATATATATATATATATAGATATTATACATATACGTATGAAGAGTTTGTTCGCAAAAACCGATAAGTCCATTATTGAAGATTTTGAAGTACGGTCTCTGTCATAAAGTACAAAATAATACCTTTTAAATGATATATAAAGGTACATTTTTGAAGTTATGGTCAAAAGAAGCAACAATTTTCTTATTATTCTCTTTATTTTTCTTGACCTTTAATCGCAAATATCTCCATTTAGCAAATATGGACATCGGTTTTTGCGAACAAACTATATCATATATATATATATATATATATATATATATATGATATAGTTTGTTCGCAAAAACCGATGTCCATATTTGCTAAATGGAGATATTTGCGATTAAAGGTCAAGAAAAATAAAGAGAATAATAAGAAAATTGTTGCTTCTTTTGACCATAACTTCAAAAATGTACCTTTATATATCATTTAAAAGGTATTATTTTGTACTTTATGACAGAGACCGTACTTCAAAATCTTCAATAATGGACTTATCGGTTTTTGCGAACAAACTCTTCATACGTATATGTATAATATATATATATATATATATACATACATATATATGTATATGTATGATAATACATATATATATGTATATATATATATATATATATATATATATGTATGATAATATATATATATATATATATGTATATATGTATATATATATGTATGTATGTATATACATATATAATATGATATTTGAACATTCCAAAGGTGCTTAAAATATCATATTCTATGAACTTCGTCTTGTGCACGTGAAATATGGAAGAGATGGTACTGACATTACTGGTGGAATGGGGTAGACTTGAAATCAGCACACCAATTCACACAAAATGCACAGGCTCAGTTGACGACATAAAGACTATTGGTATGCTAACACAACCGCAGCTCACTATGCTGTCCTCATCACGTAAACTTTGATCAACAAGTCACGATCTCAAACGTTTTATCCAAGAGTTTATGAATTGCATTTTAGCAGGAAAAGAACTGAACAATTAAGGTGCTAAGACGCTGAACAGGTTCACAAACGACCACTCTTCGTGCGATGTTCTAGTATAGTGTTAAGGTAGCGTAGGCATTGCAGGCACCTGTAATTCAAGAAAACAGCGTTCTCTTTAATGTTTCTTCAACATGTATGTCAATATTATGTCTGAGATTATAAGCTGCTAATTCTAATAGGGCTTCAAGACGTGACATGTGAATTTTAGTATTTACTCATTTGAAACACATAAAAACATCCTTAACAATAAAGGGCATACCCGTGTCTTGCCTCCTTACTCGTCACCGAGCCACTGTTTCAACTGTTTTCCATTGATGGTAATGTGCTCAAGCTGTAACAGGTACGACAATATACACAAGTAAAACCATATTTGAATTCAACTGATTCCATTTTACTCAAACATAAATTGCTACATGGAATCATTTCACTGTGTGATCTTGCTGATAAAAAAATGAAAGAAAAAAATATATATACATATATATCATATATATATATATATATATATATATATATAATACAGCTTGTTGGTTTTATTGTCTCTTTGTTTCCACAAATTTAGTCACACTACACTTGGGCCATTTTTTTTTTGTGAACTGGTGCAGCGGATGGAAAAATACAATTTCGGAAAATCACAATATAAAGGAGTTCAGGAAACGGATTGAAATGAAATGGGACCCATCTATTATTTCATACATATTAACAGGTGTCAGAATAAAGATATGAGTGGATTACCCTTTCCCCGGAATGATAGCTATTAGAAATCTCTCGTCGCAAAGACCACAAACACTTTTGCTGTATACTTTGATATTGAAATGTAGGCCAATGAATGCTTTACCTGTTTACATTTTTAGCAAGTTGTAAATAAAACACCATTTCGGCCTCATACTTACCTTACAGAATGCGTGCTGTGAAGCCATTTCTGTAAAAAATGTCTCCGGCAGGTCGAGGCATGTGATATCAGTCCGTTCAAGATGAGGCATATGGCACAGAAATTGGGCTAAGTGTGTTGCTGCTGAGGCTGACTCTGACTTCCAACTCTCGGTAAATTTCATCGAAAGTTCGCGGATCTGAAGAAAACGAACAGAAGAACGCACACTTTCAAGAATACTCCTTTTCATTTCTCCCGTCCTCTTCAAATAAATTAATAATTTTTTACGTGATAATAAAAGAGTCACAAAACGAGCAAAAAGTCGCACCCCTTGATTTCACATGCGGACTCAAAAAAAAAATGATGTATAGTTCAATTGAATACGACTCTCTTAATATATCTTAATATTGAAGAGAAAGCACGCAATCTGGAAAAAATGTGCACCGAGAAAAGAGGCTCTGAAATAGAGGGTCGATTATAGCTGTGCGATGAATGAGACAAAAAGAAAAAAATGGGTGTAAACCATTCGAGTAACAGCAGTGAAAAAATCATCAGATTAGGCTTAAATTTGGCATCCTGAAACACATTCTGGGCATGATTAATTTACCTTTGTTTGATAAGACTTTCGCCTGCTGGATCTGCAGGCTTCTCAAGTGAGAGAGACTTCCCACTAACCGACGTACAATTTGTAGATGGCGCACACCGATCTGAGAGAATGGGATCATAATTGAGAAACGTGAGTATTGCCCCAGGTCTCGGTTGAAGGTTTTCCCTTGTTGTTGTTGTTGTTGCGAATGTGAATGGCTTCCCTTATCAAGCGTGAGGTTTTCCCAGAGTCTCTGGCTAGGATGGAACACTTCTTCCATTTGATGTGGTGATTTTTACTGGCTACATGGTCGCTGAGGGCCGACTTGTGCATGAGGGAGGTGGCTTCCTTTCTTTTTCCTCTTGTGAAGTAGGATGCACGAATTGTGTCCACTTCTTGTTTGTGTTCATTTTTCCTGGTACCAAATTTCCTGGCTGTTTCTCCAATGTAGCTTCTTTCGCAGTTTCCACATGGGATCTGGTAAACTGCCCCCGCTTGGACATTGATGGATCTTTTGTTTTTGGGTGTAATAAGATCTTCTTCAGTTTCTTGTGTGGCCTGAATGCTGTGGATAATATGTGGTATTTCTGGTAATCCTTTTGCAAGGCTTCAGAGGTACCCTTTAAATAATTACGGGATGGTTAGCAACTTCTTCCTCTGTTTGGTTGGTTTGGTCTGTGAGTTCTTCTTGGTCTGATTCCCCCCCCCCCCCCTTTGTCTTTAGGTTTTCTTGAAGGACCATCCAGGGTATCCACATTTCCTGAGAGTGGACTGGATAATTATATTCTTCCTCTGCCCTCATACGATCCCATTCTCCCCATTTAAATATAAATATGTTAAGGAATATAATGACCTTCCCATGGATATCAAAATTTTCCCCAGTGTTCATACATTTCAATCTAAAATAAGCATGGTTAAGGTCACTGCCCCGTTGATTTATTTTTTTTCTTTTTGTTGATGAAAAAGAGTTATTACAGAATTATTTTATGATACAGGTTATTGAAAGTTATGATTTATTATTTTTCCGTCTCTTTCCTTTGTATCCTTTTCTTTTGCTATTCGCTATTCGATGTTGTTGTTGTTGTTTTTCTTTCTCTCAACTAACGTATTTCAAATATCTACATTTTTAAAAGAGTATGTATTTCATGATTTCACATTGTATTTGTATAACGTCCATGTTCTGGACCGCATGGAAGACCAGCGATGCCATGTTGATATCGCTGAATATGGGCCATCCAGCCGTTGTTGTTTTTATACGGAAAATCAATCAATCAATCAATCAATCAATCAATCAATCTCCCATATCGGCGTGCGCCAGCTACATCGGCTCGTGGAAAGTCCTTCTCACACCGCTCGATCTTCTTTGAAAAAGCCTGTAGATCCAGCAGGCGAAAGTCTTATCAAGCAAAGATAATTTCCACTGATTGTGATAAAACGAACGTTCATCCACCACATAAGTTATATGTATAACCACTTCCGAAAGTTACGAAAGAGAAACTGTAGGGGTGATTTTGTTACATGAAAGTAGTTCCTATACACAAGCAAAATTCAAGAACATTGTTTCAATTTATTTCTATATCAAGGGCACTAATAATAAGGGTTAATGTGACACTTTCTGTATTCACGGAAGTTGATATTTACACAAATATTTAGTTCCATCTTAGTTCGATATATTTTGGATATAGCACGTACACAATAGTCGGGAGAGATGATGTGTCTTGTCTCTGTGGATTTTTTTCCCCAAAATAATATAAAATGATGCTGCATCGTCAGAAATAATTTCAAAAATATCCCTCATGACAATATCATTTCCTTGATTCATAACATGAAACAAAATAGTTACGTACCTGGCAGTATTTCGCCAGTGTTGCGGCAGTGGAGAAGAACTCATCGTGTAGCAGGTAGTAGCTTTGCACACTGAAGTTCGAAAGACGGGGCAGAGTGCATACCCAAAGGCCCAAATCTTTACCCGAAGAGGACACATATCGAACCTCATGACGCCGAATGTTATATATGATCAAGGTCAAATTTTGTATCTACAGAAACACACAAAAAACCAGCAACAATATCAGTTAATCTGCGTGTGAAGAATTTGTTCGCAACAATGTATAAAAAAGCAAAAAAAAAGTGCGAATCGCTTTACTTCTCCAGTTTATAGCAACACTCTTGAAGTTTAGCACACACACACAGACACACACAGACACACACACAAAGATATCTTTTTTTCAATTCATTTATTTTTCATACTTCTCATTTTATGAACATTACAACAGAAATCAAACAAGTTCTTTTACCTTGTAAACAATGTGCAGAAAACAAACAATATACATGGTGATAACACAGTAATTACATGTAATAATAACTGGTCAAAAAACGAAATCGAAATGGGGTTGATCAAATAGAAGTATGACGGGACCTACATGAAAGCAAGCTTGTTTGGCTGTAAGCCCCGAGTAATCATTGTTTGTGAAAAAGAAACGGAGAACGGATAGAAGATAAGACCAGATGAATTACTGGTGCCAAGTAAGAAAAGCGGGGCATGCCTATGTGATAAAAAAGAAGAAGAAGAAGAAGAAAAATATACTAAAATGTGAACCATTATTGTGACCGAGCTATCATTGGTTTCCGGAGTACAACATGATTTGCGTAAGCCTACTTTGGTATAGAACACTATCTGTTGTTGCGTTAAAACTATCGCCAGGATATGATCAGTAAGACACAAAAAGTAGCATGTACAGCTATTAAGCCATTTGGCGCCTGCCGTCAAGCTCTGAACAGAAAGTTAAAGAGAGGCAGATGGAAAGAGGAAGAGAGGGAAACGAAGTAGAATGTGGAATTGCTAATGATGAATTCGGAGAGCCTGACGGCAAGACCCAAAATGGAATCTGCAGCGTGTTGACAAGAATGTTTGATCGGACAATAAAATACCACAATATTACATAAGACATTGCAATTATTCAGTTTCTGGAAGATATACACTCAATAAAGACTCTTTTAATTTGCGTTTAAAAGAATATAAAGACGAGGAGCTTGTTATTTCTGGGGAGAGGTCATTCCAGTATCTAGGGCCAGTATACATGATCGTTTTTTTGGCGAAAATTGTTCGAGTACGGGGAAGGTGAAATGCGTCACTTTGGCGGATAGGATAATTATGAATCAAATAGTTTTTCCTAAACATGCGAGTAAAAACATCCGGTAACTCCTTGGCAGAAAATTTATACATAAATATGCCGACGTTGTAACTGAATAAATCTGATGTTTTCAATATCTTATTTTTGAAAAATAAATCATTCGTGTGGGACAAATATTCGACATGGTTGATATTTCTGATGGCGCGTTTTTTAATACGGAACAGTATATCAAGCAGATTTATAGGTGCATTCCCCCACACAAGAATACCATAGTTATTAAGGTACGGAGTAATCAAAGTAGAATAAAGATTAAGCAGAATTTGACTTGGAAAAAAAAAACTCTTCAATTTATTAAGAACACCCGTGTTTTTAGAAAGAGTATTACTTAAATAACTGACGTGGGATTTCCAAGATAAATCACTATCAATAAAAAGCTCTAGAAATTTTATGGTACTAACTTGATTTAATTCAATTTCTTTAAACTTAATGTTAAAAGGAAGGGTTTTAAGACTGTTGCTAAAAAGCAAACCAAACTGGGAGTTACAAAAAACTTCACGCTTTTCGAGAAATTTGTGTGTGAGCGTATATACTAACCTTTCAAGAAGTTTTGGGATGAACATGATTTGGGATGAAGACGTGCAAGACTTTTTTCAGATGAGCCATTGATTAATTTTCATTGGAAAGTGAACTTTTGTGAAAGTGAACTTCAGATTTTGCAAACACACTCTTTCCCTATTTTTAAGGGACAATGGAAAGAGCTATTATTTGCACGTCAGTGCATTTCGATACGTAGGTAAGTGTTAAAGCCTGAACATACAGCGAAACAGTTCCACGCATTTATAAACATAGAAACAGGTTCAAACCATTCCCCACACTGAGAGATGTCACAAAACCAATGTCTGTATACTGTACGTTTCTGGCTCTCTCTCTCTCTCTCTCTCTCTGCTTTGAAAACACTGGCAACGAAATCTTTCATTATTTATTCAGCATAGTTTGTAATAGTCAACTGTACTGAAATGATTTGCAAAATCAAAAAATCATAAAGACAGCGATGCACTATCAACATTAATGATATGGCAGGTAAAAACGGATATTGGTCGACAGTTGGACAGAACTGATGAGTCAACTTCTTCTGCTGTGGCAATTTTAAGAAATTTGTGCAAATACCCGTGGTGAGAGATTAGTTAAATATAAAACACGAATTACCACTTTGAAAATGCTTAAACTTTCAGCAAGTGTTAACACTTAAAGCAGAGTAAACATGCAATTCAATTAAAAAAGTGTCAATGTCGTAACAGCATCTGCGATGGACATAACAACATTTTTTTTTTTTTCTGGATGGAATAATATTCTATCGTGTCCAGGAGACTTGCTACCTATGAGAGATTGTACAATGTGAAAAACTTCATGCGGGCTAGTTTGTCCCGATATAATAATATCTATATAAGTTTAAGGAAGAGTTTGATCAAAATGTTGTTAGTAGTTTCTTTGTCGGTCCAACAAATTTCAACCGATGTTTACAAAATAAGCATTCAAAGTAACTGCAATATTCCTGCATGAATTTTTAATATTGTAAACCTCATCATCATTGTGGTAGTAATAACTGTCTTCTTATTCCGTAATTTGCAATAATCTGCCAAATTGAATGTTGAATATTCTAATTGTTTTCTATTGTATGTATAACATTTACAGAATTGCGGAATTAATAAAGTTAATGTGTTAAGATAACGTTTATGAACATTACAACTATCTTGAGATGGCTGTTTAATAATCTTGAAAATAATTTCCCCTGTGAATGGACATCAAAAGCCCTTTCATTATCCAAGGAAATTTTATACATTTACGACATTTTGCTCTAGCATAAAAGAATGTTTTTACCAAAATAATACCAAAACTTCTGAATACAATTGTTATTTTCCTTGACAACATCTAACTATTGCTTCTGCGCTACCTCAAAATTAAATTAACGTAACGTTGTTTTCTTTCTGCGCGTTGAGTTTTCAGCAGCTTGGCGTTTATGGGGGAAATTGGTAAAATTTTGTAACTGTAAAAATAAAACCGTACGATATTCTAGAAGAAAAAAATATATTCCTTCAAAAAAGATCATTGAGAAACATATGTTATTTAAAAGTCTTCAATTGTAAGATAAAAAATAAACTGTTATGTGCATTTAATAAATTCCGATTTGACAAAATGAAACTATTCCTATCTTCTGAATGCAAAATAATGTTAAGTGCGATACGTTTTGAATAATACCATGCTTTCGGACATGATCCCTCGTCAGCAAGTTGTCTGTGAGCTTCTTGAAAAAAATATATATATCACTGGTATATCTCCATTGGATTTTTTTCTCTTTCTCTCTGGTCTCTCTGTAATTTAAAGATTACCAATATTCCACCTACGGTGAGCCAACCTCAGTACTAAGCCAGTCCTCATGAAAGGTAACGTTAAGCTCTGATTGAAAACTAACTGAACATTTTTTTTTTCACATTATAGTATCAACATGGCTGAACGTCTTGACTAGCAGCACCATAAGACACTAGGTTTTGAGGGCTTCAGGTACCGGTGAGTATGTTAGTCTACAATGGAAACAAATGGTGGATTGTTGTAAAATGAACAATAAAAGCGCTGAAAGTATAGAGTTGGCAGGTCAAGCAAACTCAAGAGATTGTTTGAAAATCTTGCTTTGGAAAGATCAGCAACACATTTGCGGAAACACACGCACACACAAGCAAAGCGGCACGCCATATTATATGCCTTTACAGAACCTGTTGTATTAGCACATACAAACAACTTGGATATACAGAAATAATGGTAATGCGCAATACTATCGTAATTTGGGATTGTACATTTTCATGAGATAAGAGACAATATTCTATCATTATTCTTCCTTTGCCCCTACCCCACCACAACACGTCTTCATCGTCGTCGTCAGGATGAGTCATCAAATCTCGTGTTAAAATATAGTTTACAAAGTAACAGTCGCCTGTCACATGCACTGACAAACATAAACAGAAATAAACATAACAAATTATTCAGACAAACGTTTATTCTAGCGACGAAATGTTGCGTAAATTTTACAAAAATTCTATATATTATCCATAGTCTTGACATGACGTACCTGACATGATGTTGCTAAGGCGGTGGCTATAGAGAGGAAATTGTCGTCCAGGAAAGGGCATTCCAAACTGAAACTTAACAGACTTCTCAGAGTGAATACCCATCGGGCTAAGTCATCCCCCATCGAGAAGTGATGTTTAGAACTGTCATACCACCTGTCTAAAGACAACTTTATATCTTGTATCTGGAGGAAAGGGAACAACAGCAATAACAAGAAACAAACCAAAAATATCATGACGTTAATGTCGAAACTAATGAATGATTTTTCCATTTTTTCTACACAAATACAATGTTCATGCAGAAACTTGATAACCAAAGAAGGAAGGTAACGTAAGAAGTACAAACTTTTATCATAACATTACAATTGCAAGGTCTGTATCACGATTTTTCTAGTTTAGAGTACGTATTCTTTGGTACAAGAAGATAATGCCAAACTAGGGTCAGTAACAACAAAAGAATATCATGATATGCCTCCATGTGGATTACAATAGTCCCAACAATGTCTACATGACTACTCACAAAAAAAAAGTTGCAGAACACAGAACATATTATAGCAGGTTTCAGGAGCAGTAGTTTCCCTTTCTGTCACCTTAGCTTGATTGGTTGTTTGTTGAACGTGACAAGAAAAAAGTCAACAGGAAAGAAATACATCAAATACAATTAAGATAATCAAATGATATTTTGAAATGAAAATGAAATCGTATGGCAGTGGAAAAAAGGCCTGCAGAGGTTGTGTATGCTGATTGAATTCAAACATTCACAGTGCGAAGTTGTATTCAAATTTCGAAATGAAATTGAAACTGGTATTTGACACGAATCTGAACGTCTATCCAGCTGGCGCGAAATTGAATGCCAACTTTGTGTCATTAAACTGAATGAATTTCTTTGTAAAATGACATGAAATAAAATTGAAATTAAAAAGAACTGCGAGCGTAGGGCAGTGCCCGAAATGTCATGAATTCGAACGACTTTTCATAATTCTAAATGCAAATCTAATGAAATTGGGCAGGAAAACTTATACTGAAGCCCCTGTCACACTTTGCCGGATAGGCCCACTGTGAAAGAAACGGGCGAGATTTTACTCATGCGTTTTCCAAATAGTCAATCCGGTGGACAAAATGTAATTTTTGTAAAGTGTAAAAATTAAGAGAAGCGTACATACACGGTCTAGCGGCCGAACAAACCAATTGTGCACAGGACAGTGGAAGGCTCGCAAACGCATGATAAACGAATAAGAACGGTATGCCCACAGGACAGAACGTATCAGGATAACATGGTTGGACATAAAATGTACATCGAATGTCTGAGAACCGTGCGTACTCGTTTGATGTGTTGTACATAGCCGTTCAATCTAATCCAATTCATGCGGCATCGGACTCTACAGGAGGCCTAGCGGATGGAAATGCTTGGAAAACTACAAAGTACAGTACAGAAACAGGAAAAAAAAAAGTACAACTACCGGACAAGGTTCAGATCGCGTTATCGAATTAAGCGAGGAAAAAAAAAAGAATACTTTGTGCATTCACAAAGTTTTCTGGCCGCATTTACGGAAATCAACGGAAGAAAAGCATCCATCCAAAGAATAAGAAAAACAACATGAAACGCATTTTTTACAGATATCAGCGGATGCCCAAAAATCCACATTTGTTTTTTAATGCTTTTGCCATATCTGGCAAAGTGTGACAGGGGTGTTGTCGCCGAACAAAATGTTCCTGTTAAAATTGTGTAAGGGAAAGTGGAACGTCCCCAAACGTATGAGAAACGAATATGAAGCGTATGCCCACAGGACAAACACATAAGGAACTATATGGGTTTGATGTGCTGTACATAGCCGTTCCATGCGTACTCTCACTTGCAGCAACGGACTCTACATGAGCCTAGAAGATGGAATTGCGTGGAAAACGACAGAGAACAGTACATATACAGGACAAAACGTAGAACTATCTGACAAGGTTCAGACTGCGCTATCCATTTTTGGTCGCTCTGAAGGAAATCTCCGGGAGATAAACGTCCATATACAGGATAAAAAGGACATGAAACGCAATTTAACGGATGTCAACTAATGCCAAGAAAAATCGAAAACAAAACAAAGCAAAAAGGCAACTTCATTTTCTCATGAGTTTTCTCAATGCGTACATGTGTCTGTAAAGTTGTCTAGACCAGCAATGCGTGCCATTTTCCGTTTTGTTTTGTTTGCTTGTTTGTTTGTTGTTGTTGTTTTTTGTGTGTGTGTATTTCGAGTTGGAGGGATTGGAAACATAAGTGTCTAGGATATCATGCAAGTAAACAAAGTTGATCTTTATAATTTGTGATTATTTATAAATGAATTTTTACGTCAAACAAAGCACAGACATAATAATTATTACAGATCAATTAGTATGGGGCCTACTTCTTCGCAGGGTATGGCAGGAATGAAGAATAATGAAATAAAAAGCATGAAACACTTAATTCTCGTGTGTAGTATTTTGATAAACGGCCATAATCAGGAGTAGAGACGACACGTGACAAGGAATGTTTTTAAGCAACGAACAAATTGAAAAAAAAAATTATGAAAACAGATGACAAATCTGGTATTAAGAAATCTGATGCTAAATGCTAGTAAATAATTTTACAACTGGTGTATGCGTATCATTCATTTCATGTAAAAATTACCAACTACACTAATGAAAAATTGTCCATCGGCACAAAACACACTTTTGATAATCATCTACGTTGATGATAATCGATACATGATTATGAGTAAAACCTAGTTCTCCATTGCGAAAAATTTATCTCTCGCTGATCTCGTTCCCAGTACATATACTTGGATGGTTAATGATGATAAAAAATTCAAAGTTATATTGTGAGAGGAGATTGATTTCGACGAGCAAATGTAAATCACCACAGTGTATAGTCCATGATGACATACCTTACAGGTTGATGTTGAGGCGGCAACGTTTTTCAGGACATTACCGTCCAGGTAGGAGGAGTTCACTTTGAAGCTCGAGAAACCTGGTATTGTGAAAACCCATCGGACCGATTCTGAGTAACGCCCCACGTATTGAAGCTATAGGGAAAAATTATCTCACCAAAGTAAATGTGTGTCACGGAATGTGTGTAACGGCGAGTTGATCCTTGTTCAAAATATCGATAAAAATGCAAACGAAAAAATAGTTACTTTGATCATAAAACGTTAATGTATTTGTATGCGTATAATTTTGTTTATTATACGTATAATCAATGTTTTTATTTTGCTTCTCTATAGCGTTTACATTGAGGTCAATCCCAAGCCATAAGCAAGCAGGGAGGGGGTCTTTATTAGTAATGTATAATTCAACAGTTATACAAAAGAGTAAATCATCGTTCCATAAGTTGATTTTTTGACATTATATAGCCCAACTAGAAATATATCATTCTTTCCATCAAACGTAAAAGAAAGAAAAAGAAAAGAAACAAACAAAAGAGCAAACAAACAAAATGTTGAAAAAGTTTTAACCACAGCTTGGAAATCTAGTGTAAAAGTACCTCTTCTGGGCCATCTATTAGCTAGAAGATATAATTACGTAAAAGGGGTTCATGCGTATCGTCCCCTTTGTAGTACCTTTATTATAATAACTCCATGTATCATTGTGAAACGCCGTTACGTTGACAAGGATATACAATGTAGTTTTAGTATTGCTTTAAATATCTCTCTTTTAAAACGTTATATGTGATATGTGCATCACAAAACAAACACAGAGTCGCCAGACATGAAATTTTAGTTAAAAGCATATTCGGAAAGAGCACACTTTAAGCTTTGATGTATAACGCAAATCAAATAGACTCTCCTAACCCATCTACATATTTGAAAGAAAGCACACATTCAGGAAAATTGTAACCTTTATCAAGCCGTGCTGGATGTGCGATAAATGAAAAAAAAAAAAAAAAAAAAAAAAACAGGATGAAAACCATCGGAGTAACAACAATAAAGAGATTAACAGATTACACTGAAATTGAGCATGCCTTATCAACACATTCTGTCCATAATTAATGCCAACTTTCAAAGCAGTAGCATCATCCTTTCAAAAGTTATTAGAGTTGAAAGTAAAGAGTGTGTACAAGCATCTGCTAGGTTGACACATTTCACCTAATTTCAGTCCTCACACAAAATCAGTGTGTGCGACTTTTTGTTTTTTTTTTCGTCTTGTGATGCAGGGTCACATTTGTTGTAAACGATGACAGTGCCGATCTCCTTTAAAACAAAACAAAACAAAACTTTCATTGTAAATTTTGTTCTCACACATTGCAGTCCTCAGTGTTGGGTACAGCAACTCTTTTAAAAGTGAAAAAAAAAAATGAGGTAAGAACCCAACATCGATGCGCAGGAGATATTACTATACTCAACAAATTTCAAATGCAAAGTAGAAATCATTTGTTAAAGAAATTGATTATGTAGTTCTACTCTGAGAATGTCTTTAGAAGCAACTAAACCGGGTAATTGACACCAATAATGTAAAAACTGATCGAGGCATAGAGTAATATTCATAGTGCCCAAATGAAAACCCATACATAGTCCAACGGCGTAGCCAGGATTTCATCTTAGGGGGGGGGGGGGGGCGGTTAGTCTGCGAGGGAGTGAAGCGACCGAGCCCGAGCGAGGGGAGCGAGCGAGGGGGGGGGGGAGGGTGTGGGAGGGGGTGTCCCCCCTACCACGGTAAGAACTTTTTGCATTTTGATGTTGTAAATGGTGCAATTTGATGCATGTTTTTGCGCGTTTTATCGACGTGAAACAGTCCCACTTGTTTAAGGTAGGAGTTTATTTTGATGTCGATTATTATTGAACAATTTGCCTGTAAAATGGTATAATTTAAATACACTTCTTGTATCAATTCTTTTCACTGAATCATGAACGCGACTGAACCCGAGCGAGCGGAGCGAGCGAGGGGGAGGGGAGGGTGTGGGAGGGGGGACACCCCCCCCCCCCTCCCACGGTGAGAACTTTTTGCATTTTGATGTTGCAAATGGTGCAATTTGATGCATGTTTTTGCGCGTTTTATCGACGTGAAACAGTCCCACTTGTTTAAGGTAGCAGTATATTTTAGTGTAGATTATTATTGAACATTTTGCCTATAAAATGGTATCATTCAAATACACTCTAGTATCAATTCTTTTTACTGAATATCATGAACGCGACTGAACCCGAGTGACCGGAGCGAGCGAGGGGGAGGGGAGGGTGTGGGAGGGGGGTGTCCCCCCTCCCACGGTAAGAACTTTTTGCATTTTGATGTTGCAAATGGTGCAGTTTGATGCATGTTTTTGCGTGTTTTAACGAGTTGAAACAGTCCCACTTGCTTATGGTTGCAGTATACTTTACTGTAGATTATCATTGAACAATTTGCCTATAATATGGTATGATTTAAATACACTTCTTGTATTAATTCTTTTCACTGAATTTCATGAACGCGACTGAACCCGAGCGAACGGAGCGAGCGCTGGGGAGAGGGGAGGGTGTGGGAGGGGGGTGTTCCCCCTCCCACGGTAATTTTGATGTTGCAAATGGTGCAATTTGATGCATGTTTTTGCGCGTTTTATCGATGTGAAACAGTCCCACTTGTTTAAGGTAGCAGTATATTTTGGTGTAGATTATTATTGAACAATTTGCCTATAAAATGGTATCATTTAAAAACACTTCTAGTACTAATTCTTTTCACTGAATATCATGAATGCGACTGAACCCGAGCGAACGGAGCGAGCGAAAGGGGAGGGGAGTGTGTGGGAGGGGGTGTCCCCCCTCCCACGGTAAGAACTTTTTGCATTTTGATGTTGCAAATGGTGCAATTGATGCATGTTTTTGCGCGTTTTAACGAGTCTATATAGTCCCACTTGTTTAAGGTTGCAGTATATCTTGATGTAGATTA